>JBAMYA010000021.1:8820230-8860905 GCA_037176975.1 Arrhamphus sclerolepis | reverse complement strand
CAGACAGATGTCTGATGAAGACCAGGAAGAACAACACGACCACAAATCCCTCAAAGATGGAAGAACCAGAACAGGTATGATTTAAATGTGACAAGGACTTTTAACATTTTCCTAAACTGTTCAAATTGGTGGCTTGTTCATCCATTTATCAAGAATAAAGACCAAAATAAACCAGTAAGACAAGAGCAAATTATCTTTGAATCAAAATCAAACTGGCCTGCTTATAAATTGATGATTTATATAATGAATCAATCATGAACTCACAATGAACTGGGATGGTGATGTTACCCACCTCCTGTTAAAATTCTGAACATATTTAAGCAAAGTTGTTTGGTTTTAATTTAAAAATCAAACAAACTAAATAACTCTGGTTGTACCTTCATTTCATAGGACTTTGTCTTAACTATTTTCATAGTTCAGGACGTTGTAGATGTGTTATATTTGATCAAATCATTAAGATCTAATATGCCGACTATATGTGTCACATGCTAGCCCATAAGAAAAAGAAAATGAAAATAGTTTTGTATCTGCACTGGGTATGATGTAGTGAAATGTAAGACTGAACATTTGCAGATATAGTAGACTTAGGGAATGATGCTGTATGATTGCAGTATTTCAAACATTTAACTAATTCATACTTCTTTTTTCCTGAAATTATCCTGCAGAACAAATGGCAGAGACTGCAGGTGGAAACAAGGTAAAAGTGAAGTTGATGTCTCACAGAATGTTATTTTTTTTCAAATAAAAATTTTGAAGATATACCACATCATAACTTTACTGAACCAGTTTCTGTCTTTAAAAATTAGAAATGTGCATCTTTTATATTTACAATAAAAGAGTAGAGAGGATTGTTAGAATTTGTGTGTTCTTTTATCTGCTTCTACTAAGAATCAAAGAATAGAATTACATGTCAATTTAAGCTTTATTGATATCATGCACAATATTTATTCAGCCGAAGGTCAATCAATCAAAACTTTATTTATATAGCACTTTTCCTACAAAAAAATGCAACACAAGGTGCTTTACAAATCTAAAAAGCAATGTCCACCTCCCCCCTCCCCCCATGCACCCTTTCACCACACAAACATATGCATACACACACAAATGTTTATATGGCTGAGCACAGAGAAGCTAGGTGAGGAAACACTATCACAGGAGTCATCTGCATCAGGAGTCCACCAGGCCACAGCCACAGGGCACCGATGCAAGGCACATAGCCAAGGACAGCCTCACCACCCAGAGGCCAGTACCAGGGACAGCACCCCGCGGCCATGGCCGACAGGACCCCCTGGCACAGAGGACCCCTTCTGAGGAACATTGGTGAATAAAAGATAGAATAGTAGCATAAAATAGAAAATTAAAATAAGAGTGTAGAAAATAATACAACAACTAAAATAATATTAAGTAAAAGCCAGGTCCATTCGTCTGACACCACCAAGGCATTCCAGTGTTTTGAGTTATATGTTACTGTTCATTGCTTTACTTAAAGCAAAGAACCCCCAGCACCTTAAAAGTCTAAAACAGCCAGGACTTAAGAAAAACAGGAAGGGGCTACCCTAAGAGTAACCTTTCATGTGGCTGGAATGTAGAATCTTTACAAAAACATTTAAGCCATTTGATCAAATCTTAACAGTATAGTGTAAAGTACAGTGACATTGAAACAATTTAAAGACCATGCTTGGTTGAAAATGAATCAGAGACAAAGACTACAAGAGTAAGACAGAGTTGTCATGTGGTGGGGGTGTAGTGGTGGACCCAGATGCAGGAGAGCAGGCAGGAGTAATCCAAAAATGAGATTTAATTAAACCAAAAACACTGCCAGGGCAGGAAAATCCAGAGAAAGACAAAACCAGAAAATATTCCAAAAAGTAAAGCAAAACCAGAACAAAACTCAAAATATGACTCTGGAAAAACCAACTAAACCAACAGGCAAAACAGGACTCAGGAACACAGGTAGCAAACAGTACAGACCAGCAAGGAGGGAAAGACAAAATATATATATATAAAAGGAGATGAGGAGACACAGGTGAAACACATCAGGGTAATGAAGATCAGGAAAGTCAAATAGGACATAACCAGACACAGACAGGAAGTAAAGCTAACAGAAACAGTCAAGGACAAGAAAACAAGGATCCAAAACACCAAAACTGAGCAAAACCCAGAACTAAAACCTAAACCATGACAAAAAATAATAGAAACACCTTACCTTACCTTACCTTAATCACCTTTCCCATTTCCAACTTTAATATTATTGATCAGTGTGTTGAACCACTCAAATGTAGAATACAGCAGGACTGACTGCCAAGCATGTTGAGTTATCCAGCATTCTTATCTTACATGCAACATCAGATATTGAACGTTGTAGGACGCTTCTGATGAGTTCATGAGGCGCATTCTTTGCTTACACAAGCATTAATTGCATCTGCTGATTGGCTCTCTAAACTCCAAGCACAGATCAACCCAGTCCATGCATTCTTCAGCCGAGTCTTTCCAGCCGTATTCAGACAAGATTATGGTCAAAAAGTAATATCCTTCAATGGTGTCTGTCTCTGAGGCATGTGGATAGCAGTATCATGTCTGATTGGTTTAGAAAGGTAAGCAAAAGGAGTGGTGATGAGGTGAAACCCAAAAAGGCTGTTTGCTGAACATGCAGAGAATATAGGAATTAAGATACATGATTTAGACTTTTGTGACAAAACCCAAATAAAACAACTCTATAGTGGTACTTAAGGAGTAAGATCAATTTTACATAATATTGGACCTTGAAAGGAGAATGATATCTGCACAGTTATGCTGCTTTTCTCAAGTACACAAGGCAACAGTGATGGAAACCAAAGACGACATTTAAAGTTACTCAGAAATATTGCATCATTTCTCTACTTGACAGTCATCACAATAGTCCAACTTTTCCTACCACCAGATATTGTCTTTTGCACAATGTGATACTCAGGAAGTTACACAAGCTGTCTTTGAACTCTGTGTCTGTGCCAAACAACATAAAAGCACAAATTTGTGTCTCTGGACACATTTAAATAAAGTTTACATGTTTTGCTGTGAAATTCATAGGTAGTGGCTGAGTTGGATATTTGTGAAGTTTAATGTGGGAGGTGAGATCCCTTCATGGTCTATGGCAGTCTAAAATTATGTTATTAAGGTACAAATAGTGTCATATTTTAATTTAGCCATTTCCAACAGGTTGCACTAACAATGCCAGACTTTGAGGCTAGTAATTCATTTACTGGTAAGTTGAGGAACTGCAGCTTTGTTAGTTGATGAAATGCTTCAATTTGGAAGTGCAGATATTGATAAAGTGGCATGAGTTATTTTGAATTTCCAAATTTAAGCATCAAGAAACATTTATGAACAATGATAATGCTAAAACATACATAACCACTGGAAGTACAACAAAATGGTGACAGAAACCAATGATTATGTTCCAAAAGATTTTGGAAATACATTTTGAATTTCTTATCCTAATTAACTAAAAGAAGCTGATGTAATGATTAAAAAAGTAACATCACCACAAAAAACAGTATTTCAGATGTTATGATGGAGAGGTATTCCCTCTTTTATGAAAGGAAAGGGCAAGTTTGAAAAAAGTTGCTTTGCAACATAACATTTGGATATTGCTTGGATATTACAACATCAAAAGTTAATATAAACTATAAATGATTGAGAACAAAAATATTTCTATAGTTTTTTAATTTTATTCCCTGTTTTTTCATTACATAGTTATTTGAGTTATTCCATAATTTTTTCTTGTCTTATTTTCTTGCTTTCTATTTTTCATGTTTTGATTTTCTGTCACATATTTTATTCTTTTTCTAAAGTCTTGCTTGATTTTTCATTTCATTTTCATGCTCTCTCAAATGAGTGTAAAGGAAAGTAAAATGACATCTAAATAATTGTTATTGCCCTGCGATGGACTGGCGACCTGTCCAGGGTGTACCCCTGCCTTTCGCCCAATGTGAGCTGGAATAGGCTCCAGCAGACCCCCGTGACCCTAAACAGGAAATAGCGGGTATAGAAAATGGATGGATGGATGGATAATTGTTATTATCATAAACTGAAGGAACCTGGTGATGCTGAACAGTCAAAGAAGAATGAAGACGGCAAAGTAGAACAGCCTGAAATCAAGTCTGATCCACGTCAAACACATGTGAAAGGTAAGATTTTAATTATTTAACATGATTATTAGTAAAAGAACAGATTTCCAGAGTTAAATGATCCACTTCATGTTAAATTTGTGTTTCTCTGTCTGTGGGGTGGGCCCCTTAGGGAGCAGGAGACATTGGTCCTGGGTATTTTTTTCCTTCCCTTGAGGTTCAAAACAAAACAAAAAAAGCAAGGAAATAGGCAAGTGGCTGGCAGACAGATGTCTCGTTAGCTAGGTGAGGCCAAGAGAAACATGGGTCAAGAGAGACCGGAAATACAGGATCACTAAATTCAATAAGATAAAAAAACGAGGACGGGGGTGGTGGTGAATGAATGAACAGGATTTAGTCAAACATGAATTGGAGTTGGCCATAGATTTTAACCACTCGGGAGATGGAACACTCTGGCGATGACCGGCTACGAGGACTGGGCATGGATAGGCTTGATTGCAGGATCAGCAACAGGTGAGTGAGCTGCCACGACCAGAGGACCTGCCCACCATCTAGGACACCAGGAGCCACAGACGAGGACAAGACACAAAAAACACAGAACCCTAACATTTTCAGTCTTTTCAGAGGTTTAAAATAACAGTTTATTCACATGTCACTATTTGCCCTTAGTTATATCCTTCATGATACAAATGAATATTATCTGACTCAAAACTGATGTGATTGACATGGTTTTGATCCCTAACAAATTTTTAGTAAATCTAGGTTTCTTTGTTGTATATTTGCAAATTTTCTAAAAACGAACTTTTTTAATCTTCTTTTATTCTGAAATCAACTTGCAGAAGAAACAATGAAGACTTCATCTGAAACCAAGGTAAAGACAAGATTTTCAGTCTTCACCTGAACACCTCTTTTTTCTTTTTTTCTTCTCTTGCTTTAAATAAATACTGTCACAAGGTCAAGAAAAAGTAGAAAATTAATGAAATGAATTAAAAAGGTAACAGAAGAAAATACAGAAAGCACATCTATCCTTTATATAAAAAATATACATGCCTTTTAAAAGCAAATTTGAGGATAAAAAACAGCAGGATTATTAGGCAATTTTGCTTTCCTTTAACGTTGCCAGCTTCTAGCTAATGCACGTAAAAGCATGGTGAACTGAACTGGTGTACCACTGTGAATAGTTGAACTGAGATGTTGCTGACTTATTCAATAATTAATGTTTTACTTGTCTGGACCAAGTTTTACTAATCATTTTAATCTTGAATATTTCAACAAATCAATCAATCAAATAAGACATAACAGCTTGCTGAAAACACTAAATGAGAGTAAAATTAAATTCATGCCAAACCTAATTTCAGTATTTCTCATTGTCATTCACTAAAGGAATCTGGTGATGCTGATTACTCAAAGAATGAAGACAAGAAAGAAAAACAGTCTGAAATCAAGTCTGGTCCATGTGAAACAAAGGAGAAAGGTATTATTTTCATTGAAAAGGAAAATAATTTCTTTGAGATTACATTATTATGCTCTGTGCTTTCAGCCTCTGTTACATGTTTCAAAATACCCTTCATAAAATAGACATGGATCTCCAGCTTCATACTTGAAGCTGGAGATCCATCTTTGTGATCCAGTATAATGTGTCCCAAGAATTGCCATATGGAACCCAAAAGCAAAAGTAGTACTGATTTGAAGGTGATTAATTTTTAAACAATTGTTATCTCTCTTGAGATTTTGAAGTAACGTGCAGCACTGAGGAGGATGTGTGAACAGAAGTGCTGCTGCCAACAGGCAAAGCGGGCAAATGCTTGGGGCGCCAAGCCAGAAGGGGGCCCCAGAGAGCAACCAACTTTGAATTAGAGCAGTGACAATGCAATTGCAATGACTGTGTCAGCTCTGCACAGAACTCCCTAAAGGGGCCCCACCCTCACCTCTTGCTGTCACAGCAGGTAGTGGTGCACATCTGAACATCTGCCCACATATACAAAAGGCAGCATGTCTCCTCAGAGCTCCAAATTTACTTGCGGCTCATTTCTAGCGTTGGCTATATGTCTCTGTGTAGCGGAGCAATCAAAACATTTTTTTTTTCCCAAAAGAAGCTTTATTTGTCTTTTGCTACAAATACACAAATATAAAATGGAATACACAAACAGACATCAGCACAAACATAAACATCCATGCAGTTTCCATATCAGTCAGTATTTGTTGTGTGTGTGTGACCATGATCCTTTAACTGTGTAATATTTACACGAGCAACAACTTAGATTTAAAATGACGACTGTAAAAAGAAAAGTGAAAAGAAAAGAAAAAAAAAACAGAAAGCCTATGGAAATTTGGTGAAAAAAAAAACTTTAAAGGGGACAGATCTTCAGTAAGAAAAACTTGCCACAACTGTTTCTTATTTGGGGTTGAAGACATATTTTCCCCATCTGTGCCTCAGCTTTATCAATGCAAACACAACATGGAGCAGCCTCACCCAAAACAACTGCACTACAAAGCACCAACACTTACCAATCAGAATTCATAAGAGGAAATCCTGGTTAAGATATCTCCCAAATAATGTGCAATAATGATGACAATACTACATAAACAAGTGAGCAAAAGTCCTCCAAAAAGCTGATGTTCAAATTTCCAGGAGCCACTGGAGAGCCTAGGAGTCTGTCGCCATCTTGTGGAGAAACAAACTACTTGAAACTGGGAGATTTTTGTGAAAAACTAATGATATAATCATAACGCAAACTGTTAAAAGTTTTGAAATGTATCAGGCTGCAATATGAATTCACTCAGTGAAGATTTGACTTATCATTTTCATCGTGCTAAGTTTGACTCAGCACTGTGAACACGTAACTGGATCAAAGCCTTTAATCTGCCCTTTACAGATCACGTTTCAATGCTGACCACAAAACTTTCAATACAACACTTTATCTGCACTGCTATACCTGTACAGACCATTGGCGATCTCCAGCTGAGTCTTTATCTTTTCTTCCTTGTCAACAGCACTGTTTTGATGAAGCTCTTCAAGGACTTGCTCTGCCTCCAGAAAAGAGGACTCTGAATCCTCCAAAGTTGAAAAGTCAAGGAGTTTTCCAGCTTCTGGTTTGAGCTGACATTTGCCTTATATTCAGTCCTGTATATTATTGTAATGCAGTCCAATGCAAGGATATTTCTCTGTAAGTAGTGAAGCACCTCCTTGTGTGAGAAGTATACTCAGGAGACACGTACGGACCTTGAGCTTTTCATCTCTGCAGGAAGACAAGGAGGAGCACACAGGTAGTAGTTGTCTGGCCAGTGCAGAGTGCTCCTGTGCTTGTTGTCCCCATCCTGGTGGAACAGAAGCAATGCTGAATTTAAATAAATTGTATCTCTGAATCAGAAAAGCCTCATTACAGAAAGAACAAAAAACACTAAATAACAAATGACTTGACAGATACATGGATCAATCATATTGCACTTACAAATGAAAGTAACATGATTTTCAGTGTTCATGTCCAGCATAAGGTCAGCACAGGTTGTAAAATTACCTTTGAGCTTAAAATATCCCTTAGCCAGTCTGGCATGGGCCTGGGCTACTTTGAGATGTCTTTCTCCATGCACCAGCTTCGTCAAAGCAACAATTCGCACCAGGTCCTGGATGCAAGCATCAAACTGAGTACATGCAATAGGAATTTGTCAGTATTAATAGAGCACCACACATCAAAAATCAATCAATAATAATATAACAAATCCTGTAATTAGTGCTTACAAACAATTCACAAAACCTTGTCCTGTCATCCTTTTTTGAAAGTGTTGTTAAATGTTTGTTCAGTTATATTAGGATGAGATTTGATTATTTCTAGCACGCTCTATTACTGTACTTTGAATAACATTGCATTTTGATTTGCTGAGATTCAGTAATCAAAATAGATCTTTTTTTTAAAATATATATATATATATATATATACATATAGATAGATATATAGATATATATACACACATACATATACACACACACACACACACACACACACACACACACATATATATATATATATATATATATAAAATAAATGAGAATGAAGTCACTATGTCTTTATTTATTTTTAAGTTACTACATTTCGTAGACAATTATCTGAACAAGTCAGTGAATTATAAGTACGGAACGATTCAGGATTCCAGGTTCTTTATCGTCATGTACGATGAACATTCATTATTGCTAATGAAAACTTTTGTGCTCTGTGTCAGGTCAAATTTTGCACAGTAAAATGCATAAGAGCATTTAAAAAGAGGTAAAATATTTACAGTAAAATATTTACAGATAAGTGTGTGAGGAAGTGACATCGGCAGTTCAGGGGCCTTATGACTTGTGGCTCCAACTATTGTGTTTAGGTTTTGGAAGCACTCAAATACAATTTTGTTTTTAAAGGCTGCATAAGTCATTATCATAATATGATGATACACCATATATAGTGTTTAGAATATATCTTTTTGGCAATTAAGGTAGCGTACTTACAACTGTTGCATATTTTTAATTGACTTTTACAGTGTGCATAATCTGGGTGTGGTTGTAAGAAAATTAACATAAATTTAAAGATAAGCCTGTTCATGTTGACTAAACCTAATATGATTTAAATTATTTTTTTCTCCCTTGTTTCTTTGGGATACTGTTATTTAACTGAGAAGTGAGTATAATTTAATTTCTTATATTCTATGAGAGTGTTACACCACAAATAGTGTCTAAACAATGTTAAAACAGAACTGTGAACTCAACCTGCTTTTCTTTTTGCAGTTTGGGGATTTAAAAGCTTTGTATAAAAGCCTTAATAATGCCTCACAACAACCAAAACCTACATCTTTGTTGTCCTCTTTGGTTTGGGCCTGGATGTCATAGTATTTAAGCTTTTCCTCCGGAGGCATCATGAAGAACTCCTTAGTGTCCCAACCTGCTTGTGAGGGACTCACATCTGCATCTGAGCCTGGGTCAGTAAATACGTCCACACCCCTGCTGCTCTCTGGGGATCTGCAGGTGCGGTCAAATTACACACTTGAATAATGTTTATATTCAGCCTTTAATATGTCAGTTGTATAGAAGAAGCATGTGTCAAGTAACTTGGAAAAATTATGAGGAATATATTTTAACAGGAAAAAAAAACAGCCTATGCCTTTCTTCTGGTGGGACCTGGCTCATACAACAGAAGCGTGGCAAGAAAACTTACGTGGTCGAAGATTCTGGGGAAATCATTCGTGTTTTTAAAATGTCTTCACTTGCCTCCATTTTTACTATCTTCGTGTAAAATACTTTTCATTCAAATATCGTAGAAGACATCTCCGACCGTTGCCGTGGTTACTGTGAGTATGCTAGCTTAACTAACTTGCTAACGTTCCAGTTATTTTTCCCGATATAATGTAAAAGACTAACGGTCGAGCTTTAAAACAACCAAACAAGTTACTTTACGTGAAACCAAAGATGTTTTAACTTTATCTCTTGAAGCATTGTGGGGCCGAACGTCAGCTCTGCGGCTGTTGTCCACAGCTAAGGAAGCTCGCAGAAGCGGTTGCCAAATCATGTGACAGGACCAAGCGACCACATCTATGAAAGCGAGGGCTCTAAATGAGTTGACTCTAATTTTGAGTCACACATTATTGCCGGTAGATATTCTGGACGGTTTGGAAGAAAGATTCACAGTTTTATAAGAGCCACAGCATAACAGACTTTTCTTAGAGGACTAGTAAGGGCCAAAAGTCGCTTACATTAATCGGGCCTGGCAACACTGATCTGTCAGCAAAAGAAACAGAATGCGTAATGAAAATGTGTACAGTTAGGGTGCATTCAAGAACACAATTAATTGAAAACTCCGTTTGGTAAATACTTGCCATTGCGCTTGATGTTTAAGTCACACACGCAAAAAAGTACTCAGTATCTCGAGAGACTGAAGTGGTGGACCCAAATGCTAAAATTATTGTCAAACTGAGGCAGGGATAAAACACCATGAAATTAATAGCGCTTTTGATCGCCCTGGTGCACATTATTATACTTGTGAGAAACTTGCGTGATTCTGACATAGATTTTTTTTTAATTTTTTTTTTTTTTTAAAATATGGTTTATGTTTTCTGTTGCACTAACCACGTTTACTGTTACAAATCACTTGCAACAAACTGAAACTGTTCTTGTTTTATATAAAATAAATTGTGAAAAGGGTGCAATGTGTGTGAAAGTTTAGAAAAATGGAGGAACTTTTCACACAGAGAATTCTTTAAATTTTTCAATTTCTTTTCATTATTAGGCTATTAGTCATGAAAAGGCGTATACCTACGGAAGAGAGCGGTGTTATAGACAGAGCTGAAAAAAATGCCACAGACATTTCATTCATATCTTAGGAATTAGCATAAACCTCAGGGAAAGGGCCATTAAAAAAAAAAGATGTGCAGATTTGATTTGATATCAGATGGTTAAATTGCAGTTATTATGGCACAAGTACTTGAAATCAACTTCATGATGGATTTTAGTGCCATCTCTGGTCCTCTAGGCTCCATGCAACATGAAAATGCAGTTGTAGGCCTACTATACAGACATCCACAAGATGTCAGTGT
Source organism: Arrhamphus sclerolepis (assembly GCA_037176975.1). Taxonomy (NCBI): domain Eukaryota; kingdom Metazoa; phylum Chordata; class Actinopteri; order Beloniformes; family Hemiramphidae; genus Arrhamphus; species Arrhamphus sclerolepis. The sequence continues at coordinate 8,850,235 of JBAMYA010000021.1, read as the reverse complement.
AGTAAAACAAGACCAGTTGCATCAGAAATGCCAGAAGCTTTAGTAGTTGTAATCAAGGAACATTTCTTTTTGTTCCTGAACATCTGTGCTTTTTTGTGCTTTTTGTTTTTGGTAGTATTGAGCAGTTGCTATCTTCTGCATTAACAGAGTGATGTGTAGCTTTTTTTTGTTTGTTTTTTAATTGATGATTAATTCAATCTGTGTACCAAAAAATCAAAACTTTATCATTTAATGCTGCACTACTCCACTTATTTAGGTCAGATTGACTTATAGATTGTTCATACTTTGCATTACAATAAATTTTTAGCAACTCACGAGTGAGAAAGGCATTGGTAGGCAGTCCGGGGTTCAGAAACTTGCCCGAGGACACTTTGGCTAGGAAAATGGAGGATCACATTAGTCTTCCTACTGAAGGAGGACCTCTGGTAATTATTATGTGTCCAGGATTTTACAGTCCATCCTCTTGGTGAACAGTATCAAAGTCATGTAGAGGTAAATAGTAATATTGAATTGAAATATGGCAAAGAACGTTTTAAAATGGAAACATGGTTGTAAAAATAGACTAAGAAACAAGAATTTCTCTTTTCCTTCTGAGCTTTAATTGACATGAAAGCTTTACACCCAAAGCAAGAAGAGGAAATGTATATTTCCTTGTCAAAATATTCTTTCCTACATCAGTGCCCAATATCCATGCCACATAAACAAGAAGTAACGTCTCTGTGGTTACTTTGAGAAATTGGTGTCTGGAGACAGTTTTCTGGGTTAATTTATTCTGTATTGGTCTGGCAGAGTGTGTACCCTCACCACTTTTAAACTCAGGACATTCTCATTTTGTGTGCAAGACTGCCTAAGATAACTTCAACTGGCTCCTTGGGATGGCTACTGCCGGTTGATTCTGGCAGGCCATGAGACAGCTCGTTTATTTGTTTGTTTGTCCCGTGAGTTTCTGGCTGGCTGTTCAGGGCTCTGTTTGGCCCTGGTCCCTGTTGAGCTTCTATTTCTGAAACCCAAGTGGCTCTTAATGAAGCTGGTAGGGTTGGCATGGGCCCTCAGCAAACCCAGGCCTGATCAGACCCTTCTTCTTCTAACTTGGCAGCCACACTCAATTTGCTCCCTCTGGCTTCCTAATTTAGTAACGGTGGGTAAAAATATGCGCTAACGAACAAGGTCTGGTATGTCAGGCTGGCGTCCAGAGTAGAAGGAGAGAGGGGAGGGGGGGTGAGAAGAGTGGGGTGGTGCTGTTTTCTCAGCAGGCAGCCAGTGACAGGGGTAGACTCACTCAGACTTCTCTGACATCTGTGTGTTTTTGTGCATGTGTAGGCATTCAAGGGAGTGTGTGTGGGTGGACGGTGAGAGGTGGAGAGTGAGTACTTAAAATTTCTCACCCTTGCCAAACTGCATTTAAACCTTTCTCTGTGATGTTCACCATTCTGAGCATTCGTGTACAGTGCAAATGGAAAAATTCTGAGAGTTGTTATACATAGTAAAGTTTCTATTTGTTTTGTTTGCTTGTTTTTTGTTTGTCTGTTTTAACTGCAGTCTCAATTTTTAAGTATTTGCTCTACACATCTTGAGTCAAATCAATGTCCTTTTGTTCAGTTCAGAAGTTACTAATGCATTAGCTCTATGAAGTCTAGTGTTTAGGGGTTATTACATCTTTTTAATTCAACCGGAATGGCACCTTTGGTGCATTACTCTGCATGCTTTTACTTGGTTAAAAAATTGACACCATCACCCAAATATTATTCATTACTTTTAACCTTCTGAATCAAATGTTTTTATACTTTACTTTACTTTACTTTTTTATACTTTACTGATTGTCTTTTTGTATCGTTTGTACTGTATTGCTAAATCTGTAGATGAAACCGCAAGATAATCACTTCCTGCTCAGCTCTATGCCCACCTATAAGTTTAAGCACGGCACAGAACATAAAGGCAGCGGAAGAAAAGCGTGACTTTAATTCACGTTTACTCGATGTACCTATACTTTTCCATGTTCTTCATTTTCCATAAGCCCCTGCCAGTAGCAATGATGGTGAATTACTTTTTGAGAATGTTTTGCTGAAAGACAAAGGCAATGTTGTTCTGCTGTTTATTTTATGTAAATGTTTCCTCCAAAAAAATGTTCCTAAACGTCACATGGAGATGATATATCTGAGGACTTTAAAATACTCCTATATGCTTTGTGTTTCATAGCTTTAAGCATCCTCGGCTTGCTGATACTTCTTTTTCATCTGTCAAGACACTTGACTGTGGAAGTGTGCCCCCAAGTAATTGCCCTGCCTGTTTAGGCTCATAGCAGCCTTGTCAACTTGGCTTATAAAAGCAAACCTTTTGATGAAAACAGAAGACCTCCTTGTTTGTTGGATGGCAGCAAAAAAAAGAAAAAGAAAAAAAGAAGAAGAAGAATTCGCAAGCAGGCAACAACAGCTGCTCAACATACCACTGCAGTATTGAAGAGTGGGTTGTCCCCCAACCGGAAGCTCAGTGGTTCAATCCCCAGCCCTGCCATGTGTCAAAGAATTCTGAACCCTGACGCTGTCCCCTAATGGGAGGTGTGACTATAGAAAGGTAATAAGAAGTACTTGATGAATATATCTGTAAACAGTGTGAATGAGAAACCATTTGTAAAGTTCTTTGGAGAACCGATGTAAGATTATATAAATGGAGAACATTTACCACTCACTACTTTCAAAGAATCCAAACGGGGGATGAAAAGAACACACATGGCTATGTCACGTGGTTAGTCATGAAACCCATGCCTTGTATCTTGGGTGGATTCACTCAAGTTGTGCACTGAACTTTTGCCACATAACTGTGAGTTCACAGACAGGCGAGGTAACAGACCACACTGTTGCCGGCATGTGCAGGAACAGCGCTATTAACATGCAAAGTGATTCACATAACTGGTGGCCAAATTCTCCTCGCTGAGCTGAGCCTAAGTGACAGCAAATGCAAACAATTATTCACGTGGTCATTTTATTCTGGAGATATACATTTTTTGAAACATAAAATCATGTGATGCTTATTTCTGGCCATTTATGTTTGATGTGAGTGTTCCAATGGAAAAAAAAGAAGCACATATTCCAAAAATGGTCATTTCTGAGTTATTTTAAGCAGTCTCATGAAAGAGATAATTAAGGAAAAAATGTTTTTTGGTTTTTTTTATTAGTGGATTCACCAGGTCAAAGAAATGACTTGACTAGCGTTTCTTTTTCTACAGAAATATGCTTTGTTAACAAGAAGGCCTTTTATGGATTCAATTTACGGCTAAATGTAGCATATGCATTTTGTCAGCTAAAGCATCGCTGTTTTATTCTCTTATTTGTCAAACATGTCACAGTTTCTTGTGAAACCGCAAACTAGCACCTATCTTTTAGACAGCTGTCCCCACTTCCTGTGTTAGTTTACCCACAAACACCCACCGTTCAGCAATGAACAGGAGCCCCTGTTATGGCGAATGATGTTTAGAGCAGAAACAGATCATCAAACAATGTTCAATGTGCCATTATTTCATGCAGTGTCCTCAATAATTAAAAATGGCTATCAGCCTATCGAAGAGTTGTGTTGTTCTGCTTGCCTCTTTGACAGCAACATAGTTCATTACATTTTGAATGGAATATCTGAATGTCTGGAAAACTGGCACAACTGCTCAATACATAATTTCAACAATTCAATTGCACAAGTGGTTTACAACTTTAACAAAGGCATCTTCTCCTGACTCACAGTGAATATGCAAATGTATTCACAGCTGCTAGACTTCAGATAAAGCAGTATTGTTTGCAGGAATATGTGTCAATGCCATAATCAGTGTATTTGTACAAGTAATGCCACCATACGGAGGAAGAAACAAAACCAGACACTTCAGCTAGGCACCTCTTCTTTTGAGCAAACTGGAGCTGTCCGCAGCAAAGACCTGATAGTTGCAGTACGATAAGATAAGCTGTCTTTCCCTCAGAATCTTTCCTCTCCAGCTCTTTGTTAAACAATGGCTTGCTATGCACATCTGAATTGTTTGCTGCTATGGCAAAGACTTGAAATGGCTAAAACGTATGTTTTTCCCTACCTAAACCTCTGAAGCATATGCAGAAAACAAATCTAGCATTGCCTTATCTCAAAAGCTTCTTTTCTCTTTTCTATTCAATGTCACATTCAAAGATTACTGAGCATTTTGGAGGTGATATTGCCATTCTTTGTTCAGACAATGGTGAACTAAACCAATAATTGTGTCTTATGTGCAGACAGCATGGATATTCCTTCATAATTGTAGTTTTAGCAGCATTGTAACGGTGAGATATGGGCACCAGGGAGTTTCATCTTATTCCATTGCCTGCAATCAAGCTTGAGCTGCGGAAACAAGGATCAGCAGCTGTTCACAAGAAATATCCAAAAGGGGGTTGTATGTATCACTGCAACCTCAAAGCAAGACAATCATCCATGCACACACACACACACACACACACAAATGTAACACTACCAAGGACATTGCTCAGAAAGACGAGTACATAGTGCAGCTCCTTGTCCTCGGTTCACTGTGGTCCAGCCTTGCACACTCAATCACACTGGTGTTTTTACCACTGGAAATTCTGCAACATGCCAATTCACTCACTCCCCAGTTCATAGTAAATTGTGCTTATTCTACAGAGGCATTTAGCATAAACACACCACCCATTTTACTGACTATATTTGTAAAAAAAAAAAAAAAAAGAAAAGTCAGTTCAATGACAAAAAGCTAACAGGACCTCTGTCTAAAGTTGCAACTGTCTTTGGTTTTAGGATTTTTGCTATCATGCCAAAGGACTTTAATTCAGTGAAGTTTTAGAGTTGTATATTATCTGAAATAGATTTTTCTCAGTCATAGCTCAGTCATAGCATAATGCTGACTGCAAGAAGTAGCGACTTAGACTTGAGTACGTCAAACGTTATACTCCCAGAATGAAATTTTTATATTCAACAGAAAAAATGATAATGGGGGTTGTCACATATCCTTTGATAAATGTGAATAAGAGGCTAAATGTCTGCTTGTGGTTCTCTGACCTTTTGTAGCACTTCTACTGACTAGGTTCATGCAAGTTCAGGTTCCTGATGCAGTGGTATCAATAATGGAAGAAAGGCATCCCCCTCCCTCTGACTGCTATGTGGGTCAGAAGAGGCTCTTGGCGGATAGGAGAGATTGATGAAGAGCACCAGGGAGAGAGTTGGAGCGCCTATAACTCACAGCGGTGCAAACCAAGCCTCTCCCGCTGCACTTGTTCCTAGGCCCCCCTCCTGAGCTGCATCGCCTGGCGCTCTTTAAATGACCTTCAAATTAGCCTTATTTTTCAGGGCTCCAAACCCTTCAGGGTCTTTCATGGAAAGATGGTGGGTCTTGTTCTCGCTCTTTTTGCCTTCTTTTTCTTTTGTTATCCTCCCGCTGACAACAGATGGAGTAAAAAGCAGCAGAGAAGAGGAGCTGGTAAAGCAAATGTGACTCCTGTTGTGTTTCTGATGTAATCAGAAACGTGAGCTGTTACAAGTACATGAGTTGCACATACACGCTCGCTCGCAGACCCTTTGAACAAAACAGCATTTTCGAGCACTTCCTTTGTCGCATGTCCTCTTCTCAGCATCTATGTATTCATATATTGTTTTGAGATGTTTTGTGTGTGTTAAGGTGGATGAGAGTGATGGTGGTCCTCTTCTACTATAATTACAGAACCATAGTCACTCACGCAGCCATCCATTGATTTTGTAGGCACAGCTGGTCATTCACTCTCATCTGGTCCTCTCTCCAGATCTGACACAGAGCTCTTGATTGTCCATTTTTAATCAAGAGAAACACATCTCTGTGAGTTTGTAAGGTAATGCTTTGTTCTTTTTTTTGTTTTGTTTTGTTTTTTTATTTGTCATCAAGTATTTAGGATGATATGCTCATACCTTATGTTGATTAATAAGACAAATTCTCATCTACTACACCTGTTACAAATGTGCACTGCAAACAAACTCATCCATCAGAAGCAATCTACAGCAACGGAGAGAAACACCTAGATTTTGAAGCTCAGATGATGTCTTAACACTGAGATCAATGTAGCACTGAAGCCTTAAAGGTGACTTTACACAATACAGAAGCATACTCCACTGTTCTGTGAAAGGCTGTGACTGTTGCTTTATTTTTATACTGGAGTGATTTCTTTACTTCAAGAAGACAGGACCCCAGACAGTACAAGCATAAATTGCAATTTGTCTTGGAAATTCATTTACCCAGTTATCCTTGTGTAGAATGATGCATGGAAACTTTTAACTAGCCAACAAGCATGCTGTCATCAGAAACCTCACTGATAAAAGGTGTCACATAAATGATAAATGTACAAAATGGACTGTTATGGATAAATAGTATGATTTAAAATGAAAAAGAAAAAAAGAAAAATCAAAGCCGTGCTTGTTTTATTCCAGATTTTGCTTGCTCAACACTTTGCCAGACATTTGGAGTGAATTTTCCAGCTATTGTGATGGAGAATCAGCAGATGGGATTGCAACTCTCTGGCAGGGAGGGAGTCAGAAAGAACAACATCAAGGAGAATCAATTCGGAAAGAACATAATAAGTCATCGTGTTAGGTGTGGAGTGAAAGAGATGGTGTTAAAATAGGCAGGAGGACAAGCAGAGGTGGTGCATGACTGATTGCTGGGTCGGATGAGAGCTAGGTGCTCCAGAAGGGCAAACCTGACCTGATTGATTGGTTTGTTTTTGTTTTAGTGGTGTCTCCCAATGCCCATTTACTTATATAACAAGTCCAGAAGAATCTCTTTGTTGCACAATGAGAAGAAAAATAGATGATATGAGTGAATGGGGAGATAAGAACACAGAGGCCATGGGAAGATGTCATTACTTACACAACTTGAGCTCTCTGTAATTACTGTCTATTATGTTTGTCTTTGTGTAACAGCAAAAAAAATAAAAAATACATGGATGTATATCATTTCTGGAAAATTAATTATATGCTTGCAACAACTATCTTAGTTTAGACAGACATTTGTTAATCAATGTTAAACAACATTTCAGACATACTGAAATCTTGTTGGGTTTTTTGACCCCCTTAATGACCTTTTCTCTGAATTGCAATGATGGCAATGGTCCTGTCAGTGACAGAGCGTCCAAAACCAGTAGTTGTTGAGATATTTCAGTGAAATAATAATCTGCTGTTAGTAAAAGAAATAAATTTAGGGGATGTCCAAAGTAAGCAGGGCTCATCCCCTGGGGACCAGGAGAATCTGCACATGGCTGTTCATGTGATGTTGCTGATGAATCATACAGTGCTCTGCCTGAAGGCATGCCACTAGCGTGGCTAAAGACTACAGGTTTTGGCTTATTTAGCTATGTTTCTCTTTTCTCACTAATCCCTACATTGCACCTTTATTACTGCATGATAATGAGAAGCTGAGTGTAGTTTGAGAGTTTTATTGGATTAAACTCCATATCTACTCTCCTCAGTCTCTCAGAACTATGGTTGGGTCTCATGAACCTCAACTGAAAGAAACACTTACTTTTGGAATGTGCTTCACTGAAGGGCTTTTCTTCATCTGGATAGTGGGATTGCTGTTTCCTGAGTGTTTAAAGTCTATCCTGAGAGGTTATTAAACAGAGCGACACATTGTGATACATTATCCACAGGCATGGTTTAAAACCAATCATGGCAACGTGCACTGAGCATTTTGTAAGAACATGACCAGCTGTTTGGCTGTTTTAAATAAGAAAAGAGGATACATGCTGCATCCACGTTGCACTTTTCCTCTGCTTTTGCCTCTTTGAACCTACTTCAAACATTACTCAGTGTGTGTTTAGTGTCATGCCAGCCATGTGGATGGCATATGCTAACACTGTTAATGGGCTGGCTGGTTTTGTGCGTATGTGGTGACCAGTAGTTGTTACCTTTGTCCTTGAGCGGTAACTTTGATGTGCGTCGGTGGATGCCGGTGGTGGAAAGCTGATGGCTGAGATTATAGCATATATGGAAACAATTCAGATGCAAGTAGAGTATTCAACAGTAGCTGCATGAAAGGTCCCTTTGTGAGGCTCTGCTACCTTACAGATGGTCAACTTCCCTCGTCCATTAAATAATAACAGTGTCTCCGTGGTCCAGAGGTGCTAAATGGATATGATGTGAAATGGAAACAAATCAGTGGGGCCTTACCCTTTAATTGAGCAGTGGTGTGTTTATTATCTGGAGACTGTCCTAACACACTTCAAAATTCCCATAAAAAGCAACTATGCAGGCAGATTAGCCCATTTACCACCTCCAGACAATATTTTTCACATGAGACTCATGTCTTAAGTGCAGTTCTGCTGGTGCCAAGGCTTCCACACGGGACTGGGTCCCATCTTTAGTCACTCCTTATTTCCGCACTATGATCTTGTACTCGGAGGCACCCCTTGTAAAAGCAACAGTCGCAGGGAGGTCGCCCTGACATCTTTATCATAATTGCCCTAAATGCCCCCATTAGAGAGGCTCGCCAGTATCTTCAATAACACGAGTCATCCCTGGTAGCACTGGTGCATCTAATTGCCTGGGCCATTCTTTGAAAGATTGCCTGACATCAGCTTGGTTCCCTTTGGGCTGGCCCTCTTCATTCTCTGCCCAGCAAAGCATATCGTTATCGCAGCCAGCAGAGAGACCCGGCCTCCCTGTTCCTGGATAATTAACTGTCTGACTTAAATGCATAATGGAAAAAGGAACATTTGAGGTATAGAGGTTGTTCAAGCTGGTCTTGGAGAGGAGAGGTATAAAACAATGCCAGGGTCATCCATGCTTACCATTTTTCAGTGGAATGGGTGATAGTGCAGATTTATGGAAAGTCATGTTGGTGGCAGAAGCTGGTTATGGAGGCTTGGTTTCACATGATAATTAGCCCCATATGCTAATTGCTGAGGAGGCATTATGAATTTTTCCAGCCTAGTGCTCAGCTTCAGTGCTGCCTCTGCGATCAGCTGTCCCCAACGTCCCCTACTTCAAAGGCTTCTACCATTTTTACAAAGAAATATGCTACACTTTCTCTTATTTTGCAATTCTCCTCTTTCTTCCATCACCGTGCCACCAAAAGGAAAACAAAAAGTAAAACAAAACAGAAAAAAGATTAGAACAGCAACAGCAGGAGGGCTAAGTAAAGAGGTCTGTCGTTGTTTGACATTTACAAGTCTCACACTGAAACGTATGATCCACATCCTTGAGAGTGTGCACATGCTAGTGTAATTAGAACACGGCAGGCATGTGTTTGCCTTTGTGTTGTTGTATGGTGGAGGTATCAAGGACAAGTGCATTAATGAGCACCTGGAGAGGAACAGCTTGTGTCTTCTGGTTAGTGTGACCGCGAGCAGGGCACAGACTCCTTCACTGACTCAGATGACGTGACTGATGGAGGGGGAGGTTTCTGTCAGATCTGGGGCGCTCCCAGGAGCTGCAGTTTGTCTCCAGCTGACAACAACGCTCACCAAATGGGGCCCCATCCTACACGTCAGTTGGAAAGGAAAGAGAGGATGCTCTTCCTTTTTTTTTATTTATAGAACCTCAGGGTTTCTTGTTTCTCCCCCCAAAAATTGAATATATATTGTTTATATTTTTACATTTAAATCTGGGCTTAATGTTATTTTACTCTCTGAAAGTGTGTACTGTATGAAAAAAACAAAACAAAAACGAAAACACTGTCAAACTATGCATATATAACTTTTAATGAGGATTTTATTGTTACACAATGAACATTTCTATAACATTCAGCCCTGCATATACAGCTAAATGTTATGGAAAATTGTTTAGAAAATCCGTATTAGATGTATGATTTGGATTGTATTGCACTGGAACTGTAAATTTGATTTCAATGCTACCCGGTGATATATGTGGCTCCGCAATGGACTAGCAACCTGTTTGGGGTGTACCTTTTCCTTACACCCAAAGAGAAGCTGTGCTATACTACAGTCTATATCTGTGACCCTACATAGGAATAAGTGGGTATAGATAATGGATGTCTTGATGCTGCCCAACGATAAGTTGGGTCAAATAAGGATAACTTTCAAGCCAAAAGTTATATTATAAAAGATTTTTGTGCGTGGCAAAAGAACAAAGAAATAGAACCACATCCTCACTTGCATATGGACTGAACAGGATGCATATGGAACCAGGGTTATAGGAGAGCAGCGGGAATTTTAGAGTTTGGCATTGCTTAAAAGTGCACTGAGGTCCTCATTCCAGCTCACAGTGAAAAAGAAACTGATCACTAGCAAATATAAAACTTTCACTGTGTTCTGTTATTAATAACAATTTCCTTATTAAACTTGAATGCTCCATGGTACTACATTGCTCTGCAGGTAGAGCTATAGTTGCACTGATTAATTGTTGCATTAATGCTAATATCTTTTACACTAAACAGCAATGGCTTGCCTCTTACTGATGGAAATAAAAGGGAATATTCATTAGGAACAGTATGTCCAAAACAGATGAAAAGCAACTCTTGAGGCCTCAGAAAGGCTTCAACTGTCTTTCATTCAGCAAATATGCTTGATGCAGTTAAAAGGCTCATTGTAAACATTTGAAACAGCAGATGACAAAATGTGCTCTGAAACCTTCATGCCTATTCCATATACTCCTATCACAATTATTGCATAATCATATGATGGTTATGATTTGAGGTAAATGCAGTCATTTTGTATAATTGCTATAATAGTTCCCAATCACTTTTACTGGAAGATCCAGCTAACAGAAATGTTACGTTTCCATGAGTATTTCCATGTCATAAGAGGTTCAACTGGGGATCCTTTAATATTGTGGTTCTGTTGTACCCCGTTCTGCTGCTGTGATATGTTGGCGTATGATATGTGAGGATTTATAGAATCCAAATTCTTATCTTGAGATGCTGAACATCAAAACAACCACATTTTAATGGTCTTCTATTGGAACTGTGTATAAAGTTGCAAAGCCAAATACTACAGCACCACTCAAAGCAGTTCAATTCAATTCATTTCAATAATACTTTATTTATCCCAGAAAATAAATTATATAATGCAGTTATAATAATTGTTTATGTTTTTCTCCAACAAGTCTTTATACAGTAGATGGTAACAGCTGAAGACACTGAAGATGTTCAGGGATGTTCAATATGTTTTTCATTCTATGAAGTGTATTAAGTATCCTTCTTTGTATAAAGTCACTGGCTCTGACACATGATTGCAAATGAGATTGCACTCTCCACAACAACTTATAGAAGATGTGTAACATCTTGCTTCAAATACCACAGGACCTAAGATTTCTCAAAAAGCAAAGTCTGCTCTGCCTCTTCATTTAAACAGCATCAGTGTTGCATCTCCAGTCCAGTCTGCTGTCCAGATGAACACCGAGGTATTTATACTCCATTATTTCCACTTCGTCTGCCATGATGGAATCACTTTTTGACTCATCCCTGGTCCACCTGATATTTTCAGTAATCTCCGTTGTCTGGTTCAAGATGAGATGATTGTTCTCACATTATACCACAAGGCGGTCCACCAGTTCTCTGTACCCAGTTTCTTGGCCATCACGGGGTGTATTTCTACAGACGGAAAGACTCTGACTTGTACTGGAAGTCTGAAGTTGTGCCTATGACCACACAACCATTCAATCTCACAAATTGTGATCTGTTTGTTAGGTATTCAATATTCCAGTTAATTGTAGAGGCATCCAACTGTGTTTGATTTGTTTGGGTTTTTTTTCACACAGTAAAGCAAGTTGAGTCATGTTAAACACACTGGAGAAATCAAAGAACCTGATCCTGACAGTAGTTTCTGTGTTGTTTAGATTTCAGACAGTGGCTTTGCTGAAGCAGGTATATGATGGCATCTTTAACTTCAGCCCCACAATGATAAGCACATTGCAATAGGTCCTGAAAAGTTATTGTTTGCTTCCCCAAGTGGGCCAGTAAAGGTTTCTGCAGGACTTTCATGATGTGGGTTATGAAGGCAACAGATCTACAGTTGTTAAGAGCAGATGGATGAGATTATTTTGTACTAGAAGAAGCCAGGATCAGCCAGTGCTGAGCTTGTTTCTGGATTTAACCTGAAGAACATGTTTAGTTTATTGAAGTCTTGTCCAGATTTCCATCTATCTGATCCTCCTTCTGCTCCTGTGATCTCTTCCATCCCTGACCACACATCTCATAGATTATTTGGCTGGAGTTTGCTCTCCAGCTTTTTCCTGTATACTTCCCCAATAAGGATTGACGGCAGTGAAGTCAACCACTTGATTCCGTACCACCTCTTTATGTCAAGGATTATGCCTTTTATTTAATTGAACTTGACTTCTTTTGAGCTCTGTTATGAAGCTTTGGGTTTCCCACTTCCATGATGCAAAATATGCAGCACGATATGAAGTTGGATGGCAGTAAAGATGGGGAGGCTGTCTGCTCCTGCTCTGTTACAGGTCTGTGATGTCACAGTAGGCTACCCTGCAAATGTGAACACCTTGCTGGGATACATATTTTCAAATTTATCCAGGCTAAAAAGAAAGTGACAGGGTTACTGGAGCTGGAGCTTTTGTGACTAAAACAATTATGGCTTGTTCTTGTAGGGAGATTACTTTATCACCAAGGCATAAAGAGCGAGGATAATGACATCATTTTCCACAAACATGAAGACACTCACTTTGTCTGTAAACCATAATTTCCTGTTTTCACTTTAGAGTTACAAAAGTTAACGTGAGTGACGTCTTTCCCATGTTACATTCCACTGGTGATGGAGCTGCTGATTTTACAGCTACTGTGGGCCTTAACGGTTTCAAACACGTGATGCTCATTACAGGACACATCAACTCAACTGTTCAGGAAACTGGCAATTTCTAAAATGGAGAATGGAAAACTGAAACAACATAGTAGGTGACTTCTTATTGTCTGGTTCTAATAGTGCAAAAGCTGCAGCAAAATTAACCTGAAATATTGGAATAAAAATGCTTATGGTCTTTCACATGTGTTGTTGTACACTCTCTCTTAGTGCTCAGACTTATATAAAGGTGAGTGTTGTCAATGAGCTGCTTACAGAATTCTTGAAGGTAAAAGTTTGCACAGACTTTCTTAATACATTGGGTCCTCTCAGCAGTTTTTTTTTAATATATATAAAACCCCTAATCAAGCATATATGTATTTGATTGTGTTACAGCTGCTCATGTTTACCATCTTCCACCTCCGGCTCTTTCCACTGAGAGAAAGATGCTGGCTAGAGTGCAACTCTGCAAATCCCACCTGGATGTGGCATTTGTAATAAACAGCCTAGGGGCATGGCTGCCACCCTTTCTTTTCACTCCCAGTGCTTCCCCTCGAGCCCCTTCAACACTGTTCATAGGTCCACCAAACAACCTCTAATTTGTCTTTGGATTAGTGCCTTATAAATTATAGTGTGTTATTTCCAAAGTATAGTAACTGTATGGCTTGTTTGCTTCATGCTCTCTTTTTTTCCACTTCTTTTACACACATACACACACATGTGCACACACGCACACACACAAACACACACTCACTCTCACTCTTCATCATCGTGATAGCACATGAGGGGGAAGATATAGTTATTCAGGGAATTATCTGCCTCATTGGTGCCATATCTCATCCTATGCTTTTGTGCCAAATGGTCGCGTTTCCATGGAGCCTGCTTGTGTTTACTGTGACGTGCCGTGGCAGGGCCTTTTCTGGTACAGATGGACTTGTGCACAGCAGCGGAGGGTATTTCAGTCCCTGTGTGGAGTTTTGGGGCTTACGTTTCCAGCTCCCTCCTCTTCTCTCCCACCTGCTCTCCTTGCTGTTCCTACACTGGGAGCCTATGTGCCGGTGCTCCTGGCTCTTTTCTTGGACAGGCAAGGCTAATTGAAAGGGAAGGCTGCTCTCTGCTGATCAGCTCTGACAGCAGTGTCTCGCCAGAGGTAGGCGTGCCACCCCATGCTGAGAGTTTTCATAGCAAAATAACAGCGCTGTCGTGAAAAACAGACTGCGCCATGACTACCCAGGCAGCTTGCCAAAGAAACCAGATGAAATTTGCACAAATAAGAAAGGGGAAAAACCCACTTTGTCCGCTTTATGACTTAAGGGAGAAGAGCTGTGCCAGCATTTAGTGAAAGTCCAACAGGCTTTCTCTTATTTGATCAAGGGCTTGAATGAAATTAAATTATGTTTATTTTTAAACAACACATTGATTACTGATCATGCTTGATCACAGATGTTTGCTTCTACATTTCTATTGCATTCAAATGTTACCAAAATAAATGATAATCAAAATGAGATATTCTGTGATTTATCTTTATATTATGGTCATCCTTAAAATTACTCTGAAATGATAAGAAAATGGTAAATAGACGTATAGAGATAACAAATACATCATTGTGGGTTAGAAGTCCAATATGTTATACATTTCTGGAGGTACGCAAAACCATGCTGCCCATTGGCCTCACTGGTCTTGAATTATCATGACTAAAGTTGTCATTTTCAAATGACTCATGTTTTTAAAACTGTTTGATTGTCTTCACCCTGCGGATCAATTTCATATGCTCCAGGTTCTTCTTGGCACCTCTATCAAAGTTTTATGATGTGTCTCAGTCTGTTTGTAGGTCCATCTCACTGCCCATAGCAGAGGTGCCACCACTGAGTGTGACTTGATACACAAGGACAGGCTGGGACCCCTCAGCAGGCCCACAATGGACAGCTGTGATTACGGCTGACAATAATTTATGGTCCCCTCTGATTGAAAAGAGCTGGAGATAGAAGGTCTGGTGAGGAGTCAAGGCACCACCTTAAGATATAAACTGAGGCCCCAGCTGCTGCAAGAAGCAGGACTCTTGCCAAGCTCTGCAGGCCTTCTGCCCATCCAGACACACAAACACAAGCTCTCAATTTCACTCTCTTTTGTCTTCCTTTAGAGTTTCCTTCCTCCTTTTCTTTACCCTCTGGTCTCCTTATATATAGTGTTTCTTTTAAATATTCTTACATTTTGTTCTCTAATTTTTGCAATCTCCCGTTGAATGCTCTTAGAAAAACAGAATCAGATGTAACTTTGTAGTACAAAGGGCTAAATTTGCAAGGATAAAGTACAAAAACATGTGAAGTGAATGCAATATTCAGAAATGCTGCTTGCAGTACTTGTGCAGAATAAAAGAGGAACAAGTACTTATCCACTCTCTCTGATCAGGTATCTCCACTGTGAGCTTTTCCAGCCCAGAGATTACCCCGCTAATCCTAACAATAGCACTTTGTAGCTGCTTTGAAAAACTAGCTAGGCCATTGTTTATATTGTTATCCCAGTTGGATCGTACTCATGGGGGAGTAACCATTTTGCATTTACTATTTCAGTGTCTTATCCAGGGATGGGAACTCTCTTTCCTATAATGATATATATTCTGGGTTTTATTTTCTAATTCTAAAGGAGGTACAAAACCCAAGTAAAGCGCTAGCAGAGCTCTCATGGATATAAAAATTAAATTAAATTATTCACAGATTAAACTGGACAAGATTAAAATTGAATCAGATACACTGAATAATGGCTACATTGGGTAAATGAGTATATTCAGTTTCCTGTGTACGGTACATATGTAGACAATTTAAGCACAATTAAATTACATAGCATATATTATCCCGTTAGAGTTAATAGGCTCCAAACCAACTACACATGGGTAAAATTCACATCATAGGACAAATAATAGTATTTTCTTTTTCAATTATGTATATTTTATAGTAGAGTGTTCTAAGTGGATATACAATACATTTTTACAGCGTAGTGTAACTTCTGTATGTAACCATGACTGTCTGTAAATTGTTTCTACAAGAAGTCTGTTACCTGTCAGTGTAAAAAATAGCACATGTAAGAAAATTTATTTCTCTCAGAACACAATGAAGTCCTCAAAGTTATGGAAACAAGGGAGAATGGAAATCCCCCGAAAGTCAGGAATGCTACTTTGTTACTGCCTAAAAAAAACCAACAAAACAAAACAATAAAAAAAGACTCTTTAATCACATGTTAAAAACCGAGAACAAACACATATTGACTGCATGGGGTGATGAAAAATATTCAGTTATATCTTATCTGTGCAACAAAATAACATTTGAAAAAGTTGAACCAAAGTGCAAGGTCTGTGATCGACCTTGTATCCGTCCAGTAGATTATTCCCTGACTTTCCTCCAATGTGTCCTGGGACAGGAAACATTCTCCCGTCTTAGTGCTCTAAACAGGCTTAGCAGGGTTTGAAAATGGATAGTTGATGGAGATAAAAACACACATATTATCACAGCAATCTCAAAGCCATTTAAAAAAAAGCAGGAAATTGACTTCATTACAGCAACGAGAATGTGTGGCATTCAACTCACAAACACTTCATGCTGCCTTTAATTTAAATTAGCTGTGATTTGATGAGTGCCTTTGGAACAAAAACCATTATAATCATAATAAAATAATATAACTACAGTGATTCTAGCTTTAGAAATGCCAGGTGAGATCACTGTCTATAATTAAACCATTTAAATGTAACTTTTTTTTGTGAAACACAGATCTACATTCAGTTTTTAATATAAGAATTGCATGACTATATATATGTATATATATAAACATTTTAATCACTATTGTCATATATATGTGAAAAAAGTAATCAAAATGTTTTTTTTAAGTAAAAACAGTAATTTGTATGACAAATAAATAATAATAGAAAATTATAGAATCAAAGGAATAATAATAATAATAATAATGTCAGCTTATTAAATCGGACATTTAAGAGGCTCATTACTAGTAGTATATAGTATAAGTATATAATAGTATATAATAGGCTATATATATTTTTTGCCAAAATCATCTGAATTTTGTTGCATTCACTAACAGAGTAATCTTTTCCAGTGACATCAGGATTTGCTCATTTTGCAAATCGCAAGTTATAAAACACCAGATAAACATTCACGAACTGTCAACATCCATTGTACAGTATAAGACCCAGAGTACTAAAATATGAAATAATATATAGCCCATACATTAAAATTATTTATGAATGGTACTAAAAACTGTAGGTGGTATCTTGGTTAGCACCATTTCCTCACAGCAAGAAGGTTCCTGGATCCTGTCAAGGGCCTTTTGCTGTGGCATTTTCTCTGGGTACTCAGGCCTCCTTCATCAGTCCAAAAGTATAGATGTGTGTATGTATATAAGTGTGTGTGTGTGATACTCCAAACTCTGAATTTATTGTTAAAGTGATGAGTTTTTTTTATTGAGACAGAGAAAAGTAAATCCCCATATCATAGTTGCCATATTTGATAGACCATGAAAAACTAAAACTTCATTGACAACTTAACCTCTTGCTTTTGACCTGATGAATGATACCAGTTGACTGTTTAAGATATTCATTATATTGTTTAAACTAGATGCATATCGTGAAACTGAACAATGTGAGCTGAGTTTCAGTTTTTACAGGGTGGCTGTTCGCAGTTGCTTGGTGCTCTATTGCTTACAGAAGGCTGATACCATCAGGCTCGCTGTATTGTTTTCTCCCACATGCACCCCTCCTCCCCACAACCCCCCATCTTTGCTCACATTTTCTCTCTGCCACCTGCACACATTCACATACACACTTTCATGACATAAAAAGACTGCTTTCTGATGAATAAATTTGTATATTTTAGAACCTATTCCCATTTCAGCAAGTATCCTCCAGAGGCTCTGCCTTCTTCTCTCCTGAGTTCCCCTGCAACCCAGTGGAGTCATTAGTCTGCTTGCTGTGTTGAACTCTTTAATCATCTGTGTGTTACATAAAAAGAGGACTATTCCTCGGTGACACACAACGGCATGCTCAGCTTGGTTGGGGCTTGCTTTGATGTGTAAAGGGTGTTGTGTTGTGTCTGCACCATGCGCTTCTTCGGGCTCAGTTTTTCCATTTCTCTGTGGAGGTGAGATAAGATGTCAGTCTTCCTCTTGTTAGAGTAAAGATGAGACTGGGGCTGTATAGTTTGTTACTAAATAAGACCATGAGACGTTTGCAGACATGTATCCTTCAACAGTGTACCCAAGTGTGACCCTCTGCCTGAAAGTCCTTGGTTGTACTTTTTTTCCCCCCATGTGATGAGCTCATCTGTGGACTACTTTCACACTGTGGATTCATAAAAGTTCCGAATTATTACATCAGAAACAGCCATATTACAAAATCTCTTTTTTTCATGTTTTCAAAATCTTTGTCTTCATAAATATCAAAAGCAAGCATATACATGCAAATACATGCAGGCATATACAGTACAGTAGCTATACAGTACTCCAATGGGGTGAAGGCAGGCGCCTAAATTGCCATGGTATCAGGTTCCAGGTTTGTCAGACACAATGGTGAGGCGTTGCCGTGGGGCTCGACCTAAGAGGGCAGAACAATGGAGTCGCAGTGCAGACGGTGCAGCAGAGGGCACGACGAACCGATCTGTCAGCCTGGCAGAGCTGTACTGGTCCACTCTGGACTGAGCCCCTCTATTTGCACATACAATGGAGGGTGGGAGGTCAAGAACACGAGGAAATGCTTGGGAATTCCCAGCATGCCATAATAAAATGGAGTCCTCTATTTTGGTAACTGCAGAAATGAGAACAGTTAGGCTACACCCAGAATACATAATAACTTCCAATGATTACAGTGGAGTCATATCAGTGGGTCAGCATGCAGCTGGAGATAATTAAATTATGGGTCAGTGGCCACTGCTCATTACCTCCACATTTGAGAAAATAGCTTTTCTGTCTGACAGCTGATCTCATACCATACGACCAATACCATATTGTCTTCACGGCAATCAGGACTTGTTACTTTACAATATGTAAGTAAATGGGGGGTAAAAGAGGTAAAAACATTTGCAATTTGGATCATTCTCAGAATTTTTGGGGTTAAAATGTGATGCATCTAAATAGGCCATTCAGAGTGCTGAAAAAAAAAAAAGAACTGAATCACATCAAGCTGTGACATCCAATAAAGCTCAGTGTGTTTGAGCTCTTACACCCCTTACATGGAGGAGGGATAGCAGTTCAGCTCTGGGTTCATACAGCACACCAGTAATATCTCCATTCTTGGCTTTTATCTATCACACACGCATGCAGTCCCAATCTGTTCAGGGGGGTTAAGAGTTTAGTTGGGGCTGTGTGCAAACCGAAGTCCTGAAGACTGATGCCCTTAGAGTGGAGACTAAAGGGGCTAGTGAAAGCCAGATTTTGTAAAAGCTCTTAATAAGGCACAGTGTGATATATAAGCCTGCAGGCGGCAAAGCTCTGTGTGCAAACACTTCAGCCGCTTGTGTGATAGGGCAATCTGTGTGTGGAGCAGTGAATGGCCTAACAAGTCTGTTATTTCACACGCGACCCTATTTGGCCTCTCTGATATCCTTAATTTGGTAGCTGAATTTGATATAGTGCTGCAAATATTTGCTTTAGGCACATTAACTCTGTTTGCCTGGTATGTTATGATAAACAAACCGCAATGGTGTACTGAATGTAATAAATGTTAAACAGTGTATGCAATTATATACTTCACAAATTTGGCTTTCCACATTGAAAGCATGCTTTGTGGACTGGAGTTCTATTTTGACAGATCGTTAT
The DNA here is from genome assembly GCA_037176975.1 of Arrhamphus sclerolepis. Classification (NCBI taxonomy): domain Eukaryota; kingdom Metazoa; phylum Chordata; class Actinopteri; order Beloniformes; family Hemiramphidae; genus Arrhamphus; species Arrhamphus sclerolepis. The sequence goes on along the minus strand of JBAMYA010000021.1, from coordinate 8,830,670 downwards.
TCCCCTTCCTGGCCACCTAGGAGTACATTTGGAAATTAACTGTTTATGAGATGCCCAGGGTTGAAGTCAAATTTTAATATAGTATTTTAGTGCAAAGAAGATGCAAATACAAAGTAGAAATTTTAGTAGGAAAAACTATGCATAAAAATGCACTGAGGAACCATCTTCATGCATGTGGGAAACACTTCTGACAGAAAAACTGAAATAAAAAAGATGAAATTGAATGAATGGATGGATGGGATTTTAGTTTGAATTTTACCTACACTAGGTAACTAGACAACTAGATTTGTGGTGTTCACTGCAACTGCAGGACGGAGACACTGGGACAGCCTGAACGGGTGGCCGCTCCACCACTGACTGAAACCACTTTCACACAGCAGTTGTGCTATGAAAATGTACTAGAGACGCCTTCTTCATTCCGCCACCACTCTCCAACTGAGCATTTATAATGATTCAAGGAAGGCACAATATTCTGCGGTCTAAAGGCAGTAAAGCTGTGGAATTAAATGGTACACTTTTCCAACTCCTGTACCATTCACACGGAGGGGGGGTGGGATAAAGGCAATAGAACGAACTGGCTGTATGGCTAAAGTTGGTATTATGGCCAATCCTTTTCAACTTCTGTGGTCAAAAGACAAATTGTTCTTTTTTTTCTTCTTGTGGCTTAAGTCCCTTTATTTGCAGTGGAGAGCGACAGGAAATGGGGCAGAGAGAGAATGGGGAAGACATCCAGGAAAGGGTCACAAGCCAGGAGTTGAACTTGTAAATGCTGCAGGAGGACTAGCGCTTCCGTACATGGACTGGCTGCTTAAACCACTGGGCCACACAGCAGGCTAAACTATGCTTTTTGTTTTTTTTCTAAAGCATTTCAAGCTGGCTTGTTACCTGGCTCGGCAGGTAACATCCTAATGATAAACTGATTTTGCCCTCTATGTGGAGTGTGCAGCTATTCTGGCATCTTTGTTATGGTTTTGCACATTGCACTTTCCCACAGCACTCTTTTTGCCTCTGTTACACCTTTGTTACTACCTGTCCAGGTGGAACATTGGCTAACAGCGGTGGAGCTAAATGTTAAGCTGTTCCATCTCTGTGTATAAAGCTGCTATAGAGGTGGAACAAACCGGTTGTGTGAATTGTGCTTCACAATGTTTCATTACATTTAGTTCTGTGCCTGATAGAATTTAATGTATTGGGTTTTGAGTCAAAGAATGTGTCAAAAGTATAGACTGTGTTGTCAGCTATGTTTTTTTTTCTTGATGTTCAGCTTCAAGTCAAAAGTCAACTTTTCTTCAAAGATTTAATCCTCTTCCTGCTGTGATTAATTTCCTCAAATTCAGCATCATAAAGGAAGGAGAGTGTATGTGTGATCAGTAGAAAGTGGAGCATCAGCAGTCAGCTGCATTTGGATTATAAGTCAACATGCTTTTAGCTGCACTAACTGCTGAATCAGCTGTTTTGAGAAAAGGACAGTGAATGAACTTAATCCTTTATATCCAGGTAACCTTCTCTGCAGGAGGATGAGAACAGGAGTAGTTCTGTTTAGGATCTTATACTCTTTATTACTGACAGACACTGACATCAACAGCTGCCAGATCACGCCGATAGCCTATTTAGTAAGAAGTCCTATTTTCATTTTGCAACTTGACATGTTTTCCTTTAGTTTGTGCAGAGGTATAGTTTCTCATTCTTTCCTGTAGTTGTTCTGAAGTAACCCTTTCTCAGGATGGTGACAACTTGCAACGCTGATGCGAGAGGAGGAGAAGACAAAGCACTCTGGACTCTGAGGCTGTGTGTGATTAATGACAGAGGTGTGTGTTGCAGTGGGCACCCTCGGAGCAGCTACAGATCAGTCTTCCTGTAAGACAAATCTGACACTCACCAACCCCACCGCCTTCACCTGCTACCCTCAGCTCCTCACAGCCATGTGCACCCAGCACGACACTGCACTCATAAATCATCCCAAACAAAGCGTGTTTAATCTGTGACGAGCAGGCCTGACACGCAAATTTATTACTTGTTGTAGGAAAACTGCATGTGTCCCACTGAGTCAAGCCTCTATTTACCTTTGAGAAACCAAAAAGGAAAAAAAAAAATACCGGAGAGACAAAGTGCACAACCAAGAAAGCTGATGATGGCAAAATCTTCCAGAGAAATTCAGGAGACAAAGCCTCACTTTGCTAAAGCGTCTTACTGCCTTTTTCATGGTGGATGACATACAGGCACGACTCTTTCGACTGCACTTGCCAAAACGATTTAGGGATTTTTCTCAAGCACATTTGTACAACATGAATACCAAATTATATCTAGTGGATTAGAGTTGGGTAGCTGTTCTTATGCCTGGTGTGAGTCATAATACTGAGGCAGAATTGAGTGTCATACCTACACCTGTGGGAAAGGATATCTTTTTTGAAAGCCATGGTACAGTATTAGAGCATTGTGTTTAATGTTCACAGATTGCAGAATAAATGTGTAAAGTTAATATACCCAAACACTAATAACAAAGAAAGAGAAAAAAAAGCTTTCATTTAGTGAAATAAAAATTGTAAGCACAATATGTACCCAAAGCACATTATTTAACATCAAGAGCCTTTGCATGTTTTTTTGTATCCATTAACTTTACTCACCTGTTTCTGGGTAGTTTCTACCGCTCTTTCATCATTTTCTGCTCTCTTTTAGAAGGCAGAAGTATGTTTCTGCAATGACAAATTTCAATTTTCTTTGCTGCACTGTTTAAAACAGAAATTATTTTCCTTTTATACATTCTTTTTTGCTGTTGGTAACACATATCACTAAAAAAATGACTCATAATTTCACAATTTCTTTGATGTATTCATCACTTTAAATACAAAATGCAGCTCCACAGCATGACAGAAAGTCCACCATATATTACAGAAAGTAATATTTGTTTTACTTATGGGTCTCATTTTGTCAACTATAAACAAATCATTTCCAGAGTTATACTATAAGTTTCCTCTCTCCATATAAAATTAACCCATTCAGGATGTGGTTTAACTAAAAACATTTTTTTTTTCCACCCAGTGTCTTTGAGACGTCCTTTTGAAGAGCTGTTAGCTCCACGGTCTTCTCTGATGGAGTCCTAGGTGGTTCAGTGTTCAATATATGGATTGACAGGACAGTCTCATAAGAAAATGAGCAATAGTTATGATTGTCCAACTGTCAGAATGATACGGATATTACAATCTATCAATACATGATTATTTCTGTCCTTAACGCTCACCCACTGCATTAGAATATTAAAGTGAAAAGTCCTCCAAAAAGTCAGATGGGACTCAGACATGGTCCTCTGGTGTAAAAGTTTGTTGTTTAGCACCCCACATAAGTATGCACATTACAGCTGCACAATATCCCCTTTGTGACAGGTTTACATTAAATAAAATGTTGGTTTTATAGAAATAGGTATTTAAAACAGCACGTAAGACTTTCATGTTTAACCATCTATTTCATTCGTTGGAATATCTTGCAGTCCCCTGTCTCTGCTATTAGCACAAACAAATTAATATGGAAAAAAAACAGAAACAAAACACAATCCCACATTGGACTTCTGTTCTGTCATATGTAGCCACAGCTTCATATCACTTTATGGCACAATGTCACAAATCAGCTTGGTTTTGGGGACAGGGCCTTCAGTGTGGCTGCCCCGACCCTCTGGAACTCCCTCCCTCCCAGTATCTGCAATGCCTCAATCCTGGACACTTTTAAATCAGCACTCAAAACCCATCTTTTCAAAATGGCTTTTCTGAACCAGTCCTAGTCACTATCTGCTTGTTGTTTCCTCCCCTCTCCCCCTTAACTGTCCAACCCTATCCCTAACATATATGTAAAGCACCCTTGGGTACCCTGAAAGGCGCTATATAAATCTAAGTTATCATCATTATTATTATTTATTAGGTTGAACTGAAAATAGCAAAGGTTCCTTTGTGTTGCTTTAATGTCCTTAGAGTCCAGAAAGTGTATCAAGTTTTCAGCTTTTGTGCCTTTTGACATTTCAAGCTGTGGTGGAGACAAGGACACTGAACAAACTGTTAGGTGTCATGGACCACCCCACCCACCTTCTCACACACAGGATGGACAACGAAGCTCCTTCTCCTAAAGACTCAGACAGCTCCCGTTGTTGCATGGACTGCTTTAAGAAATCTTCTCTGCCATATGCCATACATCTGTACAATACATCATCTCTGTGTGGCACATAATACTCTGCACTCACTACCTTAATGCAGTACATACTTTATGATCTGCATTATAAATGCCCTCTCATTGAGCTTATAACTGGTTACTATCTCTGTTTAATATATATATAAGTGAAGCTTAATATGCACATTAAGTAGCTTTAGTTGTAGTTTATTATTTATGTACATAGCCTATATTTTTCATGTCCGGTAAATAGTTGTTTAGCCTGATGTTCATATGTAACATAGCTTGTGCATCTCCAGAGCCTGCACAGTTTATAGCTTGGCCCTATCTTAAGTGTAATTTAGATTGCACATACTGGCGACCTGTCCAGGATGTACCCCTGCCTTTCGCCCAATGTGAGCTGGGATGGGCTCCAGCAGACCCCCGTGACCCTGCACAGGACATAGCGGGTATAGGTAATGGATGGATGGATAGATTGCACATTTCATTGCATGCATATTTTATTCTTTAGTTTATTATTCCATGTGTAGCATGGTTTGTACATTCACAGCCTGGATGTTTGATAGTTTATTCTGCTATTTTACTTTTACTTTTGTAATATAGCCCATACATTTTGTTATAACAGTTATATGACTATGACACCTTTTCATAATATTGCAAACTGTCAAAAACATTGATTTTGAAGATCTGTGCCTTTCATTATTTAACACTTTCTGATAGTAATTATAGCCTTTCTGATGTTATTAGACATCAGTTACAAAGAAATAGAAACAGTAAGCCCCCAAATTAATTTGATTCATGTAACAATGAATATTGATGCAATTTTTGTCATGTATTAATTAATTATTTCACTAAATTGTAAGCCTTTTGTTGTTAGTAGTGTGTCTCCTCTCATTTTAAACATTAGCAACACAGATTAATAGTTTGTTATGTACTACTTCAGTTAAAAGAATCTAATATATATATATATATATAAATAAATAAATAAATATATATATATATCTATATATAACATATATCTATATTAATATATCTAATATATATCTTTTAGATTCTAAAAAAATATGTAATAATAATGTTTTTATATATGATAAGAAAAGAAAAAAATGTCTTTCAGATTCTTTTAACTGAAGCAGTAAATAACAAACTACTACTCTGTAAAACAGCTAAATGAAAACTAAATGAAAAAAATAATCTGCAGCAGCGAAATGGTGCAATATGTTAACAGCAGACTCAAAAATACTGGAACCTGAAAAACACACCACAACATTGCATAGTAACTTAATGCTAAAAGAAAACTGCTTAAAAGGCAACAAACCGAATGGTTTCTCCCACATGTTCCCTCTCACAGTCTCTTGATCCAGCCTGTCCTCAGCACGTCTTTTCACTACGAATGGTGGGAATGAGAGGCGATGGCACCTGCTTGCTGTCAGAAACTCACACATGCACAGACACATTCAGACACATTTTTGCATATGATGCAATCATCATGTAAGAAGATCTGTGAAATTAGCCAACAGTGAAATGCCTAACTACAAAATGTTGGTTCAATCTGAAATAACATCAAAACGGATCTCCGGTAAAGTCATGTAATTATAACTGAATGTTGATGTTTTTCGTGTTGTAATGAATGTAAAATCAGTACATCATTTTCTTTCTGGCTCTCGCCCTGAAGAGAATGTATTGACCTAGATTTACAGTATGTTTGGAAGCATAAAACTTACTCATATCACCTTGCAAATTATAACACTGTGAATAATTGTGAGTCATTCCAGGTGATTAATTAAATAATACTTGAAATTAGGGAGAAAATGAATAATGGTAAGAGCAATTTAATTCCTGACCTTGCTCAATTTTTAATGAGCTCACTGGGATGGAAACTACACTTTGCAAATGGAGCTATTCAGTCTTATGTGAATATTGTGGACAATAGAAGAGCTTGCGTTATAATCTGCAACTCTGCAAATATGCTGTGAAAAAAGGCCACCAAGAAACCCAGAGACGTTGGATGTTTAGGTGACTCCATCTTGCAGTTTGAGAAGCACTGAGTTGTGTGCTAAACAGAGACGAATATATTAAGAAACCCAGGAGACTGGTAATCTCAAGAGAGATCAGCTCTTCGTAGGGACTTTTTGTATGCTGTTGTTCTCTGCCTCAAGAGGAGCACAGACGCTCAACAAAACCCACTGCAGAGTGTCAAAGTAATCGAAAAGTGAAATACAACAAGAGAAAAGTATCACAAAACTCTCGTGAAGTCATACCTGCCGCTAAATCTGCATAACAAATACAGTACACTAAACCTGCTTTGTCTTTATTTATGCGCAGAAAGGATTTGGCTGTAGTTTACCACCAACTGGACGTCTTTCAGCTGAGCCACGTTCACTTTCGTGTGAGCCATTCCACTTTCCTCAGGAAAATTTAGAGCATTTCAAATGTCACTCCCTCAAATTAACACTTTTGTACTATTTGGAACTAGAAGGCCTTTGTAAGTTTTAATTACACCGAGTAATGAGAGAATAGTTTCAGTGTGACTCGGGGAGTATTTTTAGATCTGGATCTTGATTATCTAACACACTGGTGCCGCTGCTGCTGATAGGACTTTGTCAAAAATTCTTTAGTACTTTCAGAATGATTAAATGAATTCTAGATGTTGGATTTTATAGCCACCATTTAAATCAATCAACATTTCTCTTTTGTAAATCTTTTTGAATGAAACACTGCACATTTATTTGAAAACCCTAAAGTGAGTGTTTGTTTTGTGACTGAACATTTAGTGAGCAGCAGGTAAGCACCAAAGGGAACTTTTAAGTGTGCTGAGGATTTATCAGAAAGACTGCTTCAATAAGCCTCAGATAGTGAAATATTATTTTCTGAGCCTGACATTCCAATTTTTCTCTGAGAAAACGACTTTATGCTATTCCCATTTGCCAAATGAAGTTTGACTTTTCCTTTTCTTATTATAACATTGTAGACCAAATTTGACTTCTATAACCTATAGTAAAGATTGCTACATGACTTTTGTTTTTTTTTTTTGATTGGAGAGAAACAGTGTCAGGGTCTATTTGTGGTCTGGTGTAATGCTGGAAATGCCAGCTGTCGGCTCTGGATCAAAGCCGTGCTGGAACAAACCATTTTTTTTGGCTCTCATTGAAATACACCACTTACTATGTCACACATGCCAGAGTTCTCCAAAATTGTTTAAAAGACAAATTTACAGCACGTAAAGATTTTTTTACAACAATTTAAAAGATTTATTTATTTACTTTTTACTCGTTGTGAAAATATAATTTACCTTATGAAGCTTTACTTTGCTATAAGTTATACTCACACAACAGCTTTGGAACATTTGTCTAAGACGCTTTTCTGTCCTTTAAAAAAAAGTAAACCTTTTAGTTTCCTTCCCACTTTTGAACAAGGAAGAAAAAAATCTTCAACACCTTCTAGAGTTTTGATTGACAGCTGTGGCTGGCCCAGAGAGCTCGGAGCCAAGCCCCATCACATAGCGCATGCCCGACATGTCCATGTCCATCTGGGGTACCAGTCTTCACCAATGCCCCCCTTGCTCTTTGCCCGCAGAGAAACCAAGGCACAAGAGGAGAAACAGGGTGTGAAGACGAGCCTCTTAGGGCTCGGGGGGGAAGGCATCCAAAGCCAGCTGGTCTGGCTTTGAGATAAATCAATGGATAGAGTGACACAAAAGCAGTAGAAAGAAGCGGAAGAGTTGTAGAGTAAACTAAAAGACGAGATAAAGAAAGCAAATACGTGCAGGAGGAAAGGTGGAGATTGGAACAGCAGGTTCTGTGAAGGCGTTTGTGCAACAACAACAGGTGAGAAACAGGTGTAACACGAGGTTTTGACTTTTTGCACATGGTGTGAAGTGAAATGTGAGGTTGATGTCACGTCAAGTTTGAGTTTTGTCTTGTTTTTATAGCAAGTTTAACTCAAATGCTTCCTTTTGCACTATTATACAGATCTGAGAAGTGATCTTGTCAAAGCATTGGATCAGGTGACACTAAATGAAATAACATAAATGACTACAGTAGTGACTGTATTTTTTACCAAAATCACTGTTTTATTTTCTTGCTAGCACCACTTTGGAAAGATGGGTTGGAGCAAAAGAGTATATGAAAATTCTGCTGAGGAGATACTGAGCCTTGTTAGATATTATCCATTTATTATATAAAACTTTACTCTGAAGCACAAAAAATAAGTACCAGTGTAAGATGGCATAATTATCTGTTGTAATTTTGTTTTTTATTAAACTGTTTACATGGTCTTACACTTTTATTCACTGAAAATTGTGTTTTAATTGTGGACAAAATACACATTTTATAAGGTACCTAATTGCTACACTTGTGTAATGTTGCTACCATATGGCACACAATCAACTATGCAAAGAAAAACAAAAGGTGTGCTGAGATTTTTCAAGCACAAACAGTTTGTATATTTGTTTGGATGCTATGCATAAGATGGACTGGGACAGGGAACATTAAAATTTGAAGACATGCAGTCAGAGCTGCATTATTATAAAATACATTTCCGGTACAGAGAAGAATATAATATTTTGGTAGAAAACAGGATAACATACTGTACATCTTACGGGATGAATAATCTGTGGCATCCCCTATAGATTTTCTACAAAGTGATTTTGAAGCTTTCTTTCAGTACGGCGTGGCAAAATGTTGCAAAAGGGTGAAACTAGCAGTGCTGAGAAACCGGCTGTAACACGCCCAGCAGTCACAGTTGGCTATTTAGTTTGGCTGGCTTGACTTAGGTTAACCCAGAATGATTAATATTTCATTATATGCATTCTGATTGAATTTATCCAAACATCCTCAGTTCAAGTTTCACTATCTATCCCCCATACAGGCATTGTAGTTGGACAAGCATACTGCTGTCGGCCCGTGAATTCAGGAATGATTGCAGGCCGCAGTAGACTTCCACATGGAGGGGATCTTGAACGATCCACCATGGCTCCCACTCCTTCAGTCGAGCCATGTCGGAGGAGCCTCCCATTTCAAAATGTTGTTTTGGCGGCAACACCAGAAATAACCGCTGCCTGAAGCTGATGCTCGGTTAGCACATCTGTCTAGCTAAATGTTTTCTGACCACAGGCAGTTACGGTAGTCTGCTAGTACAATGTTCACAGAAATGCATATGAAGAGTTAATTTGCAAAAAAAAAAAAAAGATAAATGCCATCTATGACAAAACTGGTCAATCCTTTGCATGTTTTTGGCCACAAAAAATATTTTATACTTTTTTTGTGTTGTTGTTAAGTGAAAAATTTATTGATCAATGCTCTTGTGTTCAAATCTATTGCCGTTTCAAATTTTTCTTCATTGGAGTTGTTTGTTTTTGCAAATGAACACTTCATTATTCTCTTCTAAATATGACTATGTGCTGTTAAAGTAGCTCAAGGGATTATTTTTAGCATACCCCCCATAGGTGATTGAGCTTAAGTTATTTGTAGAAATGTCTAAAATTTACTTTTGTTTGGTCTCTTTCTTGGTCACTTTCTTGAACATCTTAGTCACCACTGGCGTGATGACCACCGTCGTTCTGTGAACCAGTTTCATCATTGTTGATGTTCGACATAGTACTGCAAGTGACATTCGGGATCAGGGCATTACTCTGAGCATGGAGCATTGCAAGCTATAGTCACAATTAGACTAGTAAGCAGTGCTCTCCTGTTTAAATCAAGCATGCTATTTATTTGTGCTTTAATGCTGTTTTTTAAACCATATTATTGCAAAATTCTTGTATCCTGTTGTTACAATATAAGTTGTGACAAATTAGGGGGTCACCAATGTCTGTCACCCTAATATAGCTGGGATAGGCTCCAGCAGACCCTTGACACCCTGAATAGCAAGAAGTGAAACAATGAACTGATCGTTTACTTTTTGTTAACTAAGGAAATGTTTTCTGTGGGCATTAGAAAATTAGGGCTGACTCCTTGCCCTATAGCCATATGGAATCAGGTGTGTTAAGGAAGACAGCGCAACATTTTCTTTTCGGACTGGGACTCAATTGTGAGAAAGGTAGTACAGTTCACTGGGGACCAAGATGTACAAGACAAATACAAATGATCTTGCAGCTGCCATACTTTGTGGCAACCCTTTTTCTTCATCAGCTAGAGCATGCAATGTAGTGAGACAAGGTGTTAGAGGAGTGTTTTAAACAGGCCATTGATTCTGTTTTCAGAGATTTAAACTATACAAAAAATAAAAAAATAAATTATATATGTAATTTTCATTTTTTATATATTTTTTGTGTAGTATATATTGGGC
>JBAMYA010000021.1:8802104-8812448 GCA_037176975.1 Arrhamphus sclerolepis | reverse complement strand
CCGAGGCAAGTTTTGGGGGGGGGGTTGGTTTCCTTCCCTCTGTCAAAGAACAAAGGAAAAGAAGAAAAGGGGGAGGGGAAGGAACCAACCCCCCCCCCCCCCCCCCCCCCCTCTGCTCTCTGGCAGCTCATCTGGCCCACCATGGGGCTCTGACTTACAGCTGAAAATTGTCTTCCTCTCTCCCGTTGGAGCTGAGTTGTCGTAGCATAAGCAGTGCAACACCTCGCGCATAAGTTTTCAAAACAGTTGCGCAACAGACTCACAAAGCTTTAGCTCTGAACAGATTCAGGATTCTGTGTTTCAAAACAGCATTCCTATTTTGGATGGCTATTTTTGTAATTTTGTTTAAATTATTAAATCTAAATCAGTTAAAAGAAAAAGTAAAAAAAAAACATCTCTTCTGAATCCAGGACATTCAGAAATTATCTCCCAGGCTCGAGATCCCTTCTCTGTATAGTGTGACTTTGACTGTAAGAGAGGTGTTGAGTCTGCCCGCTGTTTGTGTGCCTGCCCGTCTGTCCTCTCCCTTTCTCCCAGTCCACTTTCCATCTGTGTGCTGTGGGCTGCAGATCGAGGTGAAAATGGTGTAGTGTTTCCACCAGCGAGCTGTTGCCATCCTATATTCATGTCAGACTGTGTCGTTCTTCACATTATTTCCCTCCTCCCCTCAACCTCTGCTTCAGCTGCCAGAGGTGTTTGCTGTGTGTATGGGGACTGGGGAGGGGGACATTAATCATCAGCCACTGGACTTGGGGCTCAGGACCAGGGGTTATGAGCTATCAAGGCTGAGACTCAGGACCACAGCCTATCCGAAAATCAAAAAAGGTTCTTGGGGAGGCGAGCAACGGCGTGGCCTGTGGGGTTATCTCTGACTTTCCTTTTCTTCGTCTGTCTTACTCTCCCTCTATCAGTTTTGCACACAGTGTTCATGTGACAGCTAACACATATCATCTGATTTTCAGAAAACTGGTCTGTAGCTCTAGAAATGTTCCCTCAGTAATTTGCTCAGTAAATGCTGATCATCTATGTCAGTGCAAATCAAAATGAAAGAAAAATATACCATCATGTTTCATTTAAACTCATCTTACTTCGAAGAAACAGTACAAAGAAAATTGTGTTCTGCCGTACACATTTTCCAGGAAAATCATCTTTAACCTGCCATTTACCGTACTGAAAAGCAAATTCAAAACATCTCTCATTATTTAAATTAAAAGACATGCCCACTTGCGATCACACGGAACTGCTACACACTGACAAAAATTTGACAAACTCAGACTTCTCATTTCCAACATCTCTCAGCCCATACGCTGTTGAGAAGTGATCGGGAAGTTGTGTCATTTAAAATGCTTTACATGAAATGTGTATATTGCAGGCTCTGTGTAACAGCTTGAAAATGCTAATTTTATAACATAAAATTGCTTGAAAAGAAAATCAGAGCTACCGAAGCTAACCCTTTCTGCTGTTGTTATGACTCATGGCCATCCTCACTGCACAGATTGCATAAACCTTTTATGTAATGGAACATTGTGGGAAAGAGCCATCGAGTGAAAGATAAAAATGGGAAGAGACAAATCAAATATTTATTTTATGCTTCTTCTTTTTTCCCCCCTGTTTTTTCATCCATTAAGAGCAGACATGCTCTTCAGACAGACAGCACCTACACCATGAAACAATGCGGACTACACACATATCTGTACCAAAAGTTTTTTGAGCACTGGGGAAGACCTGTATATTTAAAATTCTACTCTGGATTCTCAGTCTTGAGATTAGGTAAATGTGCTACTGATGAGACATTATGCATTACGTCCATATAATTCTCACACTGTGAGAATCCCCCTGGAGGAGGATCTTGGTTCATCTTTGCTGTTTACCATTTATGATTTGCAGTCTGTGCAACATCAAAAGGCTGCCATGACACTCGGCACTGTCTGTAGGGTTCCTGGGGGGGGAACTGTTGTTCCCAAAGGGGCTGGCATTACTGTTGTTCCCTGGTGAGAAGTCTGACTTATGATTGACAACCATGCAAATGGACAGATGCCATCATCATGTATTAGACCGCAGCACTACACTGTAATTTGATGCAAATTTATAAACCTCTAGGACCATGCGTGCGTTTGTTTTTGTTTGCGCATGTTTCTTTTTGAGTTTCTGCAGGCAGCTGTTGGGAAAACAAAGCAATACGCAATGAGAAATAACGAAATGGTGAAAACAGACAAACTCTGACATACATATGCAACACAGTTAGACTGAAGTGTGATACAGGAAGTGTTTATTCATGATCATAGTTGCTGTGCCATGTCAAGACACTGACTTGTTAAAGTGACACACTGTCATAAGGAATGTTAGTGATGAGCGCTTTTGCTCCAAGTTGTAATTTGTTAAACCAACAGGGTTAATTTGAAGTGAGTAGTTAGCTATTAGTCTGTCAATTGGATGCAGCACTGAGTCGGCTGAGGGAAAAAATTACTTGTAATGGTCAAGAGGTTATTACAAAATTTCCTGTTTCATGGTAACATCAAGATAACGTGAAGATAGTTTTTGTAATTAAGATAATTTTTTGCAATATTAGATTTAATTTCATAGAAAATCACCACGTTTTTGGCAATAAAGTTTTATATAAATTATGCTGTGGTAATTAAACTGAATTTCATTATACTTTATTATCCCTATAGGGTAATTATATTGTTGTAGTCTAAATTATTTAGGAGTCCCTGGGAACCTGAGGGTTCTCTGCAGGATGTTATCTATGCATCTATCTATCTATCTATCTATCTATCTATCTATCTATCTACATATATATACACACACACACACACACATACAAACACATATTTATCAATCGCTTGGCGCCATGCCCGGTAGCATAGTTGAGGATTACAGAGGAACTGAGAAATCCAGGATTACATCTGTTGTTAACAAGTACCTGTATATTACTTCTGCCAGTCTGTCTGAAGTCTTAATTTAGCTGTATTGTTTCTAATCCAGGTAGATAGCTACAGGAGTCCTGGACATGCTCCTGTTGCCACATCTCGAAAAGCATAATTTTGCTCCTGTAACCTATCAGCGCTACAACCTCACACATCCCACCTTCCAGGGATCTAAAACTCCACATCACGATAGAGGGGGAAAAAAAAACAGGAGCAAAATCTCTTGCTGATTGCTCTCAATTTCCTTGTGCCAACATCTTTAACCTCTCCTCTTCAACTCATTTGCAAATTAGGTATTTTTCTGATCATTAGCTGGTCTTTGAAAAACTAATCTTGTGCTTACACATAACATAAACAACTTTCTGTTGTCATGGCTACTCATCATATCAAATATACAAAAAATGTGATAATTATCTGTAGAAATCAAACAGCATTGGAATTAGCGTGGAAATTTATTTATTTATTTTTTTAATGAAAGTTTTGACTAAAGATAAAAACAAGAAAGAAAGAAGAAAAGAGAAACAACTTATAAAGATGTGGAAAAAAAGGTTTTAAAAATTAAAATATTCAAAAGTGGAATAAGTAGGTGCCACAAACCTCCCCAGTTGATTACTTACAGGACTTTTAGAGCATTTGTTTTATGTCATATAAGTTATCTGAACTTTCATGTTTAAATATGGAAATTACGTGTTATCTAGTAAAATATGCAGTTATTCACATGGAGGTCCAATGGAAAATAGAAAGAAAACAACTAAACGTGCCACCTAGATATTTGGCTTCCTCAAATCTGCACACAGAAAAATAAGTAAAAGCAAAAAGATAAATCTTAAAACTGATCGGCATAACATGTGTTTCTATAAGTTACTACTAGTAGATAGTGTACTTCGAGAGTCCTTAGAAATTTGATTTTTATACCCCCCCCTCAAAAAACAAACAAACAAAAAAACAAAACAACATAAACAATCTGTCTGGGAAACATTTCAGTGGGTGAATTATTTTTACCCTTTGAAAATGGGAGTGAGATTAGTGGGAATGTTACTAATGACTGCTTGGTAATTTGGGTTAAAACAAATGAAAATATAGTCAGATTCATTTCAGGCTACTACTGTTTGGCTCAAAAGAATTATTTTTTTCAGGGAGCGCGTAGCATCTAATTATTGTAGTTAAGGATGAAGACACCTTCATAGCAGCGGTACATTTTAACTATCCAAGTTTTTCAGTGATTTTAAGGTGTTAAGAAACACTGAGCATTGCAAGTGTAGTAGTTTTACTGATGAGACAAAAGCTGGCACTACTGGTGCACTATAGCAAAGCAAATGAACTATACCGTCTAGGATTTTTATGTCGTCTGCCATGTTCATTGTTAATGAGACATTCTTCATCTCTGAGTTCTGGCAAAGAGGAGGTTATCATTTTCGTTGTTCATAAAAGTTTCACTCAGATGTGCATCAAGGGGTTTACCTTGAGGAGGAGAGAAGCTTTTCTACATGAAATGGATATAACTGTTAGGTGAGGGTCATCTCTTTATCCTTGAGAAACTGAGAATCCATTCATTGGCTGGTCTTGAAAACCTGACTGACGCAAATGGATCATTGGGAATAGAAGCGTCCCAGCAGTAATTATGTTACAACGCTGCTACCACACACTACCACAGAGGTGGGATGGGATGAGCATGGGGTGCTTCTTATAGTCTTTCCCTTACGCTATCCTACATCATTAACACAGTCATACTACCTTCTGTCTGCCACTCACCTTCTCTCACACTTGTTTTCTTTCTTTGCCCCCCCCTCCACACACGTATCTGCTATGAAACCTAAACACGTGTGAAGTACAGTTGGAAATTTCTGAGTAGCAATTCCCCTTCTCTATTGGTCAAATGTCTCATTACTCTGTTGAATGACTTTTGAAAATAAGAGTAAGTTAGTTGCGGATCATGTAACCCGTTCATCACTGTTGTCTTCTTGGCCTCCCGGTCCCCCCTGCCTCTACCTCGAAGGTAAGGCAGAACGTTTGTTTAATTTTTTTCCCTGCTATCCAGGGCTCTGTGGCACTAAGTCAGTTAAAAAAAGAGACACGAAATTAATGTTATGTCAATGGCGTTTTCTCATGAACCCCCCAAGGCACTTATTCAAAGTCACCTTGCATAGTCCTCTCATCCCCTGACAGTACTGTGAGAGTGAGATGGAGGATGTCTGTCTGGTTAGGCTGTCAGCATATGATGTCCTTCGGTTGTTGGTTGCTATATCCACTCGTTGTCATTCACTTTTTGTAGATTGGATTCATGTCCGGTATTTTTCTGAAGGAGCGACACCATTTCTAGTCATGTAGTATAACGAGGCCCGTGCACAGTGAAACATTTTCTTGCTGAGATTAAGTTCATCCTGTGGGGTTTTCTTTCCTTTTGATGTCATTTTGGAGGTGATAAGTAGCTTTCTGTCTCCTGGTCCCTGTCTTACAGTACCATCCCCCAGTCCAAGCAAGGTGCTAGCAGCATGGAGGATTGTTTGAACTTGTGCTGATCCAATGTGGGATTACAGCTGGGTCATTGGAGAGTTGGATTGAGCTTTCAGTCATCAAGGCAGATTAACCACTCGCTGTCTGCTTGGCTGCCCTTTCAGTGCAGGCTCTCACCGCTGGCTTTGTGATTGTCCCCACTGTGCAGGTTTCCACTCCCTTTTGAACAATGCAAGTTTGTGTCTTAATTGAGTCTGATGCAGACCAATTACTGAATCCCAATTGAAAGATGTCAAGAAACTTAAAATTCAAAAATCTCTAAGCATTTTGTTTAAGATTTACCAGTTCTTACCCTATAATCTCAAGATTTTATCCTACAGGGTTCTTCTATGCAAATTTGAAAACTGTATTTCATTTAACTAGGTCTTCATATTGAAATTATTTTAGCCTTTCCTTGAAATGTTATTCAGTGTTACTCAGATCACACTGTATGAAAAATGGCACGCCAAGCAATTGCTTCCAAGAGGAAAGTGAAGTGCTGCAGAATTTTCAGGTTTTGTGAACTGCCCCTTTTCAATTTCTTCCTCCTGTTTCACTTCTTTTTCTTGCATGCTGTCGTGATAGCTCTTATTAATTATATCTCATTAGTTGCCTTGGAAACTGAGGTGAGGGGATGCATTACATGAAACTGAAAGAAAGACGGAAACAAAAAGGGAACAAATAAATCACAAGATGAAACAAGTAAAAGAGAAATAAAGAAGGGGGGATGGCTAAAAAAGAGGGGAAGGAGAAGGTGGATGTTGAGGGATCAGCCGTGTGTCAGATTAGCATCAGGAGACATGAGCACTAGTGATGCTGCAAGGACCACAATCCTGCCTTTCACTGCTGGAGAGGGAGATAAGCGTACCCTCACAAAAGGGAAAAGGGAGAGAGCGGGAGATAGCTGGCTTGCCTCCGCTCCCCTCAGGCCAACAGCCCCATTTACAGGTACAGCACCTCCTGATGAAAGCAAGAACAAAGAGGTGGATGTTCTTTTTCCTCCATACTAGTGTCAAGGCGCCCCTGAAACAAATTTGTGAAACTGACTAAGGATTTAAGCTGCTTCATATTATGTCTTCCAGTCTGCCAGAGGGCTAATCATAACCAAACAACGTTTGTGACACTTTGAGTTTGATACACATAAGAGTGTTGTCATGGATTATTTCTCAGAATCCCATTATCAATGTACATCAGATTACAGCAAGAGGCTCCTGCGTTTTCAGAAAGGATATTCTATCACATTCATGTTGTTTCAATGCATATTAACCTGTGTTGCGAGAGCTGTGATTCATTCTTACGCAACCAGCGGATTGTTTGAAAACCGGAAAAGATCTGTGTCTACTAATTGTAAAATGAATGGCCAAGTTTCCCGTGCACGTTGTCCAGCCTGTGTAATGATCCTTGCAGTAAACACAGTTAGCATACAGAGCACGGCCACTAGAGATGGCCTTCTGTAGTTGTTTAGTCTCAGACTTACATTCAGGGCAGTAATAAGTGGACGGATCAGAGAGGAAGGGTGTCCCCAAGGTGGTCCCTCCCTTTCTTCCTCTCCACCACATTGCCCTGGTCTCCCCCCTCCCCCCTCCCCTCTGACTCCCCCATTGCATGGGGCATGTAGAATAACAGGAAGTGGAGTGGCAGGAAGCTGAGTCTTGTCTGCCCATGGTCTATGGTTGGATACTAAGGCTAACTGTGTTGTGCACAGGAAATGCAACTGTCATGGCTGTGGCTGCTGCCCATCACCCGTCAGGGCACGCTATCCGCATATTTTAGGTGCTTTTATATTTATTTTCATTTAGTTTCATTTTGAGACGTAAAAAAAAAGAAGTAATTTCAGTTTAAACATCTTAGATGTTTTACCAGAGCCTAGATTTAAAATTACCATTGTTGAAATAATGATTGAAACAAAGGTTGACTGACAGAGAAAATCTTTGAAAGTCATACCTGATTTATGATGTAAAAGTTCATTGGAGGCTAGAGCTGTTTTTAGTTGACATCAGGTGAGAGGTGCAGTAAAGATTTGACAGACTGCCAGTCCATCACGGCGCTTTCACAGAGAGACAGACAATCATGTTTGCACAGTCACACCTGCGGCCAATTTAGAATCATCAATTAATGTAACATGAATTATTTTGTATTGAGGCGGGAAGCCAGAGCACCAGCAGAGAATGAATAAATAAATAAATAAATAAATAAATAAATAAATAAATAAAAATACTTATGAGGTTTGCTTGCCAGCTGTAAAGAAACAGGAAAATTCTGTTACTTTTTAGGCCATTCTTTTCCATCTGATTGGCTCCTTTTTTTTTTTTTTTTTCTTTTTTAGTCATTGACAGACTCTGACTATAACGTGACTGAAGGTAAACTTGAACAGCCATTTTACCATATTACTCCATATTATTTCCATCTGAAAAACTTTTTTGGCCGACTTAAATACCAACACATTCTGTTAGGATTAGGGTTTGGATTTGGTGTTTTCTGGGACTTTTCAAGGTTTTTGTTTTCTTCTTGTATCGTTGTCCTTTTCTGTTTTCGCTCACTTTATTTCCTGTTCTATTTTGGCAGTTGGTTTTTCTGTTTAGTTTTGTTCTGCTTTACTTCCTCTGTGTTTCATCTCCCTGATTGGTCTTGTTTACCCTCATTTCTACTTATTGTCGTGTCTTTGTCTCCCCGCTTGCTGGTCCATCCTGCGTCATCCGGCTTTGTCCATTACTACTTTGTGTCTGTTCCTACGTTCTTGCTGTCCTCTCTGTTCAGTTTGGAGATTCTGCTGGAAACCTGCTGTCTCCTGATCTCCTGCATTTGGGTCCCCCCGCCACTAAAATGTAACCCAACCTTTCAAGACTGTCTGTGGATTTCCATAAATTGTTGAGTTGTAACTTTTGCAGTAAAGAATGGCTTCAAGCTGAAATCATTTTTATAAATATGAACTGTGTGGATGTGCACCATTTCCGAGGCGATCCCCTTGTCTCATGTTGCCCTTCCCGTGCTTCAAACTTCTGTTAGCTCCTTTTATGTGTATCGTCTTCATCTCTGTGTCTTGCACACCCACACTCACATGCACCAAGAGCACATGATTTAAGCCATGAACAGATGCTCTCACCCATTCTTACACTCAAGAGTGTCATGCTGAACATGTACTCTGCAACAGTGCAGACACTGTTCTCCTTTGTAATCTGAAATACACCGACATAGAGACAGAGACAAATGAAATTTTCCCACTTAGTTCTGGAGACTGAAATTGCATTATTTGATCAACACTGAGGTACATCGTAATACAATCCACAGTACTACAACATGAATTGTTCAAATCCTGAAGACAAGTTTTTTTCACAGAGCTGTTATAGACTTTGAATAACTTTCGATGGATGTTGACACTGGTTGGAAGCATGGCACACCTGCAGTCTGAAGGCTTGTCATTTTGTGTCTGTCTTAGAAAAATGTCATTGTGCAATCTGTTATACCTGCAGACTTGAACTGTCCTGCTGTGACAGCTCATCTGCAAAAAGAGAACAGAAAGTGCAGCTGAGCAGGTGTGTGTGTGTGTCTTGTCACTGACTGATTTCTTACTAAATTCTTCTAAAATGAGCAAGACTGAGGGGTTTTCAGTTCAGATCATCAGTTCAGCTGCAGTACAAACTGAGCATATTCACGAGCACACAAAGAGCAGAACTCTCTCTTCGCTTTCCTTCAAACATACGGAAATAAAAGAAAGAATATTGTTGGTAAATTAAAATTCCTGTAACTTCAAATGTAGGGACGTCAATCAATTTAACAATAAGATGTTTGTGAAAAGACAACCGACTGCTGCACTTCTGTGACATTTCATGGTGGCCCAGGTACGTCTCTGGGGGAGCTGAGATCCGCTGCCACGGTCTTGCTGTAATTCCTGCACGGCTCTCTCTATTTCTGTGTGAGAAATGGTGAATGGACTGAAACATTGTCATTTTCTCTGGTCTGTTGTGATGTGGTTTGGGGAAATTCTTTGTGGGGGTTCAGGCAGTTTCTTTCCTGGCTCCGACAGCAGTGCGTGGGTAGTTAGCAAGGTGATCTGAGTCAAGTTTGCCTACAGTGGAGCCCCGATTCAGACAGCCAGACACCATAATGCCAGTCCATCTGTAACCCATAATGACTGTGTGCCACTGGAACTGGTCATTTTCGTTTCACTGCCAATTCAGCCCCTGGTTTCCTCACCCCGCAAATGCTGACTGCATGTAATGGCCTGAGTTGTTAACCTTTCTACATTTGTTCTCATACTGTAAGGAAAGTGCAGTTGGCTTGACGTTTTCTATTTGCTGAGTGTAAGTGATGGATGTGCCTCAAGAGAAGGGGCCATATCTCTTTTTGTACAAAAGCAGAGACATGGCAGAGTTATACGTTTCCCCGGGGGCATACTGTGTCGTGAACTACTGGCCAGGTGACAAACTCATGCGGGAATATAACCTCAATTCTCTTCATCCCTCCTGGCTTCTGCTCCAACCCAGGAGATTTCAACTAGCCTACTGTCAACACCAAACAGGGCGCCCTCTTAATCATCTTAAGAGAAAAGCTGGCATCACTAGAGGTCAGCTTAGAAAATGTAAGGAAACCTAACTATGGTGCCTTTGTGGGCAGGAGAAGAAAGACCATATCAAAATGCATTGCGAGTAAGGTGTATTAAATTAAGGTTAGTTGGATTAAGTTTAAGTTATTTTGGGAAACAGACTTATTTTCTTTCTTTCCTCGGAGTTGTAAAAAAGAATTCAACGTGGTCTCATTAAAAGAAAAGCCCATAAATAGTATCTGTTATGATATTACACTACTTTTTTCTTTGTTTTTTTTTTTTTTTTTTTTTTCTCTCCGAATTTCTGCCCTACTTTTTCCCATTTCAAACACCAGTGGGCCTGAAAAAAAAAAGACCCACAAAACCCCTGCAGTTAGTGGA
>JBAMYA010000021.1:8784348-8801957 GCA_037176975.1 Arrhamphus sclerolepis | reverse complement strand
GATCTGAATTCAACGTGGTCTCATTAAAAGAAAAGCCCATAAAGAGTATCTGTTAGGAGATTACACTACTTTTTTCTTGTTTTTTTTTTTTTTTTTTTTTTTGTATCTCAGAATTTCTGCCCTAATTCTTACCATTTAAAACATCAGTGAGCCTGAAAAAAAAAAGACCCACAAAACTCTTGAAGTGAGTGGAAATACAACATGGAATACACATTCTCTATCAAAATGCCATGATGCCATGGTAAAACTTTATACAATTCTTTTTCTAAAAAGTCAAAATGAAGTAAGAGATAATAACTTAGCTTAGACTGACAAACAGACTGGAAGCAGAGGCAGCAGAAATGGCAGCTATAGCTCTGGAGATTAAGTGGTCATCCTTAACTTGGAAGATTGCTGGTCTGATCCCCAGTCTTCCCAGTCATTATGCAGACTTGGAAGAATGTTGACATGAATGCGATTAAATTGCAGCAAAATTTGTTTATTGGTTCAGAGCTCGTGAAGTCACTCCAGTTGAAAACATTTGCCATCTTGCAGGGACATAATGCTCCCAGTCAAAAATAATCCTCTAAATAACCAAGAGAGAAATTGTTTGTTTTTTTTTGTTCTGTTAAAGATTAAGCATACCTCTTGTTTTTGCTCTTGCAAAGTATATTCCGTTACCTTTTGAAAATAAAGAAGTTGCTGTAGTTGTGTAACTCCACATTAACAGGTGCAGTAAAGTTACAACTGGTTAGCATAGTTAGTACAGGAAAATCATTTGGAGCTATATGTTTTTGGTGCTGCTTGACGGAGGGGTGCAGACGTAGAATCAATGAATTGGCTTAAGATTTGTGCAGCCTGATACGTAGAGTACTAATTTTACTGTCAAATACAGTAGTAGAAAAGGTAAAGGCCTGTGGGTCTTATGTTTTCCTGCTCATGCCTGACAACAGATCACCGAACCCTCCGATGCTTTCAAGTGCTTAAAGAGAGTGGGGGTGAGTCAAAGTTAATGTTGTTTGTTTTTCTATCTTTCAGATTGTGGTGTGGTCTGGTGAAGAGCAGAGAGTATAAGGAGGACGGTGAAAGAGAGTGTACAAGAAGAGAGACTGGTGCACAATGTACTAGGAGAGTGGGGGAAGAAAGTGTTGTTGTTTTGATACTGTTGAGGTGTCTGAAAGAGCGGAAAGGATACAGCCATGGGGCGGAAGAAAATACAGATCACCAGGATCATGGATGAGAGGAACAGGCAGGTGAGTGGAACAATACCCGTCTGTCATACATTTATACAGCGTGAAAAAAGGTTCTCTTCATGGAAATTGTTCATGCATACTTGTGAAAGCAAGTACTTAATATTGTTTAAACACTGCATATTAATAAAGGTAAGACATTGAAAATTACATTTATATGGAGGGAAAAAAATGCTCTTCATGTAAACTATTCAACCATATCTGAGAAAGCAAATCTGAAGTTGAAATACAGAAAAATGGTACATAAAATATTAAAAACCTGAATAAAAAGAACATTTGATTTGTTGGAGGTCTGCCAGTTAAGAGTAGAAATATGAATATAAACACACCTAATGCAAACTATAGGACTTATAATAAAATAAGATATGGCTGTAAAGTAAAATAAGGATTGTGTAAATAACAACAATGTGCAACAAAGCATGTGAGATCATTTGAAATAGGCAGCAAATGCCTAAAAACAATTTAAATATCTTGCAGCTGCACAAATTATAAATAGTGATGTGGTCAAAAAAATTTCAGGGTGTTCATTTCAGATTCTGCCTCAGCATTTATTAATACTATATTGTTGGTGTATTAGTGGGTGTTGGTGAAGCATGCTACTGTCTGCGGTCGCTCATTTAAAAGGGACCAAATGTTTACTTGTTCAGATATGTTGAAAAGGCAGCAGTTTCCATGGGGTGCTACCTTCATATGACTGCATTTATCTATTAAATCATACATAATTTACATATACCAGTCTGAATAATTCCATATTTTCTAAGTTTGGTTCACAGAATTCTTCTTTATGCTTAATTACTGCCCTGTAGCTGTCTGAAAGTTACAGCTCTCCCCTATTTTCCTGACTGCCTTGGACCACATTTTAGCAGCTGTCATGGTGAGCATAGATCTAAGCAGACAAACCTTCCTCCCCAAAGTCCCAGCCAGCTGAACAGGGACCATGACATTTCATTGTCAGTGCGGTCATATTACCGACATGATTCCCCTGCCACCCTGCAATTTCAACTGGAGAACTTGATGAGGCAGCAGGAGCAGTGCCGGGCTGCAGCGGGGTCTCGTGGCATGGGAGTGAACTGTGGGAAGCGTGGTGGGCTGCCTGGGCCTCCTCACACTGTAGGGTTTGTCCCCTGGCCTGCCAGTATGGCTGGGCCCCTTTGCTCTAGCCATGTGTGTTTGCAGCTGTTTGGTAGTAATTAGGAGCAGCCACTGCACAACAGCACCCTCTCATTTGCTGGGTGGGTCAGAGGGACATACAGCACCCTTCTTTGCCTTGGCCACATTGGTCCTGGCTAGCCACACAGAAGCAGAAAGCTGGAATTCTCTCCGTCTGCTCATGATAAATATAAAACCCTAAACAGCAAAACATTGCAGACGACAACAAGGGTCTGTTTGAGGCAAGAATAGCAGATGTGATTATCTATAGTAGAATGTTTTGCCCATGTCTGATTTAGCCATGCTCTTTGACACCACGAGCTAAGTTAAGGAACCGCAAGCACAGCTTTTGATTGATTACACCAATTAATTGCACAATGTGTAGGTGTACTGTGTTCAAAGAGAAGACATCTGCTTAAAACAACCTCAAAATATGGTGTATTTTACAATAACATGAAGTCGGTACTCTGATTATGTTGCTGTCTGAGGACAGCAATCAAGTGCAGAAGGACAATTCAGATTAGGGGTGTCAAGCTAGTTTATTCTGGGCCACATCATCACCATGGTAACCACTATAAGGGCAGTTTATTCTTTCTTCGATCATCTATGTTGTCAGATTTCCTCGCTAGTTCCTGAACTCGGTTGTAAAATAAATAATAAAATAACAAAGTTATAAAATTAAAATCTCACAAAATTGCAACTTTTGTTATAAAATTAAGGCATTTGTACTAAAAATCACATTTTTTTCTGGTATAATTGCAAATTTTAAAAAATAATTTAACTTTTTTTTTCGTAAAAGTTAATTTTTGCCATAAAATCTCAAATTTGGCAAAAACTGACCTTTATCATAAAATTGAGACTTTTGTACTAAAATAAGTGTTCTTGTAAAATCACACATTTAGAATCATTGTCAGCTTTTTTTGTAAAAAAAAAAAAAAAAAAAAGAGCAAATTTTGTGATAAAATTACAAGTATCAACTTTTTGCAGCATTTTGACATAAAATTACAATAGTGATGAAATTGAAAAGTTTGTATAACTTCAACTTTTTGTCCTAAAATCTCATTTTTTTAATTTACTTTTTTAAAATTTAATTTTACAAAAATCATAGGTCTTGGCAAAACATTTGCAACTTTTTGTTTTAAAATCTTTTTCCAAACATTTGCTAAATCATGATCTTTTGACATAAACCAGCTGTTCTCCATCTCAGTTATTCCACTTCTTGATGTTGGTACCAAATTAAACAGGCAGCCACATTGAAACTTTCCCAGAAATGTTCTAGTTATATGTATTGTATAGGATTGTCTTTACACCCTCTCGTTGGCCAGATAAAATGAAGTGGTGGGCCACGGGTCTTGAGTTTGACACCTCTGATCCAGAGTGTGGTCCAATTATCAGTGTAACACCTGGCTCTCGTTGGCATCCAAGTAGGGGGGCAAGAGAGGAATCTCTGTCTACATGAGTTCATAGTACTGTTCATATGATCTTTTCTTAACAATTTGTTTATGAAGGCACTGATGGAAGACATTTCCCCACACTGTTCCACATAAAAGAAGAGCTGCGGAGAAAGACATTACATATTATTAATGTGTTTTCCAAAGCCTGGTGTTTTCATCAGATTTTAAATGTCTCACTGTAAAATTTGTGAGAACGTTTATCAGCAGAAAGCAGGCGTTACAGTTTGCATTAGTTTGTTTTAGCTGGCTCAGCAGAAAGTGTGCCATGACAATAAATTGCTGTGCTAAAGAAAAGCTTTGCTATTAAGTGATGCATGTGTGTGCATCATTCTCTTTTTTTCTGTGGGCCATGAAGCAGACAATGCCATCTCCCTGGGGCATGCTCCGAGCCAGGAGGGAATATTCATTATCATAGGGTCTCTATTGTCTGGAGACAATTTGAATCTTTGTGCTACTCTGCTGCTAGCTTTCCATGCTTCAACACTTTAAATGAAAGAAATTTTTAAGTGGGGTAATTATGTAGTATTGTTATACAGGATGTTTTGTGGGGAAAACAGGGACTCCCTTTGTATTATCACTACAAGTGTTTTAGGTGCGCTATTAACCTTTCAGGATTTATAACACAGTGTGTAGCGCAGGCGGAGGAGGCATGTAATTGCACACTTTATCAACTGTTGAGTGCAGGGTGAAGTAGAGATGGTCAACCTAGCAGATAATACATGCATGTTAATATTGTAAAGAAGCATTTTAAAAATATAAATATGTAAGATTACAACCATACTCTTTGCATACATTATGGATGGCACTGTCTTTTCTTGCTTTTTTTTTGGTTCACACAGAAGATTTTTTTGTGGAGGTGTTCAGAATAAGACATGAAAGAAACAAGAGGTCCTGTCATGCATATAATAACTGTGCAAAGAGCAGGCCGTCAGGCATGTGCTGCATAAGTGATGGCTCTGCATCACAGCTGCAGTCACCTGCCACATTGACTTTGTTGACTGCAAATGAATGTGTGATCATAAGCAGACAGTCACCATGTTGTATGAAGTCTTGTAATTTGTGTTATTCACAGCAACTTTTACCTTTCAAGACTAGATAGACAGGGACAACATTACTCTAATTATTGACCTTATTCCAAATAAGACAATTTTCTGATTGAGATCTTCACATGAGCTGTTTTTAGAAAAACCGCAAAAACATGAATCATGGCAGCTGGACTTCCTTTTACCATGACCTGAATGAGTCTGCACCAGCATATTGCTTTTAGAGTAGCTTTTCATTTCCCAATTTTACTCGTGAAAGAGTATTGATGATATGTTCCTTTCATCCCTATCCTTTTACCTCTGGTGGAATTCACATCTGGCCAGAATTTAATGCAACAACACCAAATGCAAGTTGGTTGGTAAAACTGTGTTTCTTTCCTTACTTTGCAAAAGCTTTGAGTATAGCCTTTTACTTTCAGTGCTAATCTGTAAAAACCTAATTTTTCAGTCTCGTAACTAAGATACAAACAGTAATGATATCAGCGGTAGACCTCGGCTGTCCTATAATGAATTGTTTCATCATTGGTCATCTTTTAATGACTTAAAAACCCATATTGTTTGAACCTCAAGTTGAGATATAGGCTCAACAAAGTAAAACCACACAACGTTCAGGGCAAAAGTATGAGAATTTAGCGTGACCTCCCTTAGAAGCCTCAGAAGCAAGAACAGATTTAACTCATTTTCCACATGAATGTTTGTAAGAATATTAAAACGGACTCTATTCTGTTTTGGTTTAAAATAGCCAGGTACCTGTATTTTCTGTTGTTATTCTAAAGAGACCGGAAAACTAACACGGATGTCATGAAAATGTTGATAAAACAATGAGCATAGCGGTGCCTAGTACTGTGCGTGCTAACAGATGCTAACAGATATTTGTTTTGCACTTCTCAAGCATTTCACAACTGCCCTACGTGTAGGCCATTTTGGTGTTGCAAAATGTAGCGAAATTCCAAAGAAATGTTATATTGCGCTGAAGGTGTTTGCATGTTTAGAATTTACTACAGTAAGATGGAGATTAATACTCCATGTCTTAATGCAGTCATTGTTTACTACAATGACTATGACCTTCTTTGGGTTAAGGTTTCTGTTTGCATGGAACTTTGGTACTCAGAGTATTGCCTTAATTTGGTTAATAGCATGTTGTTGTTCATGTGAATGCACTGGCTTTGCTGACTACTGACTTCCAAACTGCATTTTGGACTTCTCATAAACATTCATTCCCATTATAAAGTCTGTATTGAACACCAGCTTTTGTGTTGCAGCAGATCAGGACGTATAGGAATTATTAACTTGAGCATGAGCATGATTTTTTTTTTCTTTAATTTATTTGTGCATGATCAATCAAGTCAGCAGACATTTTTGTGCTGTCACAACACATTGCTCATCACACCTTTGACTGTAAACTGCTGCATGAGTAACCCTTTGATGATGAAAAGTCATGTGTGGACTCATGGACAAGTGAAGTTCAACATCCCTGTTACACATGTCAGTTCTCACATTAGTCTCCAAAATTAGTATAAAGTGTCCTACAACAAGAAATGTTACCATGTATTCTGACTCAGGGAGTTAGGGATCTTATAAAACAAGAGAGGCAGTGGCTCTTGGAAAGCATGTTTAGGGTCTTCCACTTACTTCCTAAAGCAGGTTTCATTGCACGGATCCCCTGTACATCATCAATGATGGTGGAGAGGTGAGGATACAAATTAGTCTTGTTAGTGTAGACGTTGGTGGAACCTAGTGAGCAGTGTCTGGTGACATCCTGTGGATGCCATTAAGCAGGCTCACTGGGGGTAATTGTCCAAGTCATTAAAAGTTTGATGATTTTGCTGCTGGGTGGAGGGTCGCCTGCCCTTGCTGTGGCTCATTTTGGATTTTTGCTCGAGTGCGTCAGCTGCCTGTAGGCACATACAGAGTAGTGCTCTCTCACTCACTCTCCAGGGAGTAACAAAGCACATACCTCTCGTTTTTCAGCTTCCACTCATTCCCAAAGTTTTCAGTGATTACCGTGATTTCTTTAACAGGTTAAAATATGACTGATAGACAATAAAGCAAGAACAGAGGAGAGCTGGCAAATTGTGATAAAAAAAGGGAAAAAAAAGGAACTGAGACGCTAATTATTATTTGCATATTTTTTGGATCAGCTGTTGTTTGCAAGAATGCAGCAAAAAAGTCTGAAGTTCAAAAATATGCTCTAACTTCTTTAAAGATGGTACATCATATATGTCTGTGTATATAAATATATATATATATATATATATATATATATATATATATATATTTATATACACACACACACATATATATGTATATACATATATGTGTGTGTGTGTTTATATGTACGCACTCATGCCATATTTGTTAATCTATACATGTGAAATATCTTCACATTTGATCTTTTTTTCAATTAGATCGAAATATTATAGATATTTCCAGGAATCCTCCTCACATTTTGGTATCTAGCGTGTCATCTTCACTTGTAAACAGGATCAGAAATGACTACTGTAGGTTTCAAGGTCAAAACCACCCACTGGCTGAAACCCCTGAGCCCTTACTTGTCCACATGGTGATCCTGCGGCCGTCCTCTCTCCTAGACAGAGCTGATCTGTGCAGACAGTCGTGGTGGCCCTGGCTTGTCTTCCAAGCCTGCACACTCTGGCATTGCAGAGCCAGGGCAGCAGCCACAGGGCCTGGGTCACTCTGCCAGCTGGTGCCAGATCTCAGTGTCTCTCAAAGCCACTCTCAAGTCTGCCATGGGGGCTGTCAGAGGTGACATGAGGTTCTAATAAGGCTGCGAGATCCTCACCCCCCTCTGAAGGTGTTAGTGATTCAAGCATCTTCTGCCATGCCCCAGTCACAGCTGCACTCTCAGTCCAAGATGTCTTGTTTTTCATTATGGCACCCCTGCCTGGAGAAAGACATTGATAGACCCGTTGATTGACACATCAACTCTGGGTGAATGTGTGTGTCTGGATTTTTATAGAATATACTGTCATACGTATACCACATAGTTTTCTGTGAGAATAGTCAACAATTTCCCTGAAAGGCACTTGTACCGTATGTCTGTGCTATGGATTTAAGACATAGTTGCTGCATGAGATACTGCACAATTTCACATTACATTTGGCCCACTTAGTTACCCATCAATCCATTGTCTGTACTCACTTCCTCCTGTTGAAGGTCACAGGGGTGCAGAAGCCTATCCAAGCTGTCATCGAGCAAGAGGTGGGGTATATACTGGACACATCTCCAGTCCATCACAAGGCCACACAGAGGCAAATGAGACAAACACACATTCTTGTTCACGCAGCAAACAGTGTGGGATCACCAATCAAGCAAACATGCATGTTTTTGGAGTGCAGGAGGAAGGAAGAGTTCATGGAGATTCAAAGCAGGAACTTACTTGTTATAAGTGGTCACTGTTGCTAAGGAGAAGATAGCACCCTCGTCACTGCTGCAACACTATTCAATTTTGACTTAAAAAAAATAGTATATTATTCTAATATACATTAATATACAAATATTCATTTGTAAGCCCTGTCAACTTGAAAAACACATCATGTGCAAAGCTTTATTAAAGCATTGTGAAAATATATTTGAGTAATGGGACACTTGGTGGAAATGGAGAAAAGTGTGAACAAAATGCACTGATACCATCGGTGTTGGAGCTTCATACTACTGAGGCTATTTCTTGAAATAGTCAGGGAGGTAGACATCATGTATATCACATTTTACTTTGGGTTTCTTAAATTTTTAAAACCACATTGAATGTCTTTGTGGGTGTTTTTTGACTTGGTGAACCATAGGAAAGCTTTACAAGTGAACCTCCCACTTGACCTCAAAGATGTCTGTGGTTTTCCACTGTCGCACCAGTCATCTGAGGCAAGGTGGGGGTGGATAGAGGTTTTAGTAGCAAATTTTGGTTTCTGTGTTTTTTTTTTTCTTTTTTCTTTTTGATTATTAAATTGAGACTGACTTCTTGGATAGTTAAACAAAAGGAGAAAAAAACAGGGTAAATCAACAGATAAACTGACCCTTCGGTGTAAGAAAAAAAAAAAATCCTAATATGGTTGTCACCTTTAATGCCAATGTGTGTGGATGGTGCAAGGAGCAATTCTCAGTGCTGCTGCTGAGGCTGAAAAGAAGCGGTACCTGGGTCAGTGGCCCTGCACTCAGCACTCTGCCATGCATGCAGGTGAATCAAAGTCCTCACTCAGCATCTCATCCTGGGAATCCTGCTGAAAGGTGACATCTCCACGGCTTAACATCCACATTCATCTGCTAAAGAGCATACAATTTGTTAATCGATTGTCCTCCAGTCCCCGCTTTCCAGTTGGTTAGGCAAACCAACAAATATGCAAGCAGGTAAAAGAGCAAGTGGGCAGGTCTGGTGTTTAGTCAGAGAGGCTAGAGTCTCGAGGTTAAAGGTAAAAGAACATTTAGTGGGTACAAATAGACTAGTGACTAGTCAGAACAAATCCCCTGCTATGCTCCATCTTGAGAAAATAATCAGAATAAAATTCATAATTCCTCTTCTGTTCATTGAAACTTGCTACAGTATATGAGGAAGTATGGTATTTGATTCACAAATCTTGTCAATTTTAGAAATGTCATTATCAAATTTGTTTAATCACATTGGTGCATTGAATTGAAAATGATGGGAGGACAGACTCCACTATGTCTAGGGCACGAATAATGGTCCTTTGTAATTACCTGTAGTGTGGATGATTTGAAATGCATTCATCATAGCTGGGTTGACCCCACAGCCTGCACGGTTACACACACACTATGCAACACATAGTATTAGGTTTCCTTATACCTGTTAAAATGAGGGTATAGCCGCAAGCTGTGACCAATTAAAGTTGAACAAAGCCAGCTCATCTGATCAACCCCTCCACTAGGAGGTCAGTGAATCTGATAGAGATCACAGACTCACACACTTCTCTGTACCCAAGCTTTTGCAGCACATTCATGCATTACGTTGCAGATGAAACATTTCGGTAGCCCTGCACCTCACAAAAACAAAATGTCCAATCATAAACAAAAACAGAAAAAAAAACCCACACGCTTTTCACTCTTATTTCTGCAAACAGTGATAGCAAAGCCAAATGAGAAAACAACAATTTCCACTGTCCCTCTACCTGAATTGTGTTTTTGGTTGGATAAATGAGTGTAGCTTACTGTAAAAAGGCAGTGTAACATAATGACATATGTGAATGGGTCTGAGGCAACCACAGAGACAGAGCTGCACAGATACAGGACAGAGTCACTTTGCAGAGGGTTGCTTTACCGTTGGAGTGATGTATGACCTGAAGTCCCATCTGAGGGCTCATGTTACATGGCTTATTCTGCACTACTGTGATAGCTTTCCGTACATGGAGTCAGGGGCTACAGTAATGTATGGACCCCTGATGTTGCCAAAGCTCTGACTCAGCTCGCTGACTCGCCCCTCTTACCCTGACCTCTGGCCTGATAACCAGACATTTGAGACATGCACTGTGTTATTGCAATCATTCTCAAGGAAGGATGAGCTTGTTTTCTTTCACCTTGTTTACGGCAACTTTGTTGTTGTTATAAATTTGGTCATACTTAAGTACAGTTTTGTGACTCTTCTGCAGTACTGTCATTCCACTCCAATTGTAGTTCCAATGAGCAACTACCACATTTACATGTGACTAACACCTCAACAAATGAATAATAGCACCTGATTCTTTATGGTTGTTTGTTCTTCCAGGACTTTTTCTCTTTATATCCTAATTTATAAATTAAAATAAATACATTTTATTCGTAAAAATGAAATGAAATGTCACTTTCCTAACTAATAACGATGTTGCATTGCATTTGTCATACATTCACTTATATCTCTTTTTTTTCACTCAGCTTTGATTCTCCCTTTAAACTTTTCTCTGAGATGGTTGGTTTCGCTCTCTGTGTTTTTCAGGTTACCTTCACGAAGAGGAAGTTTGGCTTGATGAAAAAGGCCTATGAGCTGAGCGTACTATGTGACTGTGAGATAGCCCTCATCATTTTCAACAGCTCTAACAAACTGTTCCAGTACGCTAGCACAGACATGGACAAAGTGTTGCTGAAATACACAGAGTACAATGAGCCCCACGAGAGCAGAACCAACTCCGATATTGTAGAGGTGAGTGAATGTTCCTTATGATTTATTACACAAAACCTACGTCCACACTCATTAGCTTTCAGCTACATGAATTATTTTAGTAATGGCATCAGACTATAATGTAAAGTCACTCTGCAACAAAGGTTAGTTTGCTTTGGAAATACAGCAAGTGTAGATACAAGAGTCAGGAGCAAGCAACAGTTTCCTTCTAGTCACCATGCAGATAAAACACAGGAGGTCTGCACTTGCTGATAAGTTCAACTTCTCTTAGGTTGATTAACTGACTTTGAAAACTATCTGAGTGCACACATACATGCAGCCACTGCTGACCACCAATGCTGACCTTGTTTCCCATAGATAGTACCTGTAGTTAGGCTACTCCTGAGTTCAAACATTTCGCTTGGCTATTGCTGCAGCATTTTTCACTGAAAATACAGTGTTTAGAACATTCTATACAGCTCTATAAAAAGCTCAAGAAGCACTTGTGTTTCCTGGCAGCTCCTGTATGCCCAGTGACTAGCGGAAGAAGGAGCCACTTGTTGTGCCAGCGTACATGATTGTCAGCCAAAAGTGTAAAAGCCAAATTAATGAGAATGATTATGGATGTATCCCGTTCCAAACATCTTGCACTGGCACATGTGTGGTTTCCCATCTTATTCATTCAAGATCTGCTTTAAGGGACTGTCATCTTCACCCTGATTATGTGAAAGCACACACAATGTATACTAATGCCTATTGATGAAGGCATGAAAGTCAGAAAGAAATTACCCAATAATCTTTTTTTATTATTATTATTCTTTCAAATGAAACAGACTTCGATTACAGAGTACAACACTTTCTATTAGACCAGGCAGTTCATTCCTGATCTCTGTTTTTACTGCCATCTGCCCACTACACGTGCATAATTTTGATTGCTGCTGCACAATTTAGAGACTTTAAGAGTTTAAGATGAGTGATGAAAAAAAAAGAAGGATTCTCTCTTTGAAAATACATTCACTTGAAGGAATCGGTGAATTGCATGCAGCATAAAGGAGTCAGCTGTGGCACATTATCTTTTATTTATGCTGCTTCAACTTGTGAATTACCTGCTTGGCAGAGCTGCAGAAGAGTGTTCTGGCATCCTCACGCAGTCACTCCACCATCAGGGGCCTTCAAAGCAGAGCAGCGGCTCACCTGCATAAAAGATACATGGAAACATCCCTTACATAACAGTGACCAAAACCTTGCTTTTACTGCCACTCTGGAAGCTGTTTTATTTCAAACACAGCTTGCTACAGACCCAAAGTGATGGGATATTTCACTGCCTGTCAGTTGGATCATTTCTCAGGCTTTTATATCATATGGAGTGTAAAATTCAGTCCTCCCTGATCAAACGCTTTGTTGCTGCGAATATATTCAAATGCTGTATGTATGTTTGACTTTCCCTTTAGGTTAGAGCCACTTGTCCTCAATGAGCAAAGTGATGATGGAAATAAAATTGTTGTGCCGAATTTCATAAAAACTCATTTTTGCGACATTCTTTACTGTTAAGCATGGGGGTGGATCAGTCATACTTTTGGCATATGTTGAAGTCAGTAGCTCTGGCACCATTTTAGTGGTAGAAAGCATGACAGATTCCAGTAAATGCCAGTAGGTTTGAGATGAATCACCCTTTTAAAAAAAGAAAATAAAAAATAAAAAAATGCTGATAAACAAAAGATGGCTTCCAAATATATTTCAAATTCTACAATGGACTACCTCATGAGGCTAGAGCTAAATGTGATTTGCAATGGTGTTTAATTCTTCCAAAAAAAAAAAAAAAAAAAATCTGTGGATAGTCCTCAAAGAGGCTATGAGAATATTACAGAACTAGAAGCCATTTTAAAACTGAACAAAACACTTAGTCAAATCAAACTTTAATACTTGCCATGGGAGTGTTCTAAGTACCAAGTGCTGATAATGAGGTGATATGGGGATACTGATCATGGAGGGTGCCAGAATTACTATAATTTTAAAGGAGAAGGTAATCTGAGTTAAAATAATTTGAAATCAGGCCTTTTTTTTACTTGGAAAACTCTGCATGTGGCCTGCTCCTGTATGTTTCTGTGAACCATATCATGTAGTTTGATTGCACATTGTGCATGAGTTGCACCAGTGGTCCCGTGCTGATTTACCATTCAGCACTGCTGGCTGCTCTCAAGGAAATTGCCCCCTTTACAAAAAGGCAAGAACAGGCCACTGTTGTCTCTGCTCTCTCGGCCAGCATCTTTGCAAATATGTAAAACTCCCCTCTGCCTGCTAGGTATGTGGTCAAGGTTCAGAAATGAATCAGAACTGAAATAAGCATCCCATTGGACTTCACAGCATTACTACTCTATCACAGTGGTAATCTTTGGAAACTATGTATCTGGTCAACTTTTTGGGAAAATCCTAATGAACCCCCTCCTTTGTTGACCACTTTCCCAGTTTTTTTGCTCCTCTACAGCCATGCAGATCCCTGTGCACTATGTTGAAGAGCTGATGCATGTATAAACATGGGAAGAATCCACCCTTCCCTCATTTGTCTGGTAAAATGGGCCTCACATGAGGTCACTTACACTAGACACTTATCTAAATTCTTAAATTGCGTTAAACCAATCTGATCCATGCAAGAAGCCATGTGCTCATTTGTCCAGTTTGAGAGGAAAGGGGGAAAAAAAAAAATACATGTATCCCACTTTTCGCTGGCAGGTTCTTTCCATGTGAGAAAGTAAATCAAAGGTCACATTCCTGCTCAGTAGTACCATCTGTAGATAAAGGCTGAGCTGTGCGGTGATAGAGAACGGTCTCCATGTTTTCCACAGATG
The DNA here is from genome assembly GCA_037176975.1 of Arrhamphus sclerolepis. Taxonomy (NCBI): domain Eukaryota; kingdom Metazoa; phylum Chordata; class Actinopteri; order Beloniformes; family Hemiramphidae; genus Arrhamphus; species Arrhamphus sclerolepis. The sequence goes on along the minus strand of JBAMYA010000021.1, from coordinate 8,788,136 downwards.
GATGCATGCCTTGGCCACAGTTTGATAACCCAGTGGAGGGCTGTGGACTTTGTCTCAAACTTGGCTTGCAGTCCAAAGCAGAGCAGTGGGCTCAAATCTTTCCCCTGTGTGTGTGTGTGTGTGTGTGTGTGCATGTTGGTATGTTAGCTTGTGCCTGTCTGCACGTGTTAACCTTACCAACACTCCAGGTGACAGATGAGCTGGGATGTACAATCTCCCTGTATGCATGTCAAATAAACCTTTGTTGATTTCTTCTCATTATTATTATGTTTTTATTTTGTTGTTTTAATAACTTTCAGTTATCATTAACGTTTAATACATTCTCTTTGGAAGCAAATATAGTATTTGATTTGGTTTGATATATAACCAGAGGAGAGTATTCATGACCTCAGGTTTTATGGGTTTGTTTCTATTGTAATACTGATTGAATTCTGTTTATACCACAAATGAAAATGCTGCTGTTAGTCATTAGATTAATCTAATAATATTTAGCCTTACTCCACTCTACTTGGAGCTAATGAGATTTTGCTCATGTTCAGCTATAACCTCACGCTGTTCTCCTGCACACAGAAAGATCCCTGTGTATCCAGGAGAGACGTTGAAATGAGATAGTAACTTCAGAAGCATTTGGCAACTGTCTATCCCCTCTTTGAGCAATTCTGCACAATTAAGGTACATGGTACGGGTTAGGATTAATCAGGTTTGGAGGCACATGGAATCAACATTAGAGCAACACTTAATTGTAATCTTATAAAATCAAGGTTGTGAATGGGCTGTAACCCAATTTGGGAATGCAATCTTGGTAAAATACCAGTGTCTTGTAAATAAGTGGACTGTTCAAAATGCAAAGAATTGACATTTCCCCGCTCTTCATTATGCGTTTGTGCTGCTTTGTGAGAAACTGTGAGAGTAAACATCCCAAAAAACATTCATAGGGAAATTTGCTTATCGCCCACACAATAAAGAGGGGGTTGGCCACTGTTGTTTTGATTCTTGGAAAAACAGACAATTGCTTTTCCTTTGAGAAAGGAACCCTCCCCGTCTCACTAGAACTCTGCGCTGAGAGGAAATGAACTCACGTGTATCAGGTAATTTCTGTGCATTTTTCCATTTATTCATGGTCACAAGAACTTTTTCGATAGAAATGGAGCTGCGTTAATAAGATATGCAAATGTTTCGTGATGACATCTGAATCAAGCCTCATCTCATGCACATATATAGTATGTGTTTTTTTGTTTTTTTTTAAATATTATCATCAGTTGTGGAATCAGTTAAAAAGCTTGAGGCTGAAATGGGTACCATGAGTTTCAGGCAGCAGATATTTATGTTCGTCAGTCAAAAGCTGAGCAGTGATTAAGGCTCATTTCGATCTTAATGAATGCAAATTGGCACATCTGCTGTGGTGGTCTAGCTGTCCAGACTCTTCAATTAGCATGATTGATCAATTATCCTCATGCCGGTGGCTCATTGGAAATGGAGGCTGGGGAATGGGCTGCGAGGGGGTTGGGAAGAGAGATGAAAGAGCGTTGAGGAAAGACTGAAGAAAACTGTCCAAAAGCCTGCACTGATTAAATTTGACTCGTGTTTTCATATTTAAGTCTTATTTAATTCAATTAATACCTCTTTGCTATCATTATTATTATTATTATTATCATTATTTACAAAAATAAGCATTCTGTGATTGGCAGTATGCACTGATCAGAGGTTGGAGGGATCAGATTAGAATTTATTATATGATTACATTTGTTTAGTATCCACATTGTCTTTTCGTGAATAAAAACACAGTTTTCTTTTTAATTGAATTAATTAATTTAATTTCTGATCAAATATTTATAAGAGAAAAGGGCTTCAGCCTTGCAAATATTTAATAGGTTCTGAAGTCTCTTTAGTATATTGTGGTGCATTGTTTATGTTGAAGAGCAGTTAACATATATCCTTGTATTAATGCTGATTAATTTTTCACAATTTCCCCATAAACTGGTAGTTTTAGATCACCTACCAGCCATACCCATTAACCTCACAGAAATATGTCTCTACATCTATACCTCTCTTACTCACAGCTATTTCTACCAACGTAAAATATACCAAACCAATTGTAGCAGGTTGGTGGTGGGCTTTATGCTATGACTCATACAGGACCACCTAAGAGCCATTATTCAAAATAACCAAAATTGCTGCAGAATTGCTAATAACACCTCGGATAGACAGGAATCCTGACAGCAACCATTCAACAGTGTACATACTGTTTTGGATGTGTTTCGTTGATACTAGTTTCTCTGTGTCCTCATGTCTACGATTGGTTGTATGCCTATCCAGTGGTGGTCAGACGCTGTGTCTTTTCCGTGCTTTGACATTATCCACTGGAAGTCAAAGTCAAATCCAAAGAAAACAGATTCTGTATTTTTTTCCACTTCATTGTGTCAGAGAGGAAAAGTATTTCATGGCTTCCGAGGCTAAGTTTTAACGATTCATCTACCCCACTATATCTGTATCAGTGTCTTTATATTCACTAGCTTTTTACTAATTTGCACTAACCACATACTCATATGTAATATAGTTAATTAGTCTGAGGCTTGTTTATTTATTTATTTTTTAACAGTACTGGGGACAAAGAAATTCTTTATTAGTTCACCAATATGGAGTGTTTGTTCCCACCGTCCTTTATTACGGATGTCTAAATTGGATGGAAAAGTACATGGATTCACTTGTGTTGTAGCTCCTAAGTTTGAGCTATTTCACATAATCATTATTATCTTTGGTCAGTTGTAGGTGGCAGTGTTTCATGTGTGCAAATGCTGCTACATTTTTTTTTTTATCTTTTAATTCTTATCTTTTGCATCTAAAACTATTCTCTGTCTTTGTCTATTTATGGAGAAGATACCAGTCTGGCTGTCAAAAGCATAACTGACATCATTTCCTTTCAAACTGTGTTTTTCTCTTGAAAGACCACACTCAGTACCCACTTGTGAGGTCACTTGTTTATGTAGATTCTGAAGGGAAAAAATGTAAACATGGATACAGCTCAGTCTCTTTTTCTTTATGTTGAGAGGTTAATTCAAATCTGTTTGTCAAGTTTAAAGTTTGTCATCTAAATTTCTTTTTTTTCTTCCATTTTCTCTTGTTGTTTGATCTGTGGCTGTAGACAAGCTCAGGTTTCCAATGTGCTGCTTCATCTTCGGTGATCAGTGCGCACAGACGAACTGACTGCAAATGCCTAAATCAATAAGGCTTTGTAAATTGATCATTCATGTTTCATAAAATCCCCAATAAGCCTTTTACAGTCAAACATTACTGATAACATTTAGACAAACGCTTTCTCTCCTAACCTGCTTATCAAATTAGCCAAACAAGCAAGTCAGTCAGCACTTTTTCAGTTTTTGGCTGGTTGTGGAGGACTTCAAGAAAACCAGTGTATCCCTACTTTACTCTTTCTTCCCATCTAAGCAGCAGCCCTCCTTGTTGGTGTCTCCCCACAGAGCTGGCAGAAGCAAGGATGAGATAACCCCTTTAAGCTAAATCAAATGTCATTGCTGTTGACATAGATTTATTGGATTGATGTTGATTTTTCAGGGCTCTTCAATATATATGAAAATTTCTGCCTGCTTGTTTTTAATATTGCAGAGAAAAATATGTGTGCTTTTGGGCGTCTACTATTTATGGGAGTAATATTAAATGATTTTTCATACAGTCACATACTATCTTATCTTTCTTTCTGTCTGTCTATCTATCTATCTATCTATCTATCTATCTATCTATCTATCTATCTATCTATCTATCTATCTATCTAT
>JBAMYA010000021.1:8761570-8784248 GCA_037176975.1 Arrhamphus sclerolepis | reverse complement strand
TCTATCTATCTATCTATCTATCTATCTATCTATCTATCTATCTATCTATCTATCTATCTATCTATCTATCTATCTGTTTGCAGAAACTAAGTCAGAAGGAACACTGTGACGGTCTAAATGGAAACCTGTGATTCAGTAACTTGTATAAACAACTGAATGAAATCTGCTTACTGGGTTTCAGCATTAGTCTATAATTTGGGTTAGAATTTTAGCTCACTTTTTCTTTACAAAATTGCCTTTAATATTACATTGTTTGGATTGATAAACTGACAAAGTGTGTTGATATTTTCAAATTAAACTAGAAAATCACTTGGAGAGCGCAGACATCCGCCAAGCAGCACAGTTCCCCCACATATTGTGACTTACACCTAAAAATAATATTCCAAAATGTGCTTTATCTATTTTATTGGATTCTTTGACCATGAAAACATACCATTAGCAATTTGTATCACGTTGATATCATTATTAGTTTAATAGTTATTCGCGGAAATCAACATTTTCGTAATGGCGATTTTCATCTGGATCTAGTTCCATAACTATTATAGATACATCAAATCTGTTAACATACTTCTTTTTCAGCAGACTGTCAGCTACAATTTTGTGTTAGTTGCGTGTGTGTATCTTCATTTGTTACCTCACAGTGTTTAAAAAGATGATAACCCCCGACTTTTTTCATGTTCCAAATCTTAGTATCCAGAACATTTTTAGGATACGGATCATACTTTTACTCATTATTGATGCTGTCATGAGCATGTCATGTATTTTTTGCCAAGCATTCAGAACATTTATTGTGGAGATATATACAGATATCCTGAAAATGGCCCGATCTCGCAATGATAAAGAATCCTTTAAAAAAATTCCTGGATCCAGACAGTGATCCAGATCACCTCCAAAATTTTATCATTTGTTCGCTGTCCCAATTTGGACAGATCCTGAATTTTTATGAAACTCCATCCATAACTTTTTGAGTTATGTTGCAAACAAACAAAAAAACAGACAAACCAACGCGGCAAAGACATAACCTCCTTGGCGAAGGTAATAAAACAGCTGTCTGAAGTCTGGACTTCGACTGGCCTCCTTGATTTTTTATTTTTTTTTATATTTAGCTGTTCCGCTTTAAATTCGCTGGTGTGCTTTAGATCATTGTCTGTTGCCTGATCAAATTTCAGTGTAGATTTCACTACCAGACAGGTGGTCTCACATTTGACTATAATAATTTTTTTTTGTACAGATGAGCTCATGGGTGACTTAATGACTCCAAGGTGGCTACAAGATTCTGTGGTTGCAAACGAGCCCAAATCTTCACACTTCCACCACCATGCTGACAGGTGGTATGGCAGGTTTTAATGGAACAGATGCTATCATCTGGATGACATAGTTTTCAGAGAGGTCTTGAGGTTTTCTTCATTCCATTAAGAGAGTGCAAAAAAATAAAAATCAGCCCGCATTACATCAGTGTACCTGTGAAATAAAAAGGTTTTAAACTGGCTTGTCTACAATGTGTTCAAAATGAAAAACATGTAGAACATCAGACTCTCCGTTGTTGATCAGCTGAAATCATTGTTCAAGTAAAAAATCTAGATGGCATGAGATTTAGTTTAGTCTATTTTTCAGTCTCGTTTTTTATATATATGTTGTCTTTATAACATTACATTTGTAACATTTTCAAACAAAGCTAGGATTTATATGATTTACAGATTTTTTTTCATCTAAATTACATTTAACCAGCAGTCAGATCCTACAGAATACCATATATTTCAGTCGTGATGTGTGATGTGTAACACAGTGTAGTTTGTCACTTACTGCCACATAAATATTGAACCTGTCACTGGGTTAAGCTGCTGCTTTGGCCCACATGTTGTGAAGATGTGCCCCACTGTATTTCCTGTGTGTCCTCTGTGTTTTGTGTACTATAGAGCATGAACTTTACCTTTGGCTTATGTTTCAGGCCAGGCCAGCTCTAAAGTTAACCTGTGTTGCTTGTCAAAACAAACACACTGTGTGTTCATACAGCACTAGTGTGTATTTTTAGATCTGTGAGTGAGAATAGATGACAAATGTTATACTGACAACAGAGAGGAGTTTTCATTGTCCAACAAAGTACCTTTGATTATTTTAGTTATGGTTCTAACATCTCATCCCACTAGCTCATAACATCTGATAAAGAAATGTTAAATATGGTCTGCAGTACGTCGGTTAATTGGCTAGTTCTCTAATTTTGACTTTCAACCTCAGACATTAATGTGTTCAATAAAACAGTCTAGTGAGAGGTTTTGTTTCTTTCTTTTTTTTTTTTTAAATAAAAGTTTTATTTTATCGCAGCAAGCAGTATTAATGATTCTGTTGTGAGCCACATGCTGGGTTTCAAAGTGCCCCTTTTTATAGGACAAGGACTCGTTTTCCTCTGGGCTTTTAGTGGGAAAAAAAGGTTGTCGCTCTTCTTTTGGAGTTTTCTGAATGTAATGAAACCCTTTGGATAAAGTGGATACCGTACAGAGTGTTTTATTTTTGATGTAAAACTCGTTGTTTTTTTTTAGTTATTAGTTATGCAGCACAAATACTACAATATTTTTTTTTCTTTAGTCTCTGCTCTCTCTTTTTCTTTCTGTCTGTGTATGTGTGTGTGTGTGTGTGTGATGTTTGTTACCAGGTTACTGCTAAGAGACTTTTGCTTTTGGCACACGTCGTGCTTCATTGACGTCAGAGATTTTTTTCCACCCTCTCAACTACATTGCATATGTCTCATTTCAAACCGAAGCTCTCTAAGAGAGCCTGCAATGATCTCTTACACGAAGACTACATTTGATTTTAGTGCGCATTCAAAGCTTTTCCTTGTTACTGGTGTTTGTGACTTATCAAACTTGAGGGAAACTTTCCCCTACACAACTTCCTCTGGAAAAAGGGGACTCCAGTTACATTGTAGTTTTTTCATTTGAATATAAACTACAAGTTGAAGTGCATGCCTAAAATATCAAAACATATTCATTTCTCTGAGCCTTAGTGTAGATATTTGTTCCTTTTCCACTTAATGCAGATAAGCAGCCACCTACATCCAATAAACTTCTACACATGAAATGGGTTAAATATCTTTTTTTAAATGTATCTTTTGAATGCCATAAGAGGGGTAATTTTCTGTCGATTTTTTCAGCTTCATAACCTTACTGCTGTTATAACAAAAAAAAAACCAAAAACCTGTGGATTATTATTTTGTAACAATGTGATACATGGCATGTATTAAAAAATGCTATGTAACTTGTCACATTCAGCTCAAACCACACACATTGAACCACATGAAATAGGTCATGCATTGACCTAATTTGGTTTGTTCTAGTTGCAGAGTAAAAGGGATACTAGTTATGTTAAAGATTATGAGAACCATATGCCACAAGTCCATCCTAACCTGTTCACTGACTTTGCAATGTGGCTGAAATGAGTCCTGGCCTTTGTGTTCAACCAGTTTCTTTGAATTAGATCATGCCACAATCACCAAGCCTCCCAAGCCCCCCCCCGACCAAAAGAAAAAAAAAAAAAAAAAAAACCTGTTCAAGCTGTGTGGCCAGCCCCTCCTGCTCAGGGGAGAGGACAGAGCAAAGCCTGTAGGGATAGGGGTTGCAGGTTGGAGGGGAAGTGGGTTTGATGGCACTGGGCCACTTGGCCTGACTGGGGCAAAAAGTCAGGCTGCTGTGTCTCAGATTGATGAGGACAGGTCTGTGGTCGGGGTATAGGGTGTTGCAGAAAAGACGTCCTGCTGGCACTTCCTGCCCTCTCTGCCGCATGCCTCCCAGTCCTCCGTACTCGCCTTATCGGAACTCCTAATTGTCCTTATGAATATTTTAGTGGCGAACAGGAATGGGAGTTCAGGGTTGGGGGTATGGTTTCAATGGCCCTGACAGCTAATGATCCACTCAATGATCAGAGAGAGAGAAGAGGACGGGGAGGCAGAGAGGAATGGTTAGAAAGAGTTTCAGTAACCTGGATGTCAGTTTTTAAGTGTATGTCACCTTTTCTTTAGTTGGAACAGCATGTGTTTTTGTTCTTTTTCATCTTTAGATAATGATGCCTTTAGTTTGTCTTTTTCTGCAGTTTATAGTTTATCCCTTTCTTATCTGCAGGCTCTTCTCTTTGACTGTGGTAGCTTTGTCACATAAGTCACCAGTTTCAGAACACGGAGCTCTGAAGGGTTTGCTTACTGCACAGGATTCCTAACTGAAATCAATGGGCTGCATTCAATTGAGAATCTAGTCAGCCAGATGAAGTTATAATAATTTACAATATAAAATATGCACTGTATATTAAAGATTTTATGAAGTTTTTCTTCATGTACATATATTTACATATGGGGTTTAATCTGTTTACATATTAAACATAACTTTAAATTTAGCATGCGTGACCCACTTTAGCTGTTCCTCTGACTGAAATCCTTATTAATTGGTTGCATGCTATTAATTAGTTCTACAATGTCGCTGTTGTGTTAGAGGGGACTGAATCTCACAAAATATGGTGCATATGTTTTGTATGTCCAAACAAGCTTTGTGTTGTGGTAGTTTTAAAGTGAAAAGAAGTTGAATTTGCCAAAACAATGCATACAGTGAGAGGTTTAAGTTGGGGTAACTTATTTTCATTTGCAAAGATATTACAAAATAAATAAACAAAAGGATGACCATCCAAAAATCTGGCTACCAAAAGAAATAACCTTTATTTTAGTTACTTAGGCCTACTCTTGACTCTTAAGCAGCATCTCATCTGATTGGCATCAGAAAGTTAAAATGATTTATCCCAACCAAGAAAATGTACTTGATGATAGCCAAGCTTCTTTTCTTTTTTTCTTTGCTGAGTTTTTGCCATTTCCTCAGTTTAGAATGTAATTTTGTTTTGAAATGTCAATTATAAGCTAAGTTGAAGTCTTGAAGACCATGGAACCTTTTTGAGATAAGTGCTTGTAGATTGCTAGACAGGCACTTCAAAACCTCTGTTTTTGTTCAAAAAAGCTTTCTGGAAGACTTAGCAGACGTTTGCATACCATTGCGTTGTTTTACAAGCCACCTAAATAATACCTTCTTTGAGGAATCATCAGTGTTCTCAACATCAAATGTAACTCTTACTGTTAAGCATGGAGGTGGATTGGTGATGCTCTAGGCCTGTGTCACAGCCAGCAATCTTGTTTGAAATCTAAAAGAAATGTGCTATCTGAAATATTGTGATTTTTTTTCAAATTCCAATCAAATCATCCTTTATTTAAGAAATTTCAAACGTTTGCATGCTGCTGTATGTTGGTTCTCTGACAGCTGCAGAGGAACAACATTGTAATATAAAGCAGGCAGTCAAGTTGGGAGCTTGTCTCGTCCTGCTACTCTTCCTGTCCACTCAGTATGTAGACAATGGAGTGTGTTAAAGGAAGGACATGAATCGAGCCTCATATCCTGATATCAGTCCGCTTTGTAATGTGTAATGGTCATGAGATTAAACAAGATATGTCTGGGAATTACAGCGTCTCCTTATCTAATATCCCCTTGCTCACATCTCGCAGCATGTGCTGAGAAATTGATAGACAAGAACGATTCCTACTTTACAGTAACCAAGAGCTGGACCATGGCATACAGTGCATGGTTACCAAACCAAAGAGGCTTTTATTCCCCTCAAGTGAAGACTACAGCTCCACAGGGGAAAGGGAACATGATGGTAATGAAAGTCTCTTAAGATGTTATGTAACAGCAGAAATATTCCTTACCAGATGAAAGCCTTCCTATCAGCCACCTCCCCATGCTGATTTCCTAGTGTGTTCACACTCAAAAAGGCTCTTTGATAAGCACATTATATGGAGCGGCCTGGATACAATAGTGATGTCATGAGGATTAGCACGCTACCTTGCTTGGTGCAGCAGCAGGCACAAGGGCTAATTCATTGCACTGCAGAGTGAGAGGGGCATCGGACCCAGGCTGAAATGAGGTGAGGGGTGGCAGCTCCACCACAGCCGGTTAAAATGTAGCTTCTATGTACTTAAGGGCAGGCTGGAACAAACACTACATGGATTAAACATTCATGATGTACTCTACTTTATTCCACTTTTGCCATGGAGGGGACTGCATCAGAGTTGTGGTGCATCAGTTGTGGGTCAGGTGGTCCTCTACCAATAGTGAAAGATACTTTAAGTAAAGCTATTTGCTATGATTGAGACACAGTGGAAAATATTACAGAAAGAGCCTCTTTATGCAGTCTTATGCATCCTTCCCCACAAATCTATAGTTCAGGCCTCAACACAGGCACTATATATCTCATTTCACCTTTCTTCTTCTAATCTTCTGTGTACAGTACATGAATAAGTTAAATGCAGAAAGCTCTACTGAGAAAAAAAAGGAGGAATAAAATGAAATGGCTTTTTCAAAAACTTGCAGCAGCAGCATTGCAGGCCCACTTCACTGAAGGCACTTCTCAAGAAATATGTGATGTAAGTGGTTTATGCAATGGTTTAGATTTTATTTCCAGCCTACGCAATGTGAATATAGTGTTTTAAAGTAAATCTAAGGTTTAGATTTTGGAATAAAAGTATATAATAATATGCTGCAACACCAGATGACCCAGGAGAAGATGACCTGCCTGAACTGCTCCACTCACTGAATTAAAAATGTATTTATCTTAATATCAAATCAAATTGGAAAGCAAGGTTTCCTTTCATTACACTGTAGCTTTCTGTGCTGAGCATACAGTATACTGCAAACCCGAGGAGGCAATTATTGTGCTGAATATTTACCATGGTAACAGGAAGGTTAATAACCATGGTCAATAATCAAGCTTCAAGGCCTCCTGCAATGGAAAATAATTTTAAGTGAAGTTGATATATTACAAGCAAACTGATGGGCATGCATGTACTCATAGATAATAGTGCCCAATGGGTTTTGTTGTCAGCTACTCAGAGCTTTATTTTTATTTGAAAACTCAAAATGTCTATTCATAAAGGTTTAGACCACTCTGAGAAAAGAGCAGCTGGCCTTGTTCCCACTCATCTTTGAATAGACAGAAGTTCCCTTTTCTATACCCTTTCTGTCTACTGTATTTGCGACGACAAACATCCCATAGCTTTTCTAGGCATGCAACTCAAAATCCCAGCCTCAACGGCATTCATGTTGGGCTCTATGCTTTCCAAAGTAAGAACCCCACAGTGTGATTCAGTGTTTTAGAAGCTTTTCAAAGCTGCTTTCATCACGTAAAAAAAGAAAGAAAAAAAATATTTCCCTTAACTGCGTGAGAACGTTCTAAGGTCTGGAGCACCGAGAAGCACTGACTTGTAAGAACAAAGTCAATCTGGGGTTGGGTGGCCTTCAGGGCTGCCCCCTGCTATGGTCATGTCTCTGCAGGGTGGCCTCTGATTGGCCAGCATGGGGAGCCAGGTCTTGACAGGTGTTTGGAAGAAGCGCACCTGTTTGGCCATGTGCTTATTTAGTGATCCGTTTACTGGAAACTGTAGGGAGTGTCTGTGGGGCTCCTAAAACATGCCAAGTCATTTGAATAAAGAATTACGAACATGCTTTGCCTGGTTTTCAGTGTGATACTCGTTTGAACACCACTGAGATTATTAACTCTGGCACAACACATGCATACACAACACTTTTCATACATCTTTTTGAAGAAAATATATTGAATAGATCCTTTTTTTATGATCTGCTTACCCTTAACTGCTGCAGTTTGGTTCCTGCTCACCCAGAGTATGGCTGCAACCCCTCCCTAAATGGTTGGGGTCAATGGGTGTGGCATGCCGAAGGCTGGCCTGACTTGTTGTGAAAGTAGAGCAGCACTGCCCATCTTGCACGGTCGTGCCCGACCAGTCCGACCAAGATATTCCCATAATGAGCAGGTTGGAGCTTAAATTTCAGGTTGAGATGAGAGTTCTGGCTCACTGGTGGAGAAAGTGCATAGTTTAACCCCAGTAAACACAGGCCTTCCAGGACCCTAACTAAAGAGGGTTCTCTCAGTAAACAGGAAATGAACTAACAAGGCGTTTTCTTAGAATGGGAAGAATGCTTCTATGCTGTACCACACTAAACAGTAATACTTCTGTGGTCTCCTCTGGGCATTGTGGACGCTTATATTTGAAAAGATGTGGGTGTTTTTCTTTACTTCCTTCTTTCTATCTCAGCTGTCAACAGGAGCACATTTCTGTCTGCACTGTTTGATAACATTTTAGCATTAGCAATCTTTTGTACCGTAAAATAAACATATCTCTCAAAAAGTATGCTTGTGAATACACATAAATGGCATGAACATTTAGGAATGTTGATTAATTTGTTCTTGAGTAAGGAATAATTGAATTTGTTCCGTTCTCATACAGCTGTGGTGCAGGTTTTAGGATACACTACTTACATTGAGGTTGTGGTGAGCAGTGCTGGGTTACCCACATTGTCTGCACGGATGTGAATGTATGGTTTTCTCATTGTAAGAAAATGCAGCAGGTGAAGAGACACCCCTCACCCACTGCTTGGCATACACACGATGTACAGATATTGCACTTATGCACCACACACTCCTACTCACATAGATCCGGTTTCTCTTTTGTGCATGCACGGGCTTGCATTTTCCACATTTCTGGGTGATGAGGACCAGAAACAGTGAGTAAGGTCTCATTAGTGTGTGCAGGTTACTTTTCCTCAGCTCACACTCTGGCCCCCACATCCATAGGAGTCAGTGACCTTCCTGTAGAGACGAGTCCTCCAAGGCAACCCACAGACAGGGCAAGGAGCTGCTGTAGACCTGCAGCGGCCTGATAGAGGAGTCTTGAGAGCGTCACATAAATCATGTTTTGATGTGCACTTCCTTGATATCACAAGCTGTCACATGCTGTCAGCAAGTCTTGTTAACACAGCTATTCAGAGCTGTAATGAGGAGCAGAGAACAGCCTGTAAGAAAGTGAGCAAAGCAGCACAATGTTGCGTTTATTTATTTAGTTGTGCGTCATGTTTCCCCCCTGAAGTTAGTAATGCCACACTACACCACACAATGTACTTATGAGCTCTTCACTTTTATGATAATTGTCCAATTTCATGGTCAAATTAGCGTATTTACCCACCTTTCGATAATCATTTTTATTCATGCATTAACTATGACAAAGATCCCACGAGCGACATAGTGAATTACAGACTGGATGCGCCTTATTCCAGATGGATGGATTATGATAACTGAATGAAATATGCAAACACACAAAGAGAAGGAACAACAGACTAGGATGGAGGCAAGGAAGGCAATTATGAAGGACACAGGGCAAAAGAGAAAGGGAGAGTATTTTGCTTTTCTGAACACTTGTGAAGAATGAAAGCATGTAAAGTGACATCTCAGTTTTCCCTGTTTTAAAACCATGTGTGGAACTACAGTTTAGCCCAGCATTTATGTGGCAGGCAAAAAAGGACTTTAGTGAAAAAACAGTACTGTACAAAAGTTTCTGGTGCATTTTTATCAGTGAGGATGAGCAACTTTGCACAAACTGTAATAAAGTGGAAAAACAATGCCATACATCTTACGTGAAGTCTGTCTCACTCTGTGTCTTCAGGTAATTGCAGGTTGGATCAATGATTTTAATAGATCAAACCTCTGCAGAAGTCAAAATAGTGCAGGAATTTTGCTCTTCATGACCCTTACTCTATAGTTGCTTTGCTAGAAGATTGGTTCAGATTATGTGCCAGTTTAATGACATCTGAGCACTCCAAGACCTTAAACTTTTGCACAGTACTGTAGGATGCAAAAATATACTTGTATACTGTTTCTTTACAAATGTGCAATTTCTTTTCAGAAATTGAGAAACAAAGGCCATAATGACTGTGCTAGTCCTGATCCCGATGACTGTTTTGGGCACAGCCCCCTCATGGACGACCATTTCGGCAAACTAAGCGAAGACAGTGATTTAATGTTCAAGCGCTGTGGTGTAAGTACTTCCTTTGTCCCCTGCTATTTTGTGTTGATTCCTGTCTTTATGTTGGTGTTCACTACAGGCGCTAAACAAGAAAGAACACAGAGGTTGTGATAGCCCGGACCCCGATGGCTCATATGTCCTCACTCCTCATACAGAAGAAAAATATAAAAAAATTAATGAGGAGTTTGATAATATGATGAGAAATCATAAAATCGTAAGTACTGTAAATGCAATGTTCTTGCTTGGCTTTGTGGCACAAAGGATATTCTTTCTTTTCTTTCCTTCTTTTTTTTTGGTTCATTTAACCTTTTCCTCTATATGTTACTCTTAATCTTTTTTTTTTTTTTAACTTCTTTCAGGGCTGCATTACCCTAAGATTAATACCCTCTTTACTGGGTGTGCACTTGTTTCTTATATTGATTTGTTTTGGCACACCCTGCTAAGATCACATTTCATTAACAGGTGAAATGTTGCACGCTTCTGCTAGAAATATCACACTCTATTATCATGGGTATGAGTATGGTAAATTAAAGAGCAGTCGCTATAATAACACAGTACTTTGCAAGTATTTTTTTTTGTGAAGAGCTGCAGATTCTTTGGTGTGAGGTGTTTTTCCATCACTGTTTTTTTCACCACATAGGTAAAGAGATAAAAAAAAATAATAACACTAACCAATGTCCTTTTTTTTCCACACTTCCTTGATAATGTAACACCTTATTGGAAATCATTGTCTGTAATAAAAGCATCTTTTCAAAGTAGAGCGTTTCAGAGCTCAGTAACACTGCAGGTCTTTGTAACATCTTTCCTCTTCTTCATCAATTTAGCGCGCTGGCTAACCCTGAAAATATTGCAGATCGTATATAATCCTATCATGCGTGGCAATTTTAGAATTGTGCAAGAACATGTGCTTACTAAGCAGATGTTTTCTCCATTTTTCTTGACATAAAGAGCATATACTTTGCCATTAACAAACTATCGACAACACCCAACTGGCTCGCTGGATGATTCTGTGGCAAAACGCTCTCACTATCACCTGTTGTTTTTACTTACTGGTTTGCACAGTCAGCACTTTTGGAGGCAGATGCAAATGGGTTGCGATCCCTGTAGCTGTAAATCCCCACCACCCCTGCTTTCGGTTGCACTGGGAAACAAATTGAGGCATGATGTTTCAAAGGGCAAAAGTATGTCTTAAGTGCTGACTGTTGCAATGCCAAAATGATCACCTGTATGCATGACTGTTTTTTGGATTTTTGTTGTTTGTATTTTGTGTATGCTATGTACAGTATCACTATGTATTATTAATTCTGTGCTTACTATATGTTGTTAATAAAGAACTTCTTTGAGAAATGTGGGATGTCAAAGTAGTCACAGGATATGCTTTTATGTCAATATATAATGTCATATAAAGCATGATTAATGATTAATATGTAGCCATCCCGTACTTGAAGTTATTTTATGTGTCCTGTTTGATCATTAAAGATAACCTTCAAGTGGAACTCTGTGTTAATGATGCCATGAGTACTACTGACCCATCAGACTCATTGAATCTTGGAGTGATCTGTGTGTAAATATTTGTGTGTTTGTCTCCTTCTTCTAGCCCACAGCGTTGCCTCAGCAGAACTTCTCCATGCATGTGGCTGTCCCCGTATCCAATCCTAATGCCATGTACCAGGCAGGAGGGAATCTGGGCAGCCAGGCCCTGGCAGCGGCTACGGGCTCACTGAGTGAGAGTGGGATGCTGTCGCCTCCACAGGCCTCTCTCCACCGGAATGTTGGCTCAAGTGTAGGCTCTCAGAGGCCCACCAGTGCAGGCAGTGCAGGTTCGTGGACGGAAAAAAAAGACATCCTAGACATTTTGTCAAAGTAGTAGATAAACTGGTGATGACGGCTTACAGTGTTTGCTGAAATGTATTTCTCAATATTACTAATGGTTGAGATAAGTGAGAAAGTTGTTTTTGAAATGCTCACCTATAGTTTGTTGAAAAAGATTAATACGGCTCTCACATCTGTGTTGTACAGCTTAGTGTTAACACTGGAAGCATAGTTCCCTTCATTGCCAAAAAGACATTCTAACACCCTTAATTTTGGTTTGTGTCATAAATTAAACATGTCGGGTTAATTTGAGGAGCTTTGGCCAAACAGATTTATGTCTCGCCACACAGACTATCTGTTGGCTCTAGCTTCATATGTAGCACATGGAAACATGTTTGATTTTTTTTTTTGTTTTCTCAACTTTATGGTTGTCTTTACTCAACAAGTCTTAGATCAAAATTATATCAGATTTTTGGGAACTAATTTCAAGTTCTGTCACACCAACCATTTAGCTGCTGTTTATTTGATATTTTTTTTCACACCCTCTGAAATGCTCATCTCAAATTTTACTGTATCAGCGTAGTGGAAAAATGATATCATATGCACTAGTACTTGTATGACTGGTCTGACTCTGTCAGGGCTATATGCTATATGGTCTTTGCAAGATTGTCTGCACTGCATTAGATGAAAGTACATACTGCAAGGTGTGAAATACCTCATTCACATTTAACCACGTATCAAAACTGGCTGGCACATATAAACTCACAAATGGGTTGACTCAATGGTTGTTCTCCAAAATGACTATTCTTTCTGGTTTATTCATCATTAGGTCACCATTTCTTCTTTTTGGGAGTTTATTTCAGAGAAGCATTTTTCAAAAGCTACTAGGTACGAGGTTCTTGTGTACAGTTGTTGCGTTTTTGTTTTTTTTTCTTTTATTTGAGTGAAAATCTTGACTGGGTAGACTGTTCACAGGCTCAGAAGGACTCATGCTTAGCATAAGTAACTGCCTGTAGAAGGTGCACCCTCACAGTGGAAGACTACATCCACGAAGTCCATCCCTATAAGCATGCTGAACACAAACAACGTGCTGATGCAGCTTTTTAAAATCATATATTTTGAATTTTTTCCACCACGAGAGCACTGGTGGAGTGCATGCCACCCTTTCGTGTGCTGTGAAGATAGATCTGCTTGACATTTTCTTGTCTGGTCTGGCACCTCCATCACATGCTCTGCTAGCTTGCAGAAGGACGCAGATGGTTAATCATATCACTCTGTGCATCTCATTAGGTGACATGCTGGATACCACAGACCTTTCAGTGCCAAGTGGTGCGGGCTCCAGCCCAGCGGGTAAGTCCTCCCGGAGAGATTCATTAGCTCTCTGTAGCTCTGCCCAATAGGCCTCCTGCTTAGTGAGTTCTTCGCGACCATTGTCGCTATCACTGGCTCTAAGTAAGTTGGTCCCATTCTATTTTTTCGTTGAATGCAAAGGGAACCCAGGTGTCCTCTCAGAAGAGGATGTTTTTTGAGTACTTGTTCGGGGGATGGCGAGTGGCTCAACAGTGTAGTCATGCAGTCTTTGGACTTAAACAGTGTAACCGAGTAAGTCAATTAGCTCTAACTAACACCGTCAGGTAAATAAATACAGTGCTTCCTTTAAGCTTGTCACCTCCATGTAGCTCTCTCTGCCCCTATTTCCTTCCCTGTATTGACAGGTGCATCTGTTTTCCCCCACTACTCTGGCAGCCCTTATAAGGCTGTAGAGGGGTCAGTAAGATGCCTAGACCAGCATAACCCTGTAGGTATTCAGGCCATGTCATCCCACTAAGTCCTCAGTACACAATGAGAGGCTGTCATGACATAGATGTACTGTGTGAGTTGTGGGGGCAGGTGGAGTTTAACTCTTTCCTCGTCTTTCAGCTTGCTGCCCTTCAAACATTATTTCTGCTGAAATGGAGCGTGCTGTCACAAAATAGAATGATATTGAATGGTAATAACTATTTAGCAAACAGATATTTGATCAGACATTGGCTGTAAACTATTAAGGCTACCTAAGACAGCATTTCAGTTTCAGCATTTGAAAGAGAGCAATGGGTTGGTTTTAAGTTTGGGTGTGGTACCAGGGTCGAGGCAGAGTCCCTGCCAGGGGGTGTCAGCGTTTGGCAAAGTTTGAGCATGCTGCAGCTGTTGTTTGTATCAAATGTGCAGAACAGCAGAGACTACAAGGAGGACTATCCACTTTGGGCCTGATGTCAGATGACCATTCCTGACATAGTTACAATTTTTCACAAGGTGCAGCCATGACCTCAGCAGAAGCATTTCAAAGTGGCCAGATGGAAGATGTGTCATTTGATACCTCCTCTGCAGATCTTCTTCTTCGGCATTGACAGAAGAATATGTGCATGTGAAATTAGATGGAGAAACTTCTGCACCACTACTGGTTTTGTGATCGCGGCTTAAATTGTGGAATTTGGTTTTAGAGGCATTTGTATAAATTTTCTATCTCAAAGGTGCATATACGTGCATGTACCGTGCCACAGTTAGCATTGCTGGCAATGGCAACATTTGTTGGCAAGCAGTTTTTCATTGTTTTCTCTCAAAAAAGCCATCTGTTTTTCTTGTCTCTGGTTGGGATAATAGCTTAACAGCTGAACCACCTTCAAAAGTAAAAAAAAAACAACCCTGTCTTTGAAACTCATTTTAAACTAGGGTGTACTGTGTACACTACAGCTTGTAGCTCTACACTAAGCCCTTTCTCTCAACAACACACATAGTTACATATAATTAAACGGTCTTGTCCTTGACTGGTGAGAAAGTTGTGGTGAAAAGGAAGGACTTAACTGAGTGCTCTCACTTGTGCAACGTGTCTGCAAGTTTTACATATCCCTTCATCAATATGGAAGCATTACAGACTTTTGTAAGACATGTTCAAAGCTTGTTTGTATGTCTAGCATCAACTAATAGAATAAAAACTAGAGGAGCAGACTAAAGTCTATTTTTTTGAACTCATGAAGGGTTAAATGGATAATAAATGCATTAAATATTGTTTAGAGATGGAAGATTGTGCCTAAGATTACACTTCTGAGTTACAATAAAACAACTATGCCTGACTGTATATTATTTGAAAATTACTTTTGGGGATCCATGATTAAGTTCTGTTATACCTTCTCAGTCGTCCAGAAATTTTCTCTTTTGCTAGAAACTGACACACGTGGGACGTTGGGCACAACAAGTCACCATGTTTTCTTTTCCTGAACTTAAAATGAGAACCGAATGTTTCAGTTGTAAACACATGGCCTTATGTAACGCTCCTTTCCAGACCATATTAATAATTCAGGACAATGAATAGAAACCAAACAGCTTTCAACGTGCACAGGTTTCAGTCACAGAGGATTTACAGGCACAACCAATCTGCGAGAGAAGTCTGAATATAGAACGAGGGCAGACATCAGAAAAGTCAGGTGAATTGTCCCTGCCGAAAGCTGCAAGTTAAGATACGGCTGTTATATCGGCTCAGAATTCACTTTGTGGTTTAAGTGTTTGTTCAGACATGTGTTCTCTTCCTGGTATTCATTTGAAAGAAAATGTTTAATTCCCTCATTATCAGACATCTTAAGTTGTAATCAGAGCCACATTCCACAGAGAAGCGAATCAGGTTAGCCCATCCAACCTAAATCATTCAATAAAGTTAGAACTATGTGTTTGTCTGTCTTTGCCCTGTGATAAAATGGCAGGGGACAGTGTGACATATTGTTTTCTGCTCAGTATATTGGTGTGGACTGAAATCCAAACAAACTGGACGGAGGAAATCACTGATATGTTAATAGATAGTATGACTTTATGTCAGTATTATTACAACATTTTTATTTATTTATTTATTTTTTATTTTGCATGCGGTTATTTGGTGGAACAAAGCTTATTGGACATGCTATGGAGGTGCACAATGGAGAAGTTGCAGTAATCGAGCACAAGATTAAAACCAGCTGCCGAATGATATGTAGACTGTGTCTGTGCCACCAAAACAGCTCTTGCTCTTCAGAAACACAGGACCTGAAGGGGTATCTTGTACAGCGGATCTTTTGAGCTCAGTGGTTTGTTGGGTGGAGGCTCTGTAAATCAGGCTTGTTCCTGCACACGCTCAGTCAGACTGGGATTCGGTGCCCAGAGCAGCTTGACTAGGATTTTTATTTCATTTATTTTTTTCGCTGTGCCATTGTGAGTTTTCTTTTAGGGATGCTCTGGTCTGCAACACTGAATAAAACGCCAGGACCCAGTGCTCTCAAACAGAACATTGAATTGTAAAGAGAATATTTCTGTTGTTCACTTAACTTTACTGAGGTTTTAGTGTTATGAGTATGTATGGGAATATATGCAGTTCACAAGTGTATTGAATTGCAGGAATAATATAACCCTCTGTTATTTAAAAAGTACATCCAATGTTGCAGATCAAATTGACCCACAGCAAATTGATAAATTCAAATCAGGAATTTTCTTTTGAGTTACAGAAAGTAAGGAACTGTTTATTAATAATTTAATATGCATTTCCCTTTAGTCAAACTGAGTTATTAATACAGCTTTGCTTTTGTAGTAAATCACAGATTGTTTGCATGTGCATTCCTGCTCTGTACACAGAGGCTGCTTGTTTCAGTATTTATTAGAAGGACAGATCCTAGAATAATGTTTCTATGAAGAAGTTCATGGAGAATGGTCTTATGGTCTTAACTTTTATTCTCATAGAACACCTATCATGTATACTTATCAAATGACAGCAACAAGCTAAGAGGAGCCAGGTGTTAAGTACTACACAGCTATGTACTTTAAGGATGTGTCTTGAAGTGCCTCTGATCAAAAAAATATCAGCTTCTGTCTTGAAATAGAAGGTTTGTTAACTTTTCCAGTGGGCCATTATGCTGTTATTAGCTTGATTTACTCCTTCTGATAACATGCTGGTTGCCCCTCTGAAAATTATTCCATTATTTCATAGATGCTCATTCTTCGCCTTCTTGTCCAAATACGGTTATTTGTGGTTCCATGAAGCTAAATGCTGAACTTGAGGCTTCAAACAGCAGTTCAGAATTTGGAAATCCATCTATCATTTATAGAATAACATATACATATACAAAAATTGTTATTTAAAGTGTCATTTAAAATGTCCTGATCATGGCACAAAATAATGTTATTGCCAAAGAGCTTGTTATTCATTTTTAGTAAGATGTTTGGATATAACTCAATGCTTGTTTTTTCTGGAAACCCCAAAATGTGAACCTCATTATGGCTCTAAAGGAAAACTTTTAAACATTATTTTCTTTCATTGCTTGATAACCATGTACTTCTACAATGGTCCATCAGCTGGGAAATATTAAAGCTAAGGTGTTTTACTATAGGAGAAGACTGTGATGATTGTGAAAGGGAAATGGAAGAAGATAACTAGAGGCATTTAATGTATGAACTGAAATGAAAAAAAAAAAACTAAACTAAACAAAAACAAACAAAAACCTTTCTCAGCCTGGACCACAGGCATTCACACTGCATCTCTGAGTGATCCTCCTTATTGCAGAAACAACAAGTTGGTGGCTCTTAAGCTTTTTTTTTTTTATCATTTGCAGCACTTGGAGTGTTAACAATCTCTTTTTTTACACTACCAACCCTAAATATAGCTAGTGAACATAATTAAGTCAGCTCAGAAGAAAAGCATATTTTCATTTTGTTTCTGTGCGACTGCTACATTTGTGGGTCAAACTAACCCACAAATGTAGCAGTCTGATCTGTAAAAATCTTGATTCTTTATATTTATTCTTTATATTTATACTTATATTCTTTGCATTAGTGTCTTGTGCATGTAAGCGTTTATGATTTGAGTAAATAGTTTAGGTTTCAAAGCAAACTAACTTACTATGTAAGTAACTTGACATATTGACCATCGGTCATTTATCGTATGAGTAACAGCGACACAAATCACAACAACAACCTGGGGCGGTCGTGGCTCAGGAGATGGAACAGATCATCCACTAATGACAGGGATGATAGTTCCCTCCTGTAAGTCAGAGTCTCTGTTGTGACAACAGTCTATTTGTCATGTCGTTGTCTAATTTCTCTCAAAAACAACTTTGTGTTTTGGGGAGACTTCTGTTGAAGTAGCATGTCTCAGCTCACTCACTGGTTGTTATCAGCCAGGTCTTTATACACTTTACAGCCCATTCCTTTACATGAAATTCTATTTGCGCTAACGTCTCATTCCCACTGAATGACATCCTCGCTGCTTTTAATCAGGCTTGCTATTTTTGGGGCCTTGGACATTTACTCTGCTAATTCTGTAAACACTGTTTTCTTGCTGCAGCCAAGTCTTGTGTGATCAAAGCCAGAGCTGATGGCGATAGCTGCTTGTACACACTGTTGATTCAGCTGTGAGATACTATTGTAGGCTTCATAATTGTTTATTTGGCCATGAATTGTTGCTCTCCTTATCTGTGGTCAGCGGGACCATTGTTCCATTATGTTACTGTACGAGAGCCTCCTCGTTGTGCGCACACTTTGTGTTACTCTGAACACAATGGAGAAGTCAGCAACTTGTTGAAGTGTTAGTGATCTGTTGATGCTCTGCTAGATACCATTGATCCTTTATTCGCCTTGTTTTGAGGATTTAAACTTATTTTTTTCGTATCAAATATAGCCTCTACTCAGACATGTAATAAAGCAAATCCAGCTTAAAATTCAATTGCACTTCACAACTGTTTTGTTATTGTTTTTATAACTATTCGCTGTCTTGTTTTTATTAGAAAGCATTCATGTTGAATCTACAGAATCGTACTGCAGACCTTGTTGAGATGAGTCATACAGTATCATGTAGCTGGAAAATAACATGCTGTAGTTTGACAAAAACAGGAAGAACGAACATTTTCTGAAACCTGTTTTTAAAAAAAATGACAGCAGTCATGATACGAGGCAAAACTAACGGTTTACAGTGGTATTAGCATTTCTAACATGAGCATTGACTGTATTTTTGCTTCAGAATGATTAACTTTAACCTACAAAGTTCTCTTGTGCGATAAGTTGACACAATTTCCTGTGGCCTCAGTGAAATCTTTATGTTGTTCTCTGGTCAAAATAACACCAAGATACAGTACAAAAGCTCCCTTTTCAACGTGTTTTTACAACTCTGTTCAGAGCAGCTGGTTTTAAGCGACTGTACTGCTGTTTTTTCGCCCCTCTCTTCCTTGGAGACTGTCTCATTTGAAATTGGTGTGACTGCTTTTGTGCTACCCCCTTTAAAGATCAGTGAGTACTGCATGATGGGAAGTTGAGTTGTAAAAAAAAAAAAAAAAAAGAGGAGGAGGCTGGATAAATCCTACTCTGATCTGGGGCCTCATTTATAAAACCTGTTACGCAAGAAATCATTGCGTGAAGCAGGGTGAAATTTGCGGTCACAACATTACTCGCAAAAGTCGGGATCTATAAAGAGTTTCCGTGCATCAAAAAGTTCCCAATATTCCGAAACCTTTGGACCACACGTGTAATCTTGCGTAATCCTCCCACGAGGTTTTCTAGACTGCATTTTAGTGACTTCCGATGGTAAGACGAAACATCACATGGATAAAGAACTCTGCATAGCGCACAGCTGCATGTGAGACCATCCTGGGGGTCTCAGGAGGAATTTCACCACGGAGCACGGCTCTGCGATGATGTCACACGACATTTAAGACAGCAATAAGGTTCATTCTTTCACAAGTCCTTGAAAATGCGTTTGACACATCAGACATAATGTCACCCAAATTATTCAATATTGTTTCCATTTCTTTCAGTTCATCAATTGTTTCTCTCTAATTTTGTAGAACAGCATTCATCAGCATCCGTCCTCCAGACGTGCATGCACTTGGATCATGCTTGTATGGTCTCCATGGTTACCATTTTGATCAATAACATTGATCGGCTTGCTCATTTAAATATACATTGACATCCACGAGGTGCTTTGCATTGATCATTTATGGTTGAATGTGAGCGTGTAGAGGGCAGGACAGGAGGCAGAGCCTTGTAGCAAACTTTGATGTGCAGCTGTGATGTATAAATGGAAACTGCTGCTGTGTGGCACGTAGGGTTTTATAAATTGGGATTTTCTTTTGGCACAGAGCATTTTCAGCTTTTGTTCGTTACGCACACTTCCTACACAATGTTTTATAAATGAAGCCCCTGGTCTCCACATCTTTAAGGTCTTTCATCTAATAAGAATAAGGTTAATTGATTAGCTTCATGTGGTTGCAAGGATAAATACAGCTGAGTATCATCTGCATAGCAGTAAAAATTGATGCTATGCTTCCCAATCATTTCTCCTAAAGGAAGCATGTATAAAGAGAAAATTGTGGATCCAAGAACAGAACCCTGTAGTACTCTTGCCCCTCCAGCCCCTTCCTCTCCTCCTGAAACCAAACTCCCCCCAAATCTCCCCCAACACACACCACCACCAGCGGCCAACAGAGACATGGCAAGCACCACCACTACGCAGCAACACAAGTAGACTGTCCACCAGTCCAGCAG
The DNA here is from genome assembly GCA_037176975.1 of Arrhamphus sclerolepis. Classification (NCBI taxonomy): domain Eukaryota; kingdom Metazoa; phylum Chordata; class Actinopteri; order Beloniformes; family Hemiramphidae; genus Arrhamphus; species Arrhamphus sclerolepis. The sequence continues at coordinate 8,764,012 of JBAMYA010000021.1, read as the reverse complement.
ATCCAAGCAACCAGACCAGCCACTGCAGTTGGGGCCATGACAGATATAGGCACTAGGGAGGGGGCCACCCCACCACAGCCCCAGTTTCCAGGGCCCATCCCAGGCCCCAGCTGTCATAGATACAGCCCAAACAGGAGTGAGAACCACCAGACCACCAACATCGACACATGACCCCGGACCCAGAGCAATGGGTCGCAGGTGGTCCTCACCCACTGAGAGAGCAAGACATTGACACAACTCTGATGAGACATTAAGGAAAATGCACGTGGCAATGAGGACAATAACTACTGTAACATCTATGTTCATTCTTTTCCCTCCCCTGGGAACAGTAGGTATACATCAATGGATTCTCAGACTGCAGAAGATCTAGTTAACTTTGGGCAGTTGTAGTAGGAGTATTTACTATACCCTCCAAAACTCAAATGGATTACCTAACCATAATGCACACCCATGGATCATTTTTGGGATGATTTATGTAATAGATGTAAAGATTTACACATTCAGTTTGATTTTCTTTTTATTGTGGCTGACCATTTTTCCATTGAAATAAAAACAATAAGTTTTTCCAGAGAGCAATATTAAATGAGTTTTTAGTTTCCAGTTTACGAGAATTGTTTTTTTGGTGATATTAAGGCGATAAATAGAGTTTTCTTGGAGCTATTATCCAGAGAGATCATGGAGGAGTCTCCAAGTAAACAGAGAGATGGTGATACTGGGTTGCTACAATCCAGAAGTTGGGAGAGAGTTTTGATAATATTGTCCCAGAATGCTTTGACTGGTGTACAGTCCCATACAGCATGCAAGTAGGTGTCAGCAGCACTTTGTGCACAATATGAGCAGATTTTTGTGTCTCTAAAACCCATTTTGAACATCTTTTCCGCAGTAAAGTGCACTCTGTGAATTATTTTGTATTGTATGAGTTGTAAATTTGCGTTAGTGGCTAAACAAAATATATTTTTACAAATTTGGGACCAGAATTCATCATTGGAGGTAAATCCTATGTCCTGTTCTCATTTATCTGAAAGAACAGAGATTGTAGGGTTGATTGTTGAGATTAGTTTGTAAAGATTTTGTGATGATTTGAGATTATAGTAAATTCTGGGATTAATGATGGAAGACTTAATTTAGCCTGTATGGTAGTCTTAACCTGAAGATATTCTAGAAACTGTTTTTTCCAATGCCATGAGGTGAGCAAATGTGACCATAGAATTGTTTTCATAGATATGGTTAAGATGAGTTATGCCCTTGGTAATCCATGGTATGAAATTTTGGGGTTTCCGGTTTATTTGGAAATCAGGATTATTCCAAATAGGCGTATGCTTGCTCAGTGAGACGATGGTATTAGCTATCTGGTGAAAATCCCACCAGGCTGTCAAAGTTGTAGCTATAATTGGGTTTTTGAAGCAAGGATGGCGAGTAATGGAGCGACTTATGAAAGGCAAGTCTGAGATGCTAATTTCTTTGCAAATTGATTGTTCTAAGTCTATCCAAGAAGAGTCACATTGCTTAGGATTTATCCATTTATAAACATATTGAATTTTCTTTGCGAGAAATTAATAAGAGAAGTTTGGAGCTTCCAGACCACCTTTGGATTTGGGTTTTTGCAGCGTGGATAATTCAATTCTAGACTTCTTGTTTTTCTACTAATATTGGGAGACCATAGAATCTAGAGATTTAAACCACAAGATCGAAGGTTTAATCGGGCTCATTGAGAAAAGATAATTTATCATGGGAAGAATGGTCATTTTAACTGCAGAAATTCTCCCTATTAGTTTTATTGGTAAATTTATCCAACGTTTAAGGTTTCCTTCTGCTGTTCTTAATAGTGGTTTGAAATTAAGAACAACTAATTCTGACAACTTGGGAGAAATATTTAATACTTAATATTGCCTATTTATAATGAAAGAGGAGCTATTTGGTCAGCCACATCCCAACTACCGAGGTTTAGTGGTAGAATGGTGGATTTAGACCGGTTAATAGTGTAATCTGAGATCTTGGAGAAGGAATCTATTAGAGTGATAGTTTAGAGGAGAGATGTCAACGGACTTTGTAGGTATAAAAGGATGTCATCCGCATATAAACTAATCTTGTGTATCGCATTTACTGGTTGTATTTCCAAGATTTTACTATGTTTACGTATGATTACATTGAACCTCCGCTTTCATGGAACCTCCGCTGCTGCAAGAGGTTCTATGAAAATAGCAAATAAGGATGGAAGAGCTGTCAGAAATGTCTCTACTGGAACAGATGTTTTTCTTGCATCCTGCATCATTGTGGCAGTAAACTGGGTTTGGGGGGAAGATGATTCAGGACTTGACATCAGTTCCATCAGTTAGAACCAAGTCCAGCGTATGACTGCAGTGGAGAGTGGGTCCCTCCACATGTTGAGTCAACTAGAGCAGTAAAACTAGAACTAAGGCTGTCACTCTCCACATCCACATG
>JBAMYA010000021.1:8748822-8761470 GCA_037176975.1 Arrhamphus sclerolepis | reverse complement strand
CGCACAAATTACTCAGTACTGTTCTAATTTCTTTCAGTTCATCAATTGTTTCTCTCTGATTTTGCAGAACAGCATTCATCATCATCCGTCCTCCTCCAGACGCTCTTGGAGCGTGGTTGTGTGGTCTCCATGGTTACCATTTTGACCAATAACGTTGATCAGCTTGCTTATTTAAATACACATTGACATTCACAAGGTGCTTTTCATTAGCCACTTATGGATGAATGTGGGTGTGTAGAGGGCAGGACAGGAGGAGGAGCCTTGTACGCAAACGTTGACATCCAGCTGTGATCTATAAAGGGAAATTGAAATTGTTTTATAAATTGAAATCTTTTTTTTTTTTTGTGCAGGAAAATTCTAACTTTTTGGTGCTAAAAATCTTTCAGGATGAAATCTACGTAATGTTTTATAAATGAGGTCCCTAGTCTTTGATATCACAGAGCTTAAGTAGATATTTTCAAATTGAGGCTACCCCAGTTGTGACAGAATTGTGTTATTTATACATATTTTTTCTTTTCTTATTTTTAATGTCCTTTTAATATGTCCTTGAAGGATATATATTCTCGATTTAAAAAAATAAAACAAAATTTTAAAAATGTCTGTGCAATGCTTTGATCAAAATAATTCAGGGAGGGGGGGACTATCTGAACTGATCTGATCTGATCTGATCTACGATGTGACAGAATCTTTCAAATCTAAACGTCTGGGTGGCGAATTTTAAAAGCTGGGTGGACACAAAGTGACAGGGTTGAGTTATGTTGGAGGCCTTTAGCTGGTAGTTACTCTTGGCACCCAAATAAACGTTCTCATGAACAGATTTTTTTTCTTTCATTCAGTAGTATATTCCCTTTAAAACAAAATACCTTTTCTTCTCATGTATTGGTGTATATATGTAAATATACTGTGAGTGATGTGCCATTTCATAACACAGAACAGCAAGTGAGGATTGCTGTGTGATTTTCTTTTTTCCAGACAGAAATCTTAACAACTGTTGGCCTCTAATGCTGAAATGCAACACTGAAAAATATTTCTCGACTCAAATTTCTTACCTAATATCAATGATCTGTCCACACGAAGTGATATCAGTCATCTTTTTCTTGAGTAGATTCATTGGTTGTGTTATATAGGAGGAGTTCTTTAAAAACAAAAAGGAAATGACTAATAACCATGAACAACAAGGTGTGAATGTTGAGACAAGAGTCTAAGTGTTAAAAAGAAAATAGTACATTTTGTTGGTCTTATTCAGATGTAATGGCCTTAGTTGTTTATTTTAAGTAGTCACAGTACATTTGTCAGTGAACTGCACCTCATCCCAAGATGCAAAAAACTGCTTTTGATGTAATCATTCACAATAGAAAATAAAAGGCTCATCAATTTTGAAATGGCCATTTTATTTTTGTAAATGTGCAGGATAATTATCTGAGTCGATTAAAACTTCCCAGAGGGTTGGAAACACTTAACGCTGCTTGCTACAGCAAGCTGGAAAACAACACGGTGCTAAAGGTTTGCTTGATGACTGGGAGTGTTGTCAGTCACAGTTCATGGTTTGATTATGTGTTTCTGTTGTTTTGTACCTCTGCAGGGAACGGGTTTGTTAACCCCAGGGGCTCGCCAGGCCTCCTCAGCACACCCAGTGGCAATGGCTTGGGTAAAGTCATGCCCACCAAGTCTCCGCCACCCCCCGGAGGGAACATGGGAATGGGAAGCCGCAAGCCAGACCTAAGGGTTGTTATCCCGCCATCAAGCAAAGGGATGATGCCCCCTTTGGTGAGTACAGAGCACACCACTGAACACAAGAATCAGCAGCTCAAGGATGTTCAAATGTCTCTGCTGCGGGGCAGAACGGAGCCATTTGATCAGTCTTCATCGAGACTTTTATAGCACGATGTTTTGCAGGCTTTTGCCCGCACAAGTCTTAGATGTTATCATATCAATGTGATATGGTGTGCAAGTGAGTTTGCTACCTCACTAAGGACTTTGTTTATCTGTGAACAGTCCTCTTGTGCATTTTTCAATATAATCGCTTCTATTCTAATTCCAAAATGTGGCCTAAGAATTTGAAGAAACTATGCCTCAGTCATTCACATTTAAATGAGAGGCTTTATTTAATTATGATTAAGACAGGGTTCAGTTATCACAGCAAACACCTGCAGTCCACTACCCATGAATCAACATTCATAAAACACTGAACAGACAGGTTTCAGCGAATACAGTTTCCAGAATTGTTTGTTGCTAGTGGTAGCAGCAGCCCCTCTAGAAATAAAAAGACTTGAGTTTAGTAAATAAACCTCGGGTTACTGAGGGTGCTCCTCCTTTGCTCAGATAGCCCTGAAACTGTGTTTGAACATCTGTTTGTTACCATGTCTGCTTGTGGAATGTATATAGAGGTCTGAAACAGGTTAGGCAGTAGCTGCAAGTTGGTTCAGTCCTGTCTGAGCCAATGAGCAGTTGAAGCGGTGGAGGGTGGTGGCTGTGGCAGGTCCACAGACAGCCTGTCATTAGGTCATAATGGTATTAAATTAATCACACCTCAGTATGACAGAGTGTAGATGAAGACTTAATCAGGTGCCTAGGGTGTGAGCCAGATAATATCTTGTCGCCCTTGTCGTGTCTTCCTACCGCTATTGATTGAGTGTGGGTATTAAGAGCCCTGGCCTGGTCTCAGTATGTCCCACATCACAGAAACGATAGAAAATGGGCGCCTCGTTCCTCCATTCTGCCCAGTAAGGATCCTGAGCTTGGGGTACTTGGCCGTTTTTGTTAGAGGAGAAACTTTACCTGAAGTTTCTGATTGTGAGTTTCAGCATTTGATTCAATCTGCTTGTCTGTACCCTGTATCAATCTCAAGTTAGATGGTAACTTCACCAGATTTTGTCAAGGATTTGTCTTCTTCTTCTTCTTCATCATCATCAGTTAAAATATAAAAGCTTTTTAAATTCCAACAACTCTCTTCAGAATTGTATCTCTGTGACATAATGTTAGAGGATTGTAACTGCTTACTGAAATGTAAAATAAAGGAAAGTTAGCTGTGTGCTTCTGTTTCGCACAAAAGAGTGGGATTTTACAACGATTGCAGAACTAATCAGCAGTTTTACGATCACTCTTTTTCCTTTTACTGTAAAATCATGATATCTGTCACTTTCTTTCCTCCCCCGAGCGATTTACCGTCGCCTTGCTTCTTCTTTGTAACTCTTTTCCTTTTTTCTGTTGAGGACAGTCGGAGGAGGAGGAAATGGATTTGGTGAGTTTTGGCAAATGCCTGGGCAAATGGCTGAAATGTCAACCTGCTTCCAGTAATCACATCCACTAAACTGAAGGCAGTGCTCTAACTGAAGATCACCAGCAATTTAAAAAATCACAAAAACAAAACGTTTAGTCGCTGCATGCTTTGGGTTTGGACTGTGATAATAACCTGTTACTTTGGCTCCTTGGGGTGTGTATGAGCATTAAAGCGAATCTTTGCTTAATTCCTTTGAAACTGTTAGATCGTAGTAGCAGTTTAATGAAATCGAAATCATTTATATATTATTTTTCTGAGGCAGAGGAGATTACGTCATTTCAAATGAAATCATTCTGTGAGATACTTGGGTTTGGTGAAGTCATCTGGCTGGATAGTGTTGGAACAATTCTAGGAAGCCATCAACATCATGATGCAATGCGGCTTCAAACGCAACTGCTGGCAGCTGCACATATGTTTGTTACATTACGCACAGAGGATTTGTTGTAGTATTGTTCTAAACTACAGCTTCCCTGCTTTTGATTATTAGGCTGTGTGTGCACTTTTAGCTCACAGCAAAGGTTGCTGCATGACCACACTAAGCTGTGTAGGTGTGTTTGCGTTGACTGCATGCCAGTCATTGCACTAAAAACCACTGGAGCTCTGCTGTGCGTCACTCTGGGAATTGAAATGTGTCATTTGTCTTATCCTCTTGCACCATCTCGGTTGGGAGTTGTGTGAATGTAAAACTAAATTCTGTTGTCTCACTCTGAATGTCCATTCAGTGCAACTTCTTGAAAGAGGTTTTTCCATTCCAGGTACCCTGACCTGCTCAGAACTACCCCAAAACCAGTAACACCTATTAAAGATAGGAAATTAGTGAGCACAGTTCAGTGTGTGATTTTTGCCGTTTTGATTTGTGAACTACATCTGCCAAGTTTATTAGATATTTTTGATTTGATATCACTGTAGTCCAACAAATTATTTGACATTTTTAATCCTATTTGAATACATTTATGAATGTATTTATATTAGATTATCAGTATGGACACCCAAGTAAGTAAAATATATAGCATATCATATATGATTATATATATAATTATTCTGAATGTCTGTCTTAAATGTATGTATTTACGCAGAATTAAAGCTAATATTGAATCAGTAAAATCTGAATATAATTTGCCATGAGGTTACACTGCCCCCTTGTGGTTGATTAATACTGCTTATAGAGAGAACAATTTCTAAAGCAAATTAAAAATGATTGTATTATTCGTTGAAATGATAAGATAATACACTATGTTTTTTTTTTCTGGAGCTCCATGTTTACAATTTACGTATGATCTATTTTTTCCCCCGTCTCTTTTATGTGTGTATTTTATAGAACACCCAGAGGATAAGCAGTTCCCAATCCGCCCAGCCGCTTGCCACTCCTGTTGTGTCTGTTACCACCCCCAGCTTACCCCCGCAGGGCCTGGTCTACTCCGGCATGCCCACCTCCTACAATCCTCCTGGTGAGTCTGGACCTACTCCCTCCACACCCTAACTCAAAACAACATCCTCGACTGGGGCAATTTGTAGTACACGTTGTTGGATCTTTACTCTTTTTTTCAGAAGCACGCAGTGTGGAAGGTAGTTCTCAGTGTGCATGTGCGCCTGGTTTTGTTCTTACAGAGTACTCCCTGAGCAGTGCAGAGATCTCTTCCCTACAGGGCTTCAACTCTCCTGGGCTCTCACTGGGATCCATGTCGGCATGGCAACAGCATCAACTAGGCCAAGCAGCTCTTAATTCTTTGGTGTGAGTAACACACTTCCAAACAAAGGCACACTCACATAAAAGCAACACCCACAGCACTCACTGAATCACACATCTATGTATTCTTTGCTTTTTTTTAATGTTATTGCTCTTCACTTTGGATGTGTCATTTTCGAGCTGAATATGCAATGACCAATGCATCTCTGCTGCAGTGGTGGAGGTCACCTACCTCAGGGCTCCAACCTATCCATCAGCACCAGCCAGAGCATAAACATCAAGTCCGAGCCCATTTCACCACCACGGGAGCGAGTCACCCCATCTGGCTTTCCTCAGCAACAGCCGCAGCAAGGGTCAAGCCGACAGGAAGTTCTGGGACGTTCACCTGCCGACAGCCTCAGCTCATCTTGTAGCTCATATGACGGCAGTGACCGTGAGGATCACCGGCCAGACTTCCACTCCCCGCTGGGGCTCGGAAGGCCGCCTGCTGGCTCCGAGGACAGGGAGAGCCCATCAGTCAAGCGCTTGCGCATGGACACATGGGTGACATAAAGAGTCCTGACAAAGCCTCCAGTCACCAGCCAGTGAGAGAGGGAGGGGTTAGACGTGGGGAGCTACCATTATGATACTATTATTCAACTCCACTTCAATTTGTAAGACTGAGATGTAATGTTATAAGACGTGTCAGGACATATCTAAGGTAAATTCTCAAACTAATACATTAAGTTTAAAACAAAACAAACAAACAAAAAAAAAAAAATCAGTTGGCTGGACTGAATCATGTGCACAAGCCGGTGATATCAGGTACTTGGTGCAATTCAGATGGTATCGGCAGAAGAAAAGGTGTTCACAGAAAATTGTGGAGCTTTAGGCAGTAGATTAATCTAGTCACTGGTGTAATCAGACTTACATGTAGTTGCTATATTGCTGTTGTGCTTGCAAGTTTGCAAACAATCAAAGAAAGTTGTGTAGTTTTCAGGCTGAGGACACTCAATACAATGTTTAATTGAAAAACTATCTTTAAAACAATGCTGTAACCAAACAGGACCTTTATTTCAAGTGGCCTCTTCTAATGCATTGATCCTTTCAGTCAGGGGACACAAGGAGACGCAGAGCACATGGGTTTATTGCCATCCAGGAACTTTGATAATACAGTAAATAATCACAACACCTGAAACTTTTTAACTGAACTCTAGAAACAATAATGTGGGAGGTATAAAGAAAACTGCAGCAGAACTTATTGCAATAATAATGACAATTCATTTTTTAATTTAAAATAGGAATACAAATAAGATAGAAAAGCTTATCGAGTTGAACTGGTGAGAAAGTCCACAATCGTGTAACAGTTCATCAGTAATTTAAGCCAAAGCTTTTTTTTGTGTGTGTGTGTATGTGTGAGTGTGTTGTCTTGTACAGTTTCTATAATTTCCTAACACTTCAGTCAAATGCACCCAGTCTTTCATAGTTTTATTTTCTATTGTGCTCTGTTACAATATCGGATCATGTTAACCAGATCTTGAATCAATATCTAAAGCCATGAACATTTGCTGTTGTTTTTACGATTGAAAATTTGAGCCAAACATTTTGTCTTTTGTTGTGTAAATAGCGACTTTAATATATATTACCAGGATGTGAGTACATGGTCCATATACTGTATGATCACCGTTTAAGAAAACAAGAAAAAAAACAAAAAAAAAGTATATTTTTGTGGTTTACAGCAAAGTTTACAAGAGTGGACCCTTAAAAAGTCGGTAATTCACAGGTCAATATTTGCTATTTCCTTCAGTCTCTTCTAACATGAATTATCAACATAACGTTCCGTGTGTTTTAGTTTCAGATCGTCAATTTGTTTTTTCTTTATTAGTGGGGATTTTTTTTTTGTGTGTCCTAAAGACAATGTAACAGCAATGCTGAGAGGTTGAAGTTCTGCTATTTTCATTTTTCAGAAGAATGAACACAAGGTTAGGGGAAATAAGGTTTCTTCCCACCCATTGTGTTTGCTGTATACCAGCAGGTGCTGAATACACTGCCACCATTCAAATCCAAGGTCCTATCCCCACATCGAAGAATAATCTATTGTTATTGCATGTAGCTCAACTGAAAGCCCCTTCCACTATCCTGTTATTGGCTAATGGAGGACTAAATAGAGGACATAAGCGTGGTGAAATGACTGGGGACCTTAAGACAAAATGATAATTCCTGTGCCCACAAGAGGTTGTAAATGTCACTGTTTAAAAGTACTTTTCTTTAACTGGCTCCAGAAATCACATCGTGTGTCCACAGTGAGAGTGCTATGGTCCTGCTGTAGGAGCCTCATGGGCCAGAAAAGTGAAATCAAACGCAGACGTTGGGGTAAAAATGACTGATGCCTGCGCCACTGCTCTCTACGGACAAGAGAATAAAAGGAGCTGTGACTTATTCAGCTCTCCATCATGGCAAACTCAAATCCTCTAGCAGCTAAAACATAGCTCACTGACTGACTGACTTCAATCTCACCGCTGAGAGGCAAGCACTCGTATAAGACGTTTGCTGTACGAGAGAAATACTGCTCTGCATTCGCCACTGCATATCTTGTGTGTGTTCATGACGTGCACCGCCTCCATCTTCAGCTCCATGGTAGTTCTCCATTGATGTCCATATGGATCTATGCAGTTTTATCCCCCAATCCACATTAAATATTTAGAATATGATGTCAGTGCAAGTAATATTTAAGTTACAATCCACCAGGAGGACAAGTGTCAGACTGTTAGTTTATTCTGAAGTGCCACAGCTGGAAGTTACTGGACTACAAGCTTCATAGAGTACAGTTCTTTAATTTGTCTGGGCAGTCCTCTCATGTTCATATATATCGATAGACATATATACTTTTTAAGTAATGTAAATTAATTCATATTGTAATCCAGTGTAACACAGCAGGGGAAAATAGCAATAATAAATGACCACAACAAAAAAGATTTCAGCCTGTTTTGGCAGCATCACCTCATAGCTGAGCACATATTTAGCACTTGATAACATATCAGGGAATTTTGTAGTTGCTCTATTGATATGCACAGTTAGGAAAATGCCTTATCCCAAAGAGAAAGTGCACCACATTTATTTTCTCTCAGTTCAAGACGGACAATGCAGATATCACTCAAACTTCACCAAACCTGCCTCGTCGCAGAATGGACTCACACAAGAAAATGCATGGTGAATGCACTGTGAACACTTTGCTCTTTCGGTCCATGTCCAAGTTGTGCACAACTGATGAATGTGAAAGGAATAGGTAATCAATGAACCTCTGTAGAGGACTTTCTTCACTTTGCTGTGCAAGAGTACACTGCTTTGCTTCATGGCTTTTATAAACAGAACTACGTGTTTGGTAAGTGTTTGTAGTTGATAGCTCACTTAACTAAAGAAGCTGTTTTCGGTTTGAATGCTCAGACCGTTTGGCGGCACAAGCTGGACTTTGTTGCCAATTATGAAATTATTTGTTTCAAAATCGAAATAGATTTTAAGTTAATCTGCATTTTGTTTCCCTTGAATGTGTTATTTTATTTTCAACATACAATAAATATTCAAGTGAACTTTTTATTAAACAATTAAGATACTATGCTAGATGTTGTTGTACAAAATTTGTATTGTACACAAAAGTACAGATATTGGCTTTTAATGTGTAATTTAGTTTATCTCTATTATTCTGTATAAAATGAAGTAAACAATTCTTTCATAGAATTTGTTCTCCTGTGAAGTCCCAAACAGTAGAAATTGTCAATTTTATTAAACACTTCAGTGTATGCTCAATCTAAACTCGCTGTCGACTCGTCTTTGAATGCTTGGATTGCTACAGAGATACAAACTGAACGTGTGGTGATAAAGGTGTGACACAAACGCTGTGCTTGTATTAAATATCATGTTAAACATACAAACCTTTTTTGTTTCCCTGTGTGCCATATCAGTCTGGGGAACATGGGACCCTGGCAAAGAAGATAAAGGACATAAGAAAAAATATTTGCAAATGTAATGAGAGAAAAAAAAAAGCTTACTGTCGATCCATCCATCCATCCATTATCTATACCAGCTATTTCCACAGGGTCACGGGGGTCTGCTGGAGTCTATCCCAGCTCACTCCAGTCGAAAGGCAGGGGTCCACCCTGGACAGGTCGCCTGTCCATCACAGCCTGTGATACATGCCAAACTATGACGTGTCACAGGGGACATCTAGTGACAACATACAGAAAGTTTTCTACATTTTCATATATAAGTGCATTTGCGTAGTGCTGCCAGACGGGGGCACTACAGTTCAATAAACTAGTTACTGAGTAGAATGCTGATGTGTAGCAGCCATAGGTTTATAGTTCTATCCCAGAAGCATAGTCATTATTATATTTATATTACTACTACTACTAATAATAATGATAATAATAATATTATTATTATTATTATCATTATTTTGTAGATCCACTTAACTCAGAATTCAATTTTGATTGATTTTTAGCTGCATCCATGTGAAAAAAGTGGGAAGATTATTTATGATGTTATTTAGAAGCATCATCAGAACTACATCACATGTTCTATGATAAATATGCAGACATTTCTGATATAATATTCAGATGAAGTTCACATAATTATATATGTATATGAATATATATATATATATATATGAGAAGGAGTGAGAAAAATAATTGGTGCAAAATCATTTTTATTTTGAACCTATAATAATCTAAAACAATTTGATACACAGAAAAACACATTTCATATAGTTTAAAAAGAAAAAAAAAACTATGACGACAATCAAAGTTGTTCCTAGGTGCTTTTCGGTGACCTGGGGCATGACCTCTGAGCAAAAATTAATAGTGAGAGGTATTAGCAAGTAAAAGCTTCCCTTCTACAAAAAAACAAACAAACAAACAAAAAACTTTCAGCCAAACATTGGTAGGGAAAAACTCCTAGACAATAAGAGGGCATCCTCCTGCAAAAGGAAAGAAGAGTGAAATAGAATGGAGAGAGAGAGATACAAATAAACAGAAAATATTACAGGGAACAAAATATGTTTGTAAAAATATTCAGCAAGCTGGAAAATTTTTACTGATACTTTATTTAGTAAAATACACAACAGGGACAACTATATAGACAAGTGCAGGCAGCAAACACTGGGATGGTCAGAGTGGGAACTGCAGGTTAGACTGCTGCTCTGGACGCAGGAAGGCCTGCAGAAAGAATAACGGAGTAAAGAGTTAATAGAAAAATGTTTATCAGTAACAACTGTGGATTGGGCTCAAGGAAAAAGAGGAGAAGAGAAAAAGGGGAGAGAGAAGAAAGGTGAGAGGTACTGCTCAGTGGATCATGTCGGTGTCACCCTGCCTCGTAGGACTGTAGCAGCATAGCTAAGCAGCATAGCTGCAATTTAAGATATGGTCTGGATGAGTCTGCTCTTGGCTTTAGCCATTCGTACAACTCCAGCTCTGACTGTTGGGCCTAACACACTATGTTTAGACTAACTATAGGCTTTACTGAACAGGAAGGTATTGAGTTAGATTTTAAAGATGGAGTAGGTGTCAGCCTCCTTAATCCAAACTTGTGACTGGTTCCACAGTAGAAGTTGATAGCCACAGGCTCCGTCCTCCCATTCTGCTCTTAGATTTTCTTGGAACTGCAAGTAAACCTGAATTCTGAGAGCACAGAACCCTACTGGGAGTATAGGACCTCATCAGGTCTTGTAGGTTATGAAGAGCTTGAAGCTACGAAGAGCCGTTAAGGGCCAAGTTATCTCCTGACAAAACTTGGAAGGTCTTGCATCTTCTCTGAACACTTATCCACTTTGTTTTTTGTTCTATTCATTAAAAAAGAGAGCTGTGGGGAATTACTTTGTTGCACAAGTTGTCTTGGACTGCACTGACCTGCTCTGACAAGCACAAAGCATTCTTTACAGTGAAGCGTTACCCACATACTTTAAAGAAAACAAAAAAACAAAACAAGGCAGAGTTTATTACCATTTGCTGAACCACCACACCAAAGAGCACTCTCATCGCCACACCCCTGCCAAGCATCTTCTTATCTCAGAACTATAGGGCTGGCTTATTGGTCCAAAAATAAGTATAGCAATATTCTGATTGATATTTTAAAAGAAATGGTTCATAGTTCAGATGTCACTCAGGTAAAATAAAGTACTTACCTAATCTCACTGATGCATCAGTGTGTAATCCAAATCTGAATGTTGCTTCTGTTTAAGATTGACCTAATGTTTCCTATTTAATTCACTATTGAGCAGTTTACTTCGTAACCATATCATATTTTCAGTGCTAGATTTATAATGTGCAATCTCAACAAACAAATTAACTACAACTGTCAGATGAGTGTAATAAAAGATCTCTCTCTCTCTGTGAAAAGCCTTCACTCTGTGCAGAGACTTTGACATGTTTAAACCTGAATGGCCCAGGTCTATCAGTCATCGCTTGTTGCATAAATGTCATGCCTTAGTGGGACTCAAATGAGTCAACACTGCTATAATCAGTTTCATCTGAGCTTTTCCAACCGTGACAAAGTTAAATCACATGATACACAAACGTCAGTGGAGTAGAGGTATAATTACATGCAACTGAACTTTTTTTTCCCCCACTGTATTACTAATCTGTATCTATATAGTTCACAGCTACATATGCAGACTTAAAAAAACAACTTAAAAATATTACCAAATTAAAGAAGGAACCCATCGGTTGTCATAAAAATGCCAAGGTAACAGGAATCAGTTGAAAACAAGTATTATAGTCACAAGTCATATAAAATGGCGACAGTAAAATCAACTTCTTTGACTACAAGCTGCTTTAAAGATGAGATAACATTTTTTAAATTTTTTTCCCCTTCACTTCAATATGAGCTCTGGGAACATGCATCCAAATAGTACTACTACTGCAACAATGCCTTTATGTAAATACCATTTCCATAGTAATAATAATATTTTTTCTAACCACTTCCTGAATGTAAGTTCTGAAGTACAGATTACTATAAGATTATGTTTTTGTACTGGGTATTGCCAGTAATGACTGAAGTGAAGATGTGCAGAAGATTCAACAGCTCCAATCTGAACCCATCACAAGCTTTGTTTTGTTGGTATTTATGACACATTTTAGTGTAGTTAGTATTCACATGAACAATGACAACAAATATAAATATAACATACAGAAATAATGTGGGAAAGAAAACATTAACAATTCAAAAGGCAATCTAGAAAATGAGATGACAAATAGGTTCCCTATTTGTAGCTACAGGAATATTACTATGGAGCTTTATCCAACTTAAAACTGAGGCAGAATTGATAAATAAATCATCTTTGGATTACAAACCACTTAAGCATACTGTTTCTAATCCATCAGAGGTAGGTGCTTTTCTCCAATTGTAATTGTAATATTGGGCTTAAAAGCAATTTTTTTTCAATCCAACAGAGACAGTAAATCCCAATACCTTCAATCAAACCTACTTAAGTTAAATGTTTTTTTGTTCTTTAAGTTTGTAAATAGATACTAGGTTTTCTTACTTAAGTATGAAAAACAATTCCATAGAAATATATATATAAAAAGACAGTAGACAGAAAATAGGTGCATAAAGCCCCTGGTATTCCAAAAGTACTTAAACGCAACATGTCTTTGTAAATCTGCAGCCCTAATTTATATAGGCTTATGTAAAATTGACAATAAAATGTAAG
>JBAMYA010000021.1:8733918-8748722 GCA_037176975.1 Arrhamphus sclerolepis | reverse complement strand
ATGTATAAGGAAAAGGAAAACACAATATAAACATTATTTGATGAAAATGCATGTAAAATGAAAAGGAAAAAGCAATACATATATATATATATTGACGAGAGTGCATGTATAAGGAAAAGGAAAAACTTTTTTTTTTTGATGAAAATGCATGTATATTGAAAAGGAAAAAACAAAATACATATATTTTTCGATGACAGTGCACGTATAAGGAAAAAGAAAAACAAAAAATATATTTCTGCTTTTATTTCTGGTTATGTCAGTTCTGGTCCTCCATAGCCAGCACCTAGTGGTCAGTCAAGGAAATGCATCATTTCGTAGGTTAGTGAAGGCTTCAACCCAGAGCAGATGTAGTGGAGATGCTGGCCCTTGGTCACACCTGCCCTGATGTAGCCTGGTTTCTCATCCTGGAATATCATTCCTGAAACAGAATAAATCAAGAGGAACTGATATGTCAGGTATGTCAAGCCTTGCTTTCTTTCACATTTTTTGTTTTCTTAATTTTAATTTCATGCACCAGGCCTCCGATCTTTACCTGCTATGACTTCAGTTCTAAATAGTGTAGCTTTAACTTATACAGTGGTACAGTGGTATATATATATGTATATGTGTGTGTGTATATATATATATGTATAGTGGTGATTATATATAGTGGTAATTTACATTAGAGTAAAATTTAACATAAATAGTTAAAGAATTAAAGTGTACGACTCCAGGAGCTAGGAACTACAGGAACGCCAGTTTCTATACTGCATATCAAAATATACAGATATGTGAGACAAAATTAAAAAAATAAGATGTTTTATGAGCTGTTTGTTCCACTACCTCCCTATTTTATAGCTGCATTCATGATGTGGACTTGCATGTCTTTTTTTGGCTTTCAGACCATGAGCTCAGCTGTGCTGTGGGCTGGATGAGTTCCAATGTGCATGTGTAGAGTAACCAAGCATGGTTTCAAATTGTTTGAGTTGCCTGAGATGTAAGCCGGGAGGCCACCTGCCACAGGGACTTCTCCTGTGTGGATACCCAAACTCGCTTTTTAACTTGAAGCCAAGTTGTGGCTCTTTCATGTGGGCCCGATCTCCTTAAGACACCAGCAAATATTGAAAAAGACTCAGCCCAGACTCAAACACATCTGCTGTCATAGAGTCTCCACTTCTAGGCACAGTTGAGGAAAGAGAGGGGGAACAACAGAGGGTCTGCTGGATTAGCTCCTTCGTGTGGACAGAAATCTATATTTAATACTTGACAAATACTTTTGACAAGCTTAGGCTAACCACGCTCTGTGAATAAATATGTGGCTGTGTGAAACTTAGCACTGGATCTGTTCTGACACTTCATATGCTCGAGTCATGTTGCAAAATCCATCAAAAATATTATAGGATGGTCTTGGACAGTTGTTTTACAGAATTAGGCTAGATTATGGCATTAAATATATTTTCAAAAACTTGGACTTATAGGAGAACTCAGAGAAGAGTACTGTAGACAAGTCTAGAAAAACAGACAAATTGCTTTGCTAATGCAAATGAACCATCAAATATACAAATCAACAGTAAACAAACAGGCTGCTGTGTCTGAGCAAATGTTTCATAGTTTTACTGTTTCAGTGTCTCCTTAAGCTCTATCTACATCTTCATTTACTCAGTACTTGTAGTCAGATATTTTTTGATCTTACAAACTGGTTGTGTGTAGCCTGAGCCACTATGGGCGAGTTGGGAACAAATCAATAGTTAACAAGGGCATTCTCACCCTCATTGAAACTCAACTCGTGTGACTGGTACAGCCTGTTTAACTCAGTGTGGCTCCTCCACCAATCACCTGCTGCACTGCCTCAAGTATATCCTCTTTTTCATCATTGCTGGGATGGTTTAACTACCTGTTGGAAAGTTTTCTTCTGGGCTGGTTGTAAACTAAGTCTTTGCCAGCCTTTTCTGGAGAGATCGACTGAGGAGGTATAGTACAAAATCTTACTTTGTCTATAATCGACTGCTAAAATTACACAATGCTTTTAAATAGACTGTTTTTTTAGACATTAAAGTTTTATATACGTAATTTTTAAAAAATAGTTTTCTGTGATAATGTAGCTGCCAACTTGTTTGTGTGATTGCTTATTAGGAGGAAAGGTTAGTGTGTCAAATGACAGAGGTCCTATCCTATGTGACACTTTGATAATAAGAAAGACATAAGCAAAAGTATTCATGCTGTTTGAAGATTTTGACAAATCTTAATCATTTATTGAAACTTAATGAACTGTCATTCATGTAAAAGTGTCAGACAAGAAATCTACTTTACTCAAAGCAATCAGTAACAAACACAACTACATATATTGGGCTTTCTTTGGAGTTAGCACCACTGCAATCAAAACACTTGTACTTGTAATCAAAACAATTGTTTCCATTTGCCAGCTGTTTTCCATCATATTGGTATCACTCAAGATGGACACCAAGAAAAAGAATCTACTGGAGAACTTGCGTCTCAAATCCAAGCTACCCAACCTCAAGAAACCCAGAAAGAAGCCACTTGCCAAGCAGGGCAGGAATCTGGCCCATCGGCGTAGTATTTCTGTACCAGACCTTACATTTGTGCCAGGAGAAGCGTTTTCTTCAGACAGCGCCTCTGTGTCTACCACATCTGATGCCATCTACTTTGGCATCTCTCCTGGTCTGAGTGATACTGACTCTATTGCTAGTGGCTCAACCACCGATGGACCAATTTTCATGGACAAATTGAGTGATTCATTCACAGAAATAACATATAGAGTTCCTCAGGTAAATCAACCAGCTGTGGCTTTGAATAGAATTAGTGTACCAGTAGAGTCGCTGACCTCATATGATGAAGCAAATAACATGACAAATCCAGCTGCTGACAGCAAGATGAACAACCTTCCAGAAGGCCTGTATGCATCAGTGGATAAAAGAGGCAGGAGAAATGCATTTACTTTTGAACCTCTTCCTGCACCAAGATCTATCTTTACCACTTCATCAATATCAGAGCAAGTAGAGAGCGTGCATCTGTCTGGTGAAGACCCCCCACCTGAAAGATCTGTGTCCAGCACTGGCCTTCCACGCCTGACGAGGGCAAACTCGCAGGGGGACGAAAGCAACCCCAACACAGAAAAAAGGGGCTTGTTATTTGAGCAAAGCAGGCCATCATTTGAAAAAATGACTCCGCCAGCTGTCAGAGCTTTCCCAGACAGGATGTCTCTGCTAGATGCACCTTTGGAAAGTGGAGATGGTACATCGCTGGACTCCACATGTGGAACCTCCAGCAAGGAGCAAGCCAGCATGTTCTTTCCAACAGAATATGAAAAATTTTCGCAAGAACGCTGCAATCCTTTTCTGATGAGAGAGTTCTCCATGGAGGAGGGTCTGCTTGAGCTGCCTCAAGCTGATGAATCATTGGACGAGGTCAGTTTTATTTATTGATTTGTTTTTACCTAACTACAAGCCACATCAGAGAATCCTCGTTTTTAGCTAAAGTGTAAATGCTGTATGTTGTGTCATTAGTAATTTCCTTTTGATTTTGCAGAAATCCAAACCTTCTTAACCTGTCAGAGACAGTGAAGTTCTTGTAACATAGATAATTCTATAAAAAGGACAGCAATCAATAATCTTAACCATTTACTTGAGTATTCGCTGACTTCCATCGAACTGTCACGGTTTTGTTTTTGTCATCTACATGACTCAAAGCGATACAGTGGATAGAAATGCAATTCATTTTCTTAGTGCCATTTTGTTGTTTTATTACCCTTGCAATACACTCCTTTTAGACCTCGTAACTGTATCTATTTAGTCTGATGCCAAATAATGAAAGTTAGTATTCACTGAAGCGACACCTGGGATCTGACTCAATAGTACCCTGAGGTATAGTCCCATTGCAAGACTATCGTATCCTCTTTGCTCTTGATGTCACTTAGAAACAGTATGTAAACCAGTTATAAACCTGTGTC
The DNA here is from genome assembly GCA_037176975.1 of Arrhamphus sclerolepis. NCBI lineage: Eukaryota > Metazoa > Chordata > Actinopteri > Beloniformes > Hemiramphidae > Arrhamphus > Arrhamphus sclerolepis. The sequence continues at coordinate 8,744,776 of JBAMYA010000021.1, read as the reverse complement.
ACCAGTCAGTGACATAATGGTATGACTGGCTCGACAAAAACAGCACATAAAACCTGATAAAAATCTCACTCCGTGACAACAGCATTTACATACTGAAGAGACGCCGTGTCTCTAAAAGAGTTTATCTGAGGTCAATATACATAGCCATTATGTTGTGTAACAGATAAGCACTGTTACAGATAAGCACTGTTATTCAAATTAATGCCAAATTTTATATATATATACATATATGTATATATATTATAAGAAAAAGCTTTATTTAGAAAGAGACAATGTACAGCTCAAACATAAATGTCACCATTTGATGTGCTCTACCAGATCATAGCATAAGCAAATTTGCATCTGCAGTCCCTTGGACACATTAAACATTAAACACCTCAATATTTTACATCAGTTGTTACTATAGTGTCTTCCTGATTATTTTTATGAAATGCCATTATAATCTTTTTCTTTAGATCTCTTCTGAAGCCTGCGATGTCTTCGATGAAAATGCTTTATTTCCTCTAGAAACCTCTGTGAGTACTCATTAAACTGCTGTGAGCGCCGAAACAAGCCAAGCAGCTGATTTGAAAAAGCCTGTAAATGTTAATGGTTGTTCACAGGAGGCTCTGTCACCTGGCCCTGAGCTTCTATCACCAGCACCATTCCAGAGGTACCTCCTGAACATCAACCTAAAGCAGGGAAGGAACCTGGTCATCAGAGACAAGCGATCTGGTAGGTCAGCAACATGCAGGTGACCCATACAAGGTCCAGGCCATTCACACCCTCTTAGACTCAGATTCTGTCCTATTTCACCTCAAATACGTAAGATGAATTCTTACGTAACAGAATGTACTCCTTTTGTGTTGACTTTTTGGCTACAGCTTAAGGGTGAATCCTTGATGAAACGATGCATGTACACAAAGTGTGTACACATTTTACTTGCTGTTGCAGTCATTCTCAACCACAAGACAATGGAAAGAGAGAACGGGGTGTGTTCAGCTAGTGTTTCTGTGGAGATAACACCTTTTGTCACTTAAGTACAAAAAAAAAAAAAAAAAAGCATTAGAAAAATATGCAGTTAGACCAGTATGACAAAAACAGCCTGGGATGAAGCAGGCATTTCCCTCAGTAATTGAATATAAAGATACACTTTGTCTATGAAACTACCTATTTAACTACTTTTTAAATGGCTATTATAGATCAGTTTTAAACTAAATACGTCACAAATAAACCTGATGTGCTATCAGCCACAGTTGTTTTTTTTTTATATGTAATCTAGCTGACGTCCTTTAATTTTAGGAAGCACAAGAATAATTATAATAAACAAATAAATAAATAAAAGAAATACTTCAAATGAATGTGTAACAAAAAAAGAAAAATTCAATTCTATTAATGAATAAATAGAAAAATAATAGTACATTTTGATGCATTTGAAAGAGTTAATTTTGTAACTAGAATTGATTTTGAATATTTGTTTTTTTCATCAAGTATGGTATCGATCTGGTAGATAGACACAAAAGAGGGAGAAATATAAGCCTTGCTTTAAGTTTAAACACAGTTAAATCTCTCCCAGAGTAATGGCTGTGTGGAGAGCTTTGCTTTAGAAAAGCAGCGACCTGGAGTGGTGATATGTGGAATTACAGCATTAAAAGGAATTCCACGTGTGAGAGATGGTCTAAGAAGGACACGATTCCTATCACTCACACATTAACACTTAAGAAATTTACATCTTCTGCAAGATTAAATTACATATATATTCAACTTTAAAAAACAAACTGCTAGGTTTTGGCACTAACCATTAATGCACATGCACAGTGTTTAAAAAAAGAGAAAGAAAATTCATGTGTGGTTTTATTAAATACAACATACTGAAGGCCGTTTTACTGGTTTCTTGGACATTTGTTTTACTCATATTTAAGGAAAACTGACATTTGAATAATGATAGATGTATTTAAGGGTGAAAAGGTTAATTTGCAATTGAAACCTTGAGATTAAATAGTTTGTGGTTTTAACTGCTACTGTGTAAGTTTGGAAAACAATTTAGTTTGCAATTTTAAGTTTTTTTTCCTCCTTTGCCTGGTGGTAGAACACCCTCCATGCACGGTGCCCGCTAGTTGAGACCTTACTTTTTCTGACAAGATGGCATCATGATGATGCAACGCCTGCACGCACTCCCTGTTTCTCCCCTGTTTGCCCAACAATCGACACAGTGCCAAAGGCCCACCAATGGCATACATTGTCATTACATATTCTGAAAGGACACACACCACCAGCCCCCACGCCTTGGTTTTTGTTCTCTCCTTTTTTCCCATTAATTTCCATCGTCACCATTCTCAGTCGTGCCAGAGCTTTTCTCCTTGCTAGCTGCCACATTCTCCTCCTGTCAAGTTGCCTGGAGGTTTCCCTGTCACAGGCTGGCAGGGTGGAGCTGCTGTGGGTCCTGCCTGCCTTTGCGAGATGTTCATTTGGAGTGGGGAGCTGACAGGCCTGACAGCCCATCCCCACAGGGCCTTTGTCATGTGATTCAAGCCTCCCTGCAGGCTCTCTCAGCCACCCCTTTATTCCCCCTTATACAAATGAAGGCATGGGGCTGGCTTTCATTTTTTGGCCAATCTGCGTGCAATTGCAGAAACAAAGAAGTCCCGCACCCCCACCCCACTCCCAGACAGACTTTCTTTACAGGCTTGGGAGATTAACACTGGTTGATTCTCGATTTTGGTTTCTCGTTGCCTCATGCTGGCGAGTGTTTGTACTCCTGGACAATTAAACAGCTACGTTTCTCTGTTTTTGCCATGTGTGGGGCACACCTCCCTACATACACTGTCACAATCCCTCACACAATCAGCACGTTTTCATACACGTATATTTTAATAGTGAAAATATGTCCCATATCATAGTAACATGTTTTGCGTTAATTACAAATAAATTATAGTAGTTGTATGTTAATTTTACTCTTAAGGTAATGATCTCTTGTGTTTTGCAATATCATCTTGATAATTAGCTTTTTTTTTTTTTTTTAAATGTTATTCACTTTAGGTACAAGTGATCCTTATGTGAAGTTCAAACTTGAAGGAAAACAGTTCTATAAAAGCAAAGTGGTTTATAAAAATTTAAACCCTCGATGGAATGAGTCCTTCTCTCATCCTCTTCGAGACAGAGAGCACATTGTGGAAGTTCGGGTAAGCATCGACGATTTTAATAGCGCTTTATCTTTCAAGACTGGTCCTGTACCACAACACAACCTCCAATTTTAAATAAGAAGTGTCAAGATTTTTGTTATAATGTTTTAGGCCTATGATAAAAACCGGACAGCTGATGATTTCATGGGTTCTGGCTCAATTTCTTTGAAAAACCTTGAAATGAACAAGTGAGTACAAGATATATATTTATATGTATACATATATATATGTATGTATATATATTTATTTATACACACACACACACACACATATATATATATACTTACTGTAAATATATTTCAGCTGATAGGTTATAAAAATTATCATACGCGATCATCAGTTTTAGAATTCTCCTTTTTTTTTTCTTCTCCCGCAGAACCTATGAAATAGAACTGCAGCTTCATGATCCAAAAAGCAAAGAAGATGATATGGGAGTTATCATTGTTGAAGTCTGCTTAATGCACAGAGACGCCACCATCAAACGAGGCCATGTAAGAATACTTCTCTTCTAAGAAGTCTGCATATATATTGAATTCTTTGTTGTAAATCTTATTTAAAGTTTGCACTAATTTCATGCCTTTCTTCTTCTGTTTTTAGAAATTTCTTCAAAGAAAGAATAAGGTTTGTTTTTTTTGTTATTACATTCCCTTTCCCTATAGACATGAGCATTCTTCAATTTAACTTTTTCATCTTTTCAGTGGTATTTATGCTTAGTCTGATCTAAAGCACTAGGGGGCAGTATCTCACCGTGCTATGGTGCAACAAAGAATATGAATATAATATGGACTCTTGCAGGTTTTTGTGTAACCTTGCTTTCAGCACAACCTATGTCTTCTGTGCATTAAATTGAATTTACATTCAACTTGTTTTGCAGTCCATATTATTTTTCTAGCAAAAAAGAAAATTGTGCAAGATCACATTCTGTTCAAAAATTAAAAAAAGAAAAACAGAAAAGAATATTGACTGAACATGCTGAAGTGAAAGAGTGCTTACGTGAATTATAGAGCTGTATTTGGTTTTCTAGTAAACAAAGTTTCGCTTCTTCTCAAGTGGTTTCCAATATATTGCAGCTGTAATTAGATTCAGAGTGAAATTGAAGGGTTGCTGTTTGGGACTCGCACTGCAGCGAGTGGGTTTATATTCACACTTATGCTGTCACTACATCTGCCACTGTTCAGTCTCTTGATGGTCCAGTACACAATCTCAATTTGAAATTAGATGACAAAGGAATGAATGCCATTTTCATACACATTGTAGGTTATCCGCTACAGATGGTTAAAGATACTCAGAGGGAGACAGAAATGTGTAGTGGGACTATACTCAATGTTCTGCCGCCTAAATCACAGTGCTAATTTAACAATTTAACAATGCAATTTTTTTCCCCCATTTCGTTTTTGACAAACGAACAATAACTTATTGCATTTAACACCTATCCTGGAAGTGCTGAATACCCAGCTCTTTACAGCTCAGCTCCCCCTCTGTCAGAACATTGTTTTCCCCTCCTGTGATACCACCATAGGGAAAGGGAATGGTGAGTGCCTCAGTAAAACTCTGCTGTGTGATGGTGCTTCAAACAGGAGGGGGCGTATGGAAGGAGCGGAAAGGGGGCTCGGCTGTTTGAGGCACCTTGCCAGTGTGGGATGCCTAAGTTCGGCAGCGCTGATAATTCCCAGGCATAGGAGGCAATAACCCAGATGTTAGGATGTAATATCACAGCTGTGGATGGACAGTGCTGAGGTACCAGCCAAATGGACCAGGGTCTGAGCTCATCATGCTTGTCCCCATGCTGTCCTGCCATATGGAAGCAATCGCACAGGCCTTTTAGGACCAGGAATAGATTCTCTTTAGGGGCCACTTACAGTTAAGTGGAATTGTTTTATTGGCCGCTGAGATAGAAATGTGTCCAAGATAAACACTTGGGATGACTTGGCTGAGGCCTGTTTTATATCGCTGCTCTACTCCCTCTGTTCCTCTTCTTTTGAAGGGGCTGATATTTATAGGGCTGTGCTTGTGGTATTCCATGTTAATTCAGGTCCCTGAGATGTGCTTTGATCCCCCCTGGATTGGGTGGCAATGTGGGTTGTGACCTCGTAGTGATGAGGAGGGGCCGGAGTAGCAGGGGAGTTGCAGCAAGGCTGTTTGAAGCGGCGTCGCCAGGGCAGCTGAAGGAGCTGGGCAATCAAAGAGGCTGGAGCAGATTACGCTCCTGCTCTTTAATTACAGTCAGCCCTACACAACCTCTGTGCTGTTTGTTTTTGCAGCCCTGGCCTATCACCGCAAGGCCTCACGGGAACTCTAACATGGAAACATATCAAGGCCTCTCTTCCCCTCACTCCCTTTGTGGCACATTTCAGGAGAAGAGGCTTATTTGCTGCATTGTTCTTTATTTCCAAAGACTTCTTGAACATGTTTTATTACGGCACTTTAGTAGAAAAAAAAGTTATGTTGCTGGTTAAACTTAAAAGTGGATGAAATATCCAAATTGCTGTAAACTCTGATGCTGGCCATACATACTGCATGTATGCATAATTTGCTGATTAGAGAGCTGTGTGGTTTGCATCATTACTCACTGCTGCCTGCTGTCTCTGGTACAGTATGCCAAGTGTCCTGCCTCCCCACACTCAGAGTGGGAGCCAGTGATGAGTGGGACTGTCACAGCCAGGGACATCTGGCTGCTCACTGATGTCCCTCTCTCCCTCTCTTTCCAGGAGCCTCCATGGTGTGGCTTACTTGTCAGTAGAGATGTGCTAATGTTCTCCAACAGAGATGCCCTGCATAGTGTAAACCTTTGTCCTACTTTCATGCAATATGTGAACATGATGAGGTGTTAGGCTGTGGCAGTTGAAAGGAGGGGAGAGCATAATACTTCTGTGCAAGGTGAAAAAGAAAGGAAAAGAAGCTGTAACTGCATGTTTTGCATCTGCCCTGCAGCAAAACCAGGCCACACCATCTCGCCCAGCTGAAACACAGAAGAATCAGCTGAAGAACCAGATGTGGACGGGAGTGTACCGTACCACCTTGGTGGAGGGACAGGACCTGCCGCAGTATGGCCAGGGGGACATTTACGTCCGCTTTCGCCTTGGTGATCAGAAGTACAGGAGCAAGGTTTAGCCTGTTTTTTTTTCTTCAGTCATTTTGATACCAGCTCTTTGGAGCTTAACGTCTTTCTTGCTCCTACCTCTTTCTTTCCAGCTTTTCTCTCCCAGCAGGTGCCTGTCAGTGACTCACCTCCACCTTGGCTCACTGGGCCATGGCAGAGGCAGCTCATTAAACTGGGCAATGCTGCCACTCACTTCTCATTGTGCTGTGTGTGCTGGGCTTCATTTCCATCATTTACATACCCAGAATGCCCTGTTCTTCTGCCTGTACTTGTTGGCCTCCCCCTGATGATTCTGTGGTGCACTTGTCTTGTGTTGTTGTGTCATTTCTTTGTAAACCACTCCGCTTTCCTCTCTGCTTGTTTGTTTGTTCAACAAAGCTGATTCTAATTGGAAGCTGTCAGTGTTTACAATCCCAGAGTGGCAACTGAGGTGCATCCACAGAAGCGCGCACGGATAGATGCACATGCACGAAACACACCTCTCTTTCTCCTCTCCTGCTTCTCTCTGATTTGGGCTGAGCCAGAACTAATTCCATGTGTCGTGCAGCAACTAGAGGGTCTAATCTATTAGATGTTACATTGCAACCAAGGTTTTATATATATATATGTACGTGTGTGTGTCTAAGTATACATATATTTATATGTGTATCTGTATCTGTGTTCTTTGTGTGATTCGGTGTTGCTAAATGAGCTGAATCTGTTTTCTTTCTGTCCAAAGAACCTTTGCATTCAGGCAAATCCCCAGTGGAGAGAGCAGTTTGATTTTAATAAGTTTGAAGACAACCCGGAACCACTGCAGGTGGAGGTGTGTTCAAAGAGAGGGAGGAAGGGGGAAGAATCATGGGGGATGTGAGTATTTCTCAGCTGGCAGTGTTACTTCATGCTCTCATTGGTATGTCCACATGACTAGTTCGGCTCATGTTTTAACGGTGTGTCTCAGGTTTGAGGTTGACCTGTCCAGGCTTCCCCCCAATGAAAGACAGCTGTACACTCATGTGTTGGATCCAGGAAAAGGCCGGCTGGTGTTCCTCGTCACCCTGGTACCCTGCTGGGGAGTCTCCATTTCTGAAATTGAAACAGCCACCATGACAAATCCAGAGGAGAAAGAAATAGTTATGAATAAATACGTATGTCATTTTCATCCTTTAATCAGGTTAAATCAATCAGTTTAAGAAATGCTGATGTAACTTCCTTTTTTTTTCCAGAAAATTGTGTCACTGTGTCTCATTTGATGTAATTTGTGATATATGTATTAATTCTGCCTGTTAAAGTGTTTTCATGTGTGTTTATTACAGAGTTTAGGAAACACTTACAAGTGTGTAGGAGATGTGGGGCTCCTTCAGGTCAGTGTCGTAAGAGCAAATGATCTGACCGGTACAGACCTCAACGGTAGGTTTCTATTTGTTTTTGTGTTTTCTGTATTCATAGCAATGGTCTTTTCTTTACGTTAAACAATGATGCATGTCTAACATTTACAGGAAAGAGCAACCCTGTTTGTGTTGTTGAGCTTGGGAACTGCAGACTTCAAACTCACACGGCTTATAAAACCACCAATCCAGAGTGGAACAAAGCCTTTACATTGTAAGAACACTTCATCCTCTTGAAAAAAAAAGTCTTAATTTTGTTAGTTATTTCAATGTATAATAAAATGTTGTGACTCTTATTTGAAGCCCAGTTAAGGACATTCATGATGTGATAGAGCTGACTGTCTTCGATGACAATGGAGACAAATCCCCAGCCTTTTTGGGCAAAGTTGCAATTCCTCTACTGAGTGTAAGTTTTTGTTTTTGCAAGTTGTTCTCAGTTGTTGACAGTGGAAGTGCAGAATATGTATCTCTTTAATAATAAAATTGCTGCTTTTCTTAAAAACCATTATACAGGTTCAGAATGGCCAGCAGGTATGCCTGAACTTGAAGAAAGAAGACTTGGGAAGGACTGCTAAGGGCACTATCACACTGGTGATGGAGGTTATCTATAACAAAGTAAAGACCAACTTGAATATGATCAAATTTAGTTTTAATGATGAGAACATTCTGCATTGTACGATATAGAAAAAAAAAATCAAATTGTATTGTCGGTCTGTTGTGTTCTACTTTCAGGTGAGAGCAGGCATCAGAACCTTCCAACCAAAGGAGACAAAATTAATCCAGGAAGACATGAAGTTCAACAAAAAGGTCAGAGCTGTTACTGTTTTTAGAGGAATGAAACAAAATGAACACAAACAGCTTGCCAGACGATTCTTCTCACACCACAACCAGTCTTCACAGCTTCGCAGTTTTGATTGTTCATACTGAAACATATTTTGGCTTTAATTTCATGAGTGGCAAGTAAAGGATTGTAAAGCTGATTCAACCTCATTGCAAAGTCATAAACATTATGTCCAACATCAAACGATTCTAACCAGTCCTTTGTTCCAATTATTTTCCATTAGGTTCTTGCCAGGAATATATATCGGGTTCGAAAAATCAGCACAGCAGTTCTGTACACGTTACAGTACATTAAAAGCTGTTTTCACTGGGAGAGCACGCAAAGGAGTCTAATAGCCTTTCTGGTAAGTCATTGCCTCACGTTAATGAACTCTCTTTAAGCCTTGGGGCGAAGAGCTTTGTCCCATTTCACTGCAGTTCAGTTTTAATTCTCTCATTTTGTGTGAACGAGATGTTGAGGAGAATCTTTGGTTTAGTCATCTCTCTGTGCTGGTCTTTTTCCCATGAAAAACAATGTCTGCCTTCTGTTTTTATCCCATATGTATGTGATGGATGTGATTTATCCTTTGAATCAAACCCCACTTGGCTTTCTGTCAGTTCTGATAACATTAGAGTGCATTTGAAAAGGAGGGGTTTTGCCGTTTGTACATCTAACTTCTTAGCAAAACCTCCTAACCCAGGGGATGGTGTAAGGAGGATCACAGTCTCAGCTTCCTTCGGTGGAGTAGTGACAGTCCACCTCTGAGATTTGAACCTTGCTTAAATGTCTCTGTTTAGCTGTTTTTAATGAGGGTCTGTGATCTTAGCTCCTAAGCTTAAATAATCTTAAAACACCTAGTGAATCTCCCACAGCATAGCACATGTAATGTAATGATTAAGAATGTACACTTGGTATGAAAGCCCTGCCAGCGCTGTGTCAGGGTGAGGAAGCGGTCACAGACAGGGTGTGTGAAGAACTATCCTTTCAACGCCTTTCTTCTGTCTGTTCTGTCTAAGGATGACATGCAATTCATACCTGGTGTATTCTATAAGCCCTTCTCACTGATCCTGAGGTGCAAATCCCCTCAGGCAGTAGCCAGGCTATGTGTATCGCAGCCTTTAGAACAGTGCAGTGTGCAGACAGACGGACGCACACACAGGCAGGAAGACGGAGAACAATGCAGACAATTGTGTAAGGATAGAGTGGGAGGCGGGCTACTATCTGGGAAAGAAAGTTGGAGTGCAGAAACAGGAAGGCAGTTCAGTGAGTGGAGGCAGACAGCGGGCATGGATACGAGCAGGAGAGCAGGAGAGGCAGGCTGACAGGTGACAGGTCAGCAGGATGGGGCCTTCTTCTTCCACCTATAATTAGATCCTCTGCAGGCGATGGTGATACACTCTAATCTTTCATTTCCACTTCTACTCCACCTGCTGTTTGGGAGTACAGCCCACAAATAGAGATTTTAGCATGAAGTAAACAAAGTCTCACTTGCCATTTTTGTTAGGGTTTCTGTCATCTTTTTTTTTTTTGTCTGCTAAGTGTTCCCTGTCGGTGAAGAAAGAAGCTCTTACAAGGTTGACTCTAACTACTCATCAATTTATTCGACACAACCTGTGTTTTTCGAACAGTAACACCAGCTCTATAACGGATATGTTTAAATCAGACCATGAGACAGAAGTGAAGGTATGCCTTTGCCTCTGATGATGAGCGCTTCTAATTGTCTACGTGTTGAAACTGATTGGTGAGGGTTTCCCAGAGAGAATCTGCCGCTGTTATTTGTCATCCACTCATCAGCAGACTGAAACTTCAGACAGTGAAAACTTATTATGATGATTATTTTTGAACTAATAATTTATATCCTCAAAGGGTAACAAGCAAAGCACGATTATATGCAGTCCTGGAAAATCACATTTGAATATTGAAGAAGAATCTATGCAACTGCTTGACAGTGAACGAGGGCAAAATCAAGGTCTTGACTGATCGTCATTGCAAGCCAAGTGCCATGCCTCGATCCGCACCCGTGCCCCTGACCACTCCAAGAGTGTCCACCGTGCAGTCGCCTCTCCACCTCCGAGTCATCATATCCAATTAAGTTAGTGTTTGGAGCTGTCTAAAGCAGCATGCCACCATGTGCTTTAATGAAAGCAGCTCCCACTCCTATCTTTATATCTTTAGGCAGTGGTAATAAGGTAACTGATGCAGACATTGACAGATGGCCTCTACTTGCCTCTCAGATGTGCATAATTATCCCACTAGTGTCTGCTTTTTTCCACAGTGGCAGGCAGTGCAGGCCGACGTGGAAATACTGCAGTGTTGAGGTTTAATATGCATTACAATACATTATTTATCATACAGCCAGGCCAGTTCTACCCTTTATACTTTAATATATATATGTATGTATAAATATATA
>JBAMYA010000021.1:8713150-8733818 GCA_037176975.1 Arrhamphus sclerolepis | reverse complement strand
TGAGGTAATCTGTCCAACACCTAAAGTTTGACTGAAACCTGATAAGGCAACTTGAAAAAAAGCCAGTTCAAATTTAAGCTGCTGAAGGTGGATCAGCAAGCTATTGAATCATGTGGGTACTCAGTGTTGCATCATTTTATCTTTTTGGCTCAATTTTTGTTAATTAAAAGGAGCACTGAGAAACAAATATCATGTGTGGTTTTATTTATCTAATACGAAGACTCATTTTGAGCAAAGCATTTCTATTATGTTTTTATTCACAGAAAACGTAGAATTTAAAGAGGGGGCACTAATCTTTGCTCTTGATGGTACGCAGTAAATGATCCCACCAGCCAGGACTGGACTTGTCAAGCAATAAGCATGTATGTCGTATGCTTCCAGTCCAGCTATCAAGCTGCATTCAGATTTGTCAGAACTATTGTAAATTACAACAAAATCACGTCTATGTTTTAAAATGGCAACATGTTTATGTCACACATTATGTAAATTAAGGTACATTGAAGCCCCAGCTGGCATTAGTGGTGTCAGCCATGGTTAGATATTAGTAGATATATACATATCGCCATTAAGTTGGATAAGTGCTGCTCTTCCCAAATCAACATACAAAATAATACAATAAAAACCAGCCTGGACACATTTGTTTCTTCATTTTGACACTAAAAAGCACAGATTAGATGTATTCTTGTAAAGATGAATTGTAACTGAAATTACTGTACATTGAACAAATTATAGCAGTGATTGCTGCATATGCAGGCATCATAAGATGCAGATAACAACTGTTGATATTTAAATTTGCAGAATTAACCAGCATATACAAAAAACACAAAAATAAAAATAGTAAATAATAGTTAATATAGTTGGGTTAGCAGTGCACAGTAGTAATCCTCTTTATCTCATTACATGTACTTCAAATATATTTAATTTACAGCATTTAATATTCTTTTAATGCCTGTACCTAGAGAGCCCATTCCTCTCTGCCCCTGATGGATGCCATATCAGGCAGCTGTTTCCCAGCTGTGTTGCCAGAAGACAATGCGGATTCATGATTGTAGTTTTAATTATAAATGACTTGCTTTATCTGCAAATGTCACTGAAACCACCAAAAATAGATAAAGTGGCCATAATGTAGGCCAAACAATAGAACTAAAATCCAGTTTCTGTAGAGGAGGTATGTTTTGTTCTCTTGTGTTCATCAAAATCCAGATTGAAGTCAGTGAAGAAAAATGCTGCTGTTCCTCTCACGCTGAGCGAAGCTCGTGTCCTGCTGCTACTAATCTTTCAGAGAAAATTCATTCTTTCCAGTTATTGCAGCCACAATTAAACAAATTAGGCAATATTTATTGCATACATTGAGGACTGAATCTACAAAATTACCTTTTTCTGCAAAATGTTGCTGATAAATAATGAACAGCGAGAAAGAAGCATTGTAAGGAGATCTTTTTTTTCCATTTTCCACACACTCGCTGTGTCAAAAGTAATTGTGATAAAGCGAGATCCAACAGCGTGCCACAGGACTGAGCAGCACACGTCCCTGCTGTGTGTTTGGTAGAAAAGGAGTTCAAAGGAGGCTCTACCAAGCACTGTCAAACACAACGAGCTTTAGAACATACAGCAGCTACAGCCATTAGCATTAAAACATTAAAATTTAAAAAGAGAACTTCTGACTTGTGAACCTTCGTACCCTGTGTTGTTCATTTAGGGTCTTTAAAGCTGTCTATCCAGGAATCTCTGTGTTCAAAGTAAAATGTCAGCAACAAACTGATTCAGATGATGCTGTTGATCACTGACATCACAACTTCTAACAAAATTTTGGAAACACGCCAAAGACAAATCAGCTTGATATAAACAACTGCACTGTATTCAGTCTCATTTTACTGAAAATTCACTCTGCAGTTTGTTTGTTTTTCATCTTTTTTCACATTGATATCACAGTCAAGTGTGTGAGGAAGATGATGACCAACATGGTGACAGCAGTAAAACCTCAAACAGCTGCCTAAAAGCACCTTTTGTATGTCAGTGATTTGTTTTTTTGATTAGTTGAATTTAAAAACATCAACATGTCTGAAGATGGGACAGAAATAATGATAGAAATCCATCTTAAATGAGGAAACAGATAAAGAATGACTCACCTCTTGAAGGAGCTGTTACTCAAATCCCTTCTGCAAGTGGCTCAAATATACTGAATGAAGCCTCTGCGGAGCATCAGAGCAATAGATTTATGGACTGTGAGAATGAAGATGCTCCTTCTCTTTCGCTGTGTGTGTGTGTGTGTGTGTGTGTGTGTGTGTATGTATATGTATGTACATACATACATACACACATTTTAATGCATTACTACTGCTGCGGTTTTTCCTGGGACTGACTCACACAGTGCTTTACCAGGAATACTTAGCCGTTATATCAGGCCAATTTTCTGACCTTCACACTTCATGTTATTTATGCAGATTCTTTTATGCATTACAAAGTGGTTGTTAGTGTGTCAGGTGTTCATAATTTACATGAGGGATCGCTGCCCTAGTTCATGCCAAGTGGAGGTTTTGTAAATAAATATCAAGCTGCTTCCCATATAAAGAAGAATCGTAAAGCTGCATTTATTTTGTTTGGTATTGCTACCATTTTTTTTTTTAAAGCTTTGGAATGGAAAAAGAACTTGGAGCATTGCATCGTTTGTGAGGGCAGAAGGTCACTTGTTTTGACGGCACAAACTTATCACTGCAGTCTATACTCTTTGAAGTTTTCCTCAACTTTTACCAAGGGGCTGCTGTGTTAACATAGTCTAATTACGTTATGTAATGAAAGAAAAATAAATAAAACATAAATAAATAAAAACATTGAAACAAAGTCCTAGCAAATCCCCATAAACATCAGCTTCAGTGAATGGAAATACAAAACAAGAAGTGTGAAGTTTTTTTTTGTTTTTTATTTTCCCACTTCTTGTTTTTGCTACAGTAATGAGCTGAAGATCAGCGCTCTTCAGGAGTCTGACAACAGCCTGTTTGTTTCTCTGAAAGAGAGAAAAATGTGACAGCTAAAATCTTCATAAAATAACTGCCTTTAGATGTGCTTCTCGCTAAGATGGAGCGAGATGAATGTGCTATACATCAGCAGTGACTGTAGAGGGGTCACTCAGAGTTCTTTGCTGCACACAAGCTCAGCACCTGTAGATGGAGCTACAGCACTGCTGGAAACATGCACCGGGCGCTACAGAGATCAGGTCAGTTACTTCTCCCACCAGGAGCCTTTCGTGGGAACAACTTGAAGTGAAATCCTCCATTCTATGCATTAGACCAAGAGACAGAAGCCATCGTCCCCTCCACAAAAAAGTATATCTTAACCAGCTATATTAATCTGTTTCTGAAGTTGAAAAGAGAAAAGAAATAATTTACACTTGAAAGCTGATTCTGAGCTTTGCTGTCATTAGAGCGATTTAGGCTTTTAAGTGGAATTAATATTTTAACACATGAGGAACTTCGTCTGTCAGGAGTACAACTAGAAAGAAACCTGTATACTTTATTTGATTATTTGAACAATTTTCTTTTTTGTCACTGTAAGGTAGTAACTGGTTTCGACTTCATTTGACAGTCTGTGAAATGCTGATTGCCTCACATCACAGTATAAAGATGGCATTTGATGAATGTTTGATGCGGTGCAGCGGTAAACACTCCTGGCAGCTGCAGCGGGTGCTTTTTGGGAGCTGACAGAATCACCGTCTCTCCAGACGAGGGCAGGACAGGGTCAGATCTGCCTCCAGAGGTCTCAGGAGACCACCTGTGTAGAACCACAGGAGTCACGACCATTAACCAGAACACCAGGCCGGCCAAGATCAAGGCCGTAATCAGAGTTGTCATAGTTGTTCTTGTTAGTGCTGTCCCTGAAACTGAGATTCTTTGTGAGTTTTGGTTCTGTTCTTTGGTGGTTTTCTGCATTGCGGCGTGTCTACGCTTTTGTGAGAACAGCAAGAGGACTGTGCAAGCCTGTGAATTATCTCCTTGTTTCTGCTTTGCATCTGTTTTCTCTCTGTTTGAAAAAGTTGGAGGCCTTAAAAGAGTGGGTTTCTTCAATCTCAAGGGGGTTACACTCTCCATCTCCATGGCTGTGGGAGTTCTCACAGACTGTGCAGTGGGAATGTGTTTGGGAGGAAAAAAAATTATGGCAATGGTGGTGATGTGTATGTGTGTGCGTGTATTGTGTGTGTTTTTAAGTCAGAGCTCTATTAATTATTAAATGATAGTATGTGTCTACTTGCAAACTGCTCGGCAGTGCTTCTTGATTTAAAATGGGATTGTTATTTAGCTGCCCTCAGATGGCTGCGTGTCAGTTGGCAGCTCTTGAGGCTGGCTGAATGCAACGTGTAACCTTGGAATATGTCACCTTATTAGTGGAATTAATCAGCTTCCTCTGCTAATAATAAAAGTATATCATGGATGTAAGATTATTCCCATCTCAGAAGTTTTAGGAGCGTTAAAACTGTAAAAACACGTTTAAACTTCTTGAATTTATTATCTGATTTATTATTGTTTGATATCATGAAACAATATGAATTCATTTTTAGGAGTGAAGAAATAAAAGTGTTGATTTGATGTGTGTCTGTTGTACATTCTTTTTTGTATTCTGTGTGTTTTCAGCCTAGTTGAAGTGTGCCCAATGTTTGACCCCACTGTGTGTGTCGTACCGTAATGACTGCCTTTAACATACTCAAGCACCTTCCTGGCCACAGGAAGGTGCAGATGAGGCAATGACCTGTCCACCCCCTTGTGTGGCTTTTTCAAAGCTGGTCTTGGCCCCCGACGCGTTAACGTGTGTGAGCTGAGTTGACAGAGAGAGGAGGAGGAGGAGAGAGAGAGAGAGAGAGAGAGAGAGAGAGAGAGAGAGAGAGAGAGAGAGAGAGAGAGAGAGTTCATGCCACTCCCCTCCTTTCTCCACTGCCCCCACTCCCCAACCTCCTCAGGGGAAAAAGGCTCGCATGGCAGATCTGTCACCCAGGAGGTCGCTCAGTGTTAACGCTCTCGACACGGATTAAACACTAGTGGCCAGTGCCGGAGTGCGGGGTCAGTGTAGCCACCACTGACAGGCACCACAGGGCCCCTGCTGACTGCCCCGCTCCGGCCCCTCACTGGTGCTCCTCATGTGTCAGACAGACAGGGAGACATCAGACAGAGCGGGCCCTATGAGCAAATGCTAATGCGTTGCCTTGCAAAGCTGCTCTTCTTTAGTGCTTCAATAAAGACCTATTACAATGGACTGTGCAATAGCTCTTAGAAGATTTAAATTTATATAAATATATATATTAATTTGATATATAGGATAATTTTTATTTTGAATTTAGCCAAGAAAAAAAAAAAAAAATATCCTTAAGATTTGCATTTTTGTTGTTCAGAACACCAGTTATGGTTATATCCCACATGGAACTTTTCACATCTTATAACTGAGGTATATGCTTCACTTTCTTTTTTCTAAAATCAAAATTCTTAGTAGTATAACACCATGTAGTGGCCACTGGTGACTTTAATGCACTGAAGAGGTTCTCTCTTTCGAAGGAAATTGTCTCTCTTTTACCCCCTCTTCTCCTCTCTGTGTGTCTCTTCACAGTTGATAAGACTTGAGCTGAGCGTATGTGAAATATTTATTCAGCGTTAGCTCAGAGCGCTGTGGCTGCCCACACACTCTACCTGCCCTGGAGAGAAATCTTATCTGAGCTTCCTCTGCCTCCAACACCCCCTGAAAGCCTGTCCCCACACTGGCCTGAGCTCAAGACAAATTACATGTCTCATTGCTCTGCATTTACAGCTACTTTAAAGCCTGCCGCTTCTGTCCTCAGCATCAATCCTCTCATCCAGACTCAGTTTGCTTCATCTTCTGTGTATGATATATATATATATATATATATATATACATGTATATACACACACGCACACACATATTTATATATATATGTATACATATATATCATTTTGTCCCTCTTACACACACGCGCAGTGATACACACACACATGCAGACAAAAACCCTACAGCCTTTAGTCAGTCTTAAACTCAGTCTTTCAGTACATGTTCACGTAATCTGGCATCTGTCCACAGCCCCCATGACTGACCCTCATAATGCTGGCTGGCACTCTTCTCACTTTGTTTAGCTTTCCAAGTCGAGTGTAACCAAAGGTAGAGCCAAGATTAAATCGTCTCTGTTTTTGGATGCTGCATAGTTGGAAAAATAAGGGTTTCTTAAATTTATTTATCTTTTTTAAATAGTGGAATTGTTTTAGTAAATATATTGTATGGCCCCTTGTTCTGGGACATTATCCTATTTTGGCTCATCGTCAGTATTATTTGTGTTACGCTGATGTGATGCCGGCGTTCGTAGCCTTTTGTCTGCTGTAATGTAAAAGGAGAATGTTTGGCAGACTTGTAGTCTGGCGGTATCTTTCCCAGTCAGTGGTTCGGGTTGGTACATTGGGCCACCCCCTGTTAATCAATTTACAGGGTGGCAGAAACTTTTATAGAAGGTATCTCTGTCCCTTTGTTCCTGCTACGATCCTTTTTCCCTCTCTTGGGAGAGTGTGGGTGGTGGGAGCTGCCATGCTTGCTCAGCTTTAAGTTATTTTATTCACACTTTTAATCGCTGAGTGCTTTATTATTAGGTGCTGGATTCTGCTGGCCAGGGGATCTGCATGAGAAGGCGCAGAATGCATTTAGTGGAATCATATTAATGGCACCATAAAACAAATCTGTCAGGCTGTTCTTAACCCTCCTGGCAGAAATGCACTATCCAGGGCTGCCCTCTTCTCCAGGCGCTTACAGGTGGCTAAGGAAAGTGCATCTCCATCATCTAGTCCACCGTGTGCTAATAGTTTTATTAATTCATTCTTTTTCTTTTCCTCCCCAGGCACCTTGTGCATAATCATGCTCACATTTTTCAGCTAAATTGTGTTTGTCAATGACAGTTTTTGTATTTAAATGACAGTCCCCCAAGACAACTTCACCACTACTAGTTCAATTACATGTTTACTACCATAATACTAACATTTACTTTTTTTTTTAACCTTCCTTGCGTTCATTAGTTGTATTATGTCCTTTTAATTAAAAGGACATAAAAACTTAAAGGACTGTGCGGCTCTTATTAGTTTAAGTTAGGCTTTACTTCAGGGGAAATTTGTGTGTATATGTGTGTACTTACTCACACAGCTACTTGCCAACAAAATGTAAACCACTTGGTGAGAAAGTAGCTTTTTCTCCACTGCATGGAAAGCCTGTAGAACATAAGGAGACAATTGAAAGGTATAGTCTTGCCTCTTCTCATTTCTCATTACTGTGGGGTATGTGACAGCAAACACTCAGTCTGCACATCTAAGTGAATGAATCTGAGAAGTTCTCGCCATTATTTTAAAAATAAATAAATTTAGCATGTGAATGGCAAACACATGAGTCGGCATGTCATATGGTTAGAATTCAGAAAATATTTCTGACACTTTTGGTTTATACCCTCATTTAAGCCCTCAGTTTGGACACAAGACTCTGTATTTCTGTAGGCTTTTATCTTGTCCACTGAGCCAGAAAGCGGTGAGCAGAAATTTGCATTAGTGGGCGATTATGAATGCCTGTGACAGATTCTCTCTGCTGGCTCCCTGGGCGGAAATGAATTGGCTCCCTCTGTTGACTTCCACAGGAAGACAGAGACCAAGCAATTAGACTTTAGTGGTTAATGTAGCAGCTTTTGCAGGGAGGGCATGGAGGTTCAACATTCCTGCTGGGCTCATGTCAGTTTCCAGGCAAATTTCCCTTCCTTCTTTTCCCTCGTTTTTTTATGAGAATATTGAGGATATGACAAGCTACCTGTCCACCAGCCAGCAGAATTCCTCTGGGGTGAGGGGAGAGTTGCTTTAGAACTGCCTCATGGGAACTGAGGTGACAAAACATGACGTAAGTTATTCATAACAGAGAGATGCACTGCAGCTATCTCCACACATCATGCATATTCATTGTTTACCTTTTTTGTCCCTCACCAGCTCTAGTTTGTTGTTGTAGCCTATATGTATTTCAATTGAGCGCTCATTAACTATAACATATTGCTTGCGATGTTCGTTTTGTTGTGTCTTGGTGATCCCAGTGTGTTCCTGCATGATGCTTTGGCTCAACTACCTTTTCCCAGGTTGTACTGAGGGATAACAGGCAGTACAGTGGTGATGCCGAGGGCATGTGCCACGGTGTTGTCTGCATTACTCATTGTACATATTTCCCTGGTGGCTGTTTGAACCTAGGCCCACTGTGGCATTAGGTAGATTGCCCCCAGAGTTACGTGCATGGACTCTTGTGTTGTTGCTATGACAGGAGCAGTCTGCTGTTTACAGGCCTGCTATTGAGGCCTGAAGGCCTCAGAGCTTCACATCATGTCTCGGGCTTAACTCGAACATATTGTTCATACTCTAAGCAGCCTCAAGCTGCGTGAGCCTGGACTACAGTGTTACCGTGGCTTGGGCTCAACATAGCTGTACATTTCATGTTTGAATTAAACTTGTCAGAAATGTTGAATAAATGTAGAAATGGAAAACTATACATTAACTACAGAAAATGTATTTGAAACATGAAGAAAAAAAATTACAAATATTTCTGCGGTAGGTAATAGTATCTATTGCTGTTTTAATAGATTTTAAGATTGGGCTTTCTGTGGGGCACATTTTTTTTTTATCCTTGTCACACTGCTGGTGTGATCCTCCTCACAGATTCCTGATAATTTCAGTTGGAGACAGACTCATTAGGCTGTCACTAAATGGGTTTAAATGCAGCCGTCCAATTAGCGCTCTGCTGTGAAATGCAGTGGGTGTTGTGCAACGTGCTTAGCACCACGCCTTTACAGAATTATAAAGGATTACTCATTCAGTGTGATCTATCTTTTTTCTACCAGGGGTCCTGACTTTTCTCAGTATCATTGCCACTGAGGGGGTAAATGTTGCAAATTCCTCTCCAGTTGCCATATGTGCTTTGTCAGAGCGTTGCCTGCCTCCCAAATCTAAGAGGATTTGATGTGCAAGTTAAAAGACAGCATATCCATGGCTATCCATTTCATACTTTCTGTTCAGCAGTAAGGCACTCTGCCAGAGCAGTGCTATTGCAAACAGGATTTAAAGATATTAAAAGTTGAATGTCTTTTACTTTCAAACCATCAGGAGTAAAATCTGTTGCCACTGGCTATAAATCTTTACAAGTTGTATAAGCTTCATGGTACTCCAGTGCTCCTTATGAGATTTAGAACGTGCTTAAATCCATTCTATATTTTGTTTTGGGAACAGGTTTGCAGAGATTGGAAAGCTGGGTGAAGGTGCTGCGATGTGATGTGCTTTGCATGAAACTGTCATGTCCTGTCTCTTCAGATCTTCCTTGTGACAGTGTGGCACTGGGAGCTCTTTATGCTGCCCCTCTTCCTGCTCTTACTCATAGGCTGGAACTACTTCCAGCTCTCGACGGGGAAAGCCAGCTCCAACCAGGATCTGGTGAGTGATAAGGAGATCTTTAGTAGTTATCTTTACAGATTTGCGGATGCATGATTCTACCGTGAAAAAAAAAAAAAAATGAAAAAAAAAAAAATGCATTCAGACCACATAGACATAGAGTGATGTTGATGATTATGGTTTAGCATCAGTCATCTTGAATACACAGTGAAGCATGTTTTAATATGTTTATAAGTATAAAAAATAATTTACAATGAAGGACATTTCTTTATCATCTGAAATGATTGACATTTTGAATCTTTCTTCTGAGGCTGAGACATAAGGGCTTTAGTGGACAGCTTTAGGTTTTTCAGAAAACCCTCAGGTTCTAGGAGTATATTTTTTAAACAATGCTTAGGCCTCCATCAGCTGTGGCATCATTCCAACATGGCTTATTGTTGGCTTGACTATTTTCTATATAAGAACATCAAGCAGAAAGAAGGCACTCAAATTAAATTATTGCAAATGTAGGTTTATGGTGTTTTGGTAGCTGAAGCACATCTTTAAATGCAGTATTATGCTTCTTTCTCCAGCGTGATGGCATCTTCTGTTGCATACTATTCTGGAAATGATGCTTGCCCTACACATGCTTGCGAAGGTTAATGCTCTTCACACTTCTGACTGGCCTCCAATTTCCCTGTGTTGTAAAACTTCTCACTGGTCAGCCAGAGGCCAGGCCTAGTCACACACCGTCCCCAAAGCAACATCCCTGGCTCAGTCATTGTGTTTATGGTTGAGGGCTAAGATGCTGTCCCTGGGCAATGTTAAAGTCCAGTCTCACCCTCATATCCAGAGTAGAGATCCGCTCCCCTCCACCCTGTGTGACCCTGTGGCCGACAATGACACAGCTCTGCACCCAGGCAATGTCACAGCGTGCGCCACAGTGGGGTCGGGGATGACTTGATATAAAGTGATCTAGGCAACAACATCCAAATTAAATGTGTTTTTTTTTTCCTCTTTCTGTTTTTCTGTGTGCTTGTGTTGTGGAGAAAAGAGATTGCTTTGGTGTGACAGTGCTCTTGCAAGGAAGGCCCTTTTTCACCTCTCCTTTTGTGTGAGGTCACCCCTGTGATGCAGTCTCTATGGAAACAAGCCTCTCCCAATAGGGGTGAATGTGCTCAAAGAAAATTTCATTACTAGGTGTTTGTTAAAAATGCTCCAGTGCTCACATGTTCCATTCGTTGGAAATCACCCTCTACCCTTTATTTTCTCGTAGGTGAACATGACCATGGGTGACGACGAAGAGGAAGACGAGAAGGTATTTTATCATGTCTCTTTCTAACATTATAATGAATAATATGTGTTGGTGGACTATTATTACTGCTTAGCTTTCACCATAAATGTCTATTTTAACATGAGTGGTTTTTACATTGCACAGTGTTGATAACCAGTAGCTTGTGGAAAACTGTTTGGACTTTTCATTTCTCTTAGAACAGCAAAGGTCAAATCAAACACACATAATGACTGCATGTTGATAGGTTAAAACCTGGCTCAACAAATATCTGTTATGAAAATATTTTTTTCCACCAAAGGAAAAGGACATGAAAGCTGTTGTTAGGATTTTAGCGAATTATTTTTGACAAAAAAACAGAAATATTTTCATGCTTTCCAAATAAGGGGAGCATCGATGACACCCGTGGGTGTTCATTGTTGTACAGAGTTCACTCTGGTGAGGCACCTCAGCCTATTAACGATCTATAAACTAATCTATATACCAGTCAATAAATTATTACAACCACAGGAAATCTTTAAGCTTCCTGAAAATTATACTTCCCACAGCATACAACATTCAATTATATTCAAGCCATTGTTTTTTGTAAAGACGGAAAAGTTAACAGGGATGTGCATTATTGCTTTATGGCAATGAAGTGTGGAACTAACACAAAGCCTCCGAGCAATGACCCTTGCACTGCGCGTCTAGGCCCAGGATTCATATCCATAATGCGCTCAATATATGCTGTTGTGATGACCAGGGGCTACTGAGGAGCCAGCTTCTTTTAAAAACGCAGGCACATCCACTAAATCCTGTCTGAAAGGATGGGCTAATTCACAGATGAAACTTGCATGATATATATGTCTGTGGAAAGCTGTGCTTTCAATCAGGGCTGTGAGGAAGAAACTATGCGCTTAAACAAACAGCAGTGACGAAGAAAATCAGTATTTTGTGAATATTAAATTGCGAAGGATAACCTTAAAGCACTGAATTTATTATCAAAGCTTAACATAATAATTATTACATTTTCCTTTGCCCTGAAAGCCCAAAACATAACAGATGAACTTTTTGCATTTCAGAAATGGCAGTTTCTTTGCTTTATAACTCTCTTTATACCACATGTTTGCAAACTCAGTCTTCGCCTCTTAAAGCTTTTTGAAAGGTTTTCCATGAGCCTTCTAAGCCCTTTCACACTCGCAGGAAATGAAATATCTCCTTTCATTTACTAATTAAGCACTCACACATGTTTGTTTTAAGCTGTCAGCTTTAATTTAAAGTGGCTTATTTGAAAGACTTGTTATGGTCTTGCTGTCACTTGAATGTGATATCATGCAGTTAGATCAAACAGTGTAGCTTTAGACGCCCTATCAAAGTCTTCTTTTAAAATATTTGGGGTTAAAGAGTGATCAGTGTTAAATTTGATGACTTCAAAGCCTTGCTTTTCTCCCCTAGTCTCTCCTCCTACATGTGAGAAAAAAAAGCTTTTCCCTGTGAGAAGGTTATGATTACCACTCAAATATGTTCTTATCCCCCCTTTTTTCCCCCTGGAGGAAGGAAATATGTAAACCTCAGATGGAGCAGTGAGAATGTGAAGGCATGACGTTAAAGAGAGACGAAAGGCAAGCCAGAGTTACAGCAGGATAATACAGAACAGATTTTCTGCCTGTGAACAAATCTGTCCTCAGGGAAGGAGACAGCTTACAAATTATGTGTGGGCAAAGTGACTTCCCTTTGGCCTTAGGTATCAATTGAGCAGATAGACAATATTTAATCATAACATAAAGAAACAGAGAGCCAAAACAAGTCCAAAGCTCTCCAACAGAAATGAACAGGGAAGATGAAACAGCCCTTTCATTGCCCCCCGGCTGGCAGTGCTGGTATGCTGTTGACTTGTTCACAGAGCCGGGCCCATGGGAGTTGGGGGTGAGGAGGTGGTTGTGGGGGTGCCAGATTGGGCTTGAGGGTTACTCCATCTCTCATGGAACTGTTCTGGGTCTCCTTGAGCAAACGCGCTGCCCATGTCAAGATCTGTAACACGTATTGCGGGACCCAACAGTATGTACGATTCAAGCCTTTCCCCATCTCATTGTTCGTTAGTTTATTTAGTTCCACATGAGATAAATTACATGGAACACAGGTGCTTCTCATTTAGGCAAACTTTGAATTTTTCTTCTTTCTTTTCTTTTTTTTTTTTGTCTAACAAGTCACAAGATGAATATTCAGTTTGAGAATTCAAATTTGGCACAGTTCATTCTAATTAAAATTTTGCTAAATGAGCTTTTATTTCCAGCCTTTGATAACAGCACACATGTCTGAGAGAGAATGTTTACCTTTCTGCGGGAGATCAAATTGGTTCTCCATTACTGCACCTTAAAAGGAAGCTTTCATAATTTTGTCTGAAATGAGAATATGATTTCACTCAGGTTTTCTAATCAGCAGAAATTTCGGACTCATTTACTCCATACTCAGTTTACCAGTCCTTTTCCATTTAAGAGGCAGATCTTTTAATTATTTTTGTTTTACTCTGCACTTGTGTACATTCTGAAAAAAAGAAAAGAACAAAGAATATCATCACATGATTAACGTTGAATGGACTCCAGCTCTGGATGCTAAAAAGATAGAAGGATTTCAGGAGTCTTAAAACAGATGAAAAACGATAATCATGAGAGTACTGCCTCTTGATGCGTACTTCAGAGTGCATCTATTTGTCTGTTTTTCCTTTTAGAAGTGAAAACCGGTCTCTTTTCTTCCTGCCAAAGCTGTAGTTTGGGCTAGATTTTTCTTACATGTGTGTCCATTGCAGTTAAATAATGCTTCATATCTTATCATACATTCAAATTCAAAATCATAGACTTGCTAAAACAACCCAAGTCATTAGCTAGAGATATGAAGAGGAAACATAACTGATAAGGCTCGGTATAAAATGCTTTCAGGGTCCATTAGAGTTAAGAAATGTAATTAACAGACTATAACAGTCTTCCGCACTTTCAAAATAAATTTATGATAAATAGTGTAGCTTGTGTGCAGTAAATGGCACGCGTGAAAACTTGCACAGCCACCTGTGAGTGACGCTGAGTGGACACGACGGTGTGTAAACAGGGATAGTTGTCTTTTGCCATGATGAGACCATGAGATGTTCATCTGGAAGAAAGCATGTTTGTGATAGTTTTTCCTTTTTTGGACAGTGCTGAGCCTTCAGTGTCTGTCCAGATCAGAGCCCAGTGGGGGAGGCTCTGCTAGTGTGGGAATTGCTCTCTTCCTGCGCCTTTCGTGGAGGAGAGTGGGCCCAGCAGTGGGGAGTCTCTCTCTGTGCTGGCAGACAGTGCGTTCCCAGGGGCCGCCTCATGAAGCTCTGATAAAGGCATTCTGTCTGGGCCCTGTCAATGTACACAGGCTGCGGCTTCAGCTGACTTGTAACACAAACATATAGACATCCTCAAGCCTCCTGTTAGTCTCCATTAAAGCACCCTCCCCCCCAACACTCTCATTCCCCCTCTCCCTCTTTCTCTCTCTCTTCCTCTCCCACTCTTCTCTCTGTCATCATTC
This sequence comes from Arrhamphus sclerolepis, assembly GCA_037176975.1. NCBI lineage: Eukaryota > Metazoa > Chordata > Actinopteri > Beloniformes > Hemiramphidae > Arrhamphus > Arrhamphus sclerolepis. The sequence goes on along the minus strand of JBAMYA010000021.1, from coordinate 8,719,583 downwards.
CTGTCATTATTTCCGCCTTTTGATGTGAAGCTTCTCAGCTCTTTTTTAGCTCGTGTTGCTTGTGTTATCTTTCACTCCTCTGCCCTGGAAGGCTTCAAAGTTGTCATTACTTCTAAGCTCGACGTGATCACATTTATTCATTTTGAATAAATAGTTTTCTAAAATAAATGAAATAATTAAAATAAATTCAATTTTATCCATTTTGAGGCAAACATGCCAGCCTTCTCACATACTGACTTATTGCTTTTCAGCGCTTTAGAAGCAAATCATACTTCATGTGCAGAACAAGTCCATATCCAAGTACAAAGCAGACTGAAGTGTTTTCTCATGCAGAGAGAATTTTAAGTTGCGCTAGAAAGACAGACCTGACATATTTGAGTAAACATGTTCAAACTCATCCTTTGCAGAATGCTGGAATGGAATCTCTCCGAAGTTGTTAGGCCCGTGCACTTCTTGTCTAGGTCATCTACACTGCCTGATTGCAGATGGCCATTTTGTGTACTTTTCATCTACCAGAGAGTCTTGATTGTGATGCACTTGTGCAACAGCTCTATTGTGCTTGGCTGACAAAAGATGAAATCTCTCAGCCATCCACGTAACAGCTTCTGAGCGCTGAGTCTGTCTCATCTTCAAAAGCATAGTCTGAAGATGTACAGTGTTTGCTCATTATGGCCCATTCAATAGATAAATCACACATAATAGCACGGCAGAGATAAACTGCTCTTTGTCTATTCTGCCGAACAATTGACTTACGGTGCACCTCATCAGTGTCTGTGCTTTTCTTTTTAGGAAACTGGAAAAAAAGGTTTGATGGATAAAATTTATATGGTCCAGGAAGTGGTACTGGTTGTCCAGAATGTTTTGGAGGAACTTGCAAACATCGGAGAACGAATCAAAAAGTATTGTTCACCTTTAACCTGCACATATTTGACATTAAATATATGTAATTTAACTAATAATTGTTTGATTTGGCTGTCATTTCACTTTAATCTGATACAGCTTTTCCTTTACAGCATATTCAACTGGTCTGTACCTTTCTTATCCTGCTTGGCCTGCCTGGGTCTTTTTGTGGGAGCAACATTGTTATATTTCGTCCCACTACGATACATTGTGCTGATATGGGGTAAGCTTTATATTGTAAACTCTATTAAATTTGAAGAAGCATGTTTAGGAAATGGCTTGTCTATTCCATCCATCTGTACTGTAACCAAAAAAAAAACCAAAAACCCTAAAAAATGGTATTTAAATGCCATACCACAGTTGCGTAACACAGCTGAGACAACTTATTCCGTCTTCCTAACTGCCAATCCATAATTTAATGAAGTACAAGCATCTAAGAACTCTGTAAATGTACAGAGATCAGACATTTGCAGAGGTTTCCTTTGCCCAGTGTGAGCTGATGTAGCGAAGCTCAGCAGAGGGATGACCGAGGGTTTGTGTGAAAACAAAGCAAAGGCACAGTAACAAGCTTTATATAATACATGATGTCCTTGGGCAGTCTGTAGGCTCCTGGTCTAGCCTCTCATTATCCACTGTAGTCATACAGAACAAACCGTCGTCTCAGTGGTCAGGGAGATATGTTGCCCTTAACGGGCTCTCCTCCTCCAGCTGTAAACCCAGAACCACAGCACTTCCACACCGCCTTCAACACAATCAATACCAAAAAACCACCATATCAAACAAAAAAACGCACAATCGAGACACTCCTCTGCCTCACCAGTTAACCCCCATCTCTGTGGTTGCAAGGCAAGGCTTTCAAGTTACTTGCACATATTCAAGTCCTTAGGTTCTTTGTCTGCATGCTGAGGTACAAGCTGTACTCAACTGTGCATGTAAGGGTCCTGTTGCAGGGCTGCTGAGATTTTCTCTCTGTGGTAAGCAGCTGTGTACAAAGTAAATATAGATTCACCAACATTTTTGGTTTTGCGCTGAAGCAAATAAAAGTTAGAAAAAGTTATTTTGTTCAAACAAGTGGAATGAGGTTGATGAATCGCTGTTTTATCCTTACTCATCTCCACTGTATCTCCGATGGTTTAAATAAATTTTGGCTAAAAGGGATCAGCGGAAACAGCATCCTATGATACAGGAAACAATAGCGAGGCTGCGCACAGATAAGGTTACACAACTCTTATTTTTCAGTTGTTCAATATTCTAAAACTAAATAAAAGTATTCTGGCTGGAATGACACCTTCATTTATTTACGACTTCTTGTTTTTGCAGGCATTAACAAGTTTACCAAGAAGCTGCGAAACCCATATGCTATTGACAATAATGAAATACTGGATTTCCTCATGAGGGCGCCTTCTGATGTTCAAAAGGTAAGGGTCCAATTTTACATACAGATGGGGATGGAATTCCCTGAAGATGTCTGCATTATTTGCCGTACCAGAATTCCCAAGTGCTGCAGAAATACATCCTCTGGCTTTCTTTGATTATTAATGGACTCGCGCCTTTAAAGCAGCCCTGGCCCAATTATTCCTCAGTGCAACTGCAACTCCATAGAGGTTGTAGAGCTTGAACGAGGAGATGCTCAGATCTGTTCTTAGCCATATTGCCATAGCCTCATCTGTTATTAGCAATTTCTGCGTGTTTGATTGAAACTCTGGGACTCTGAAGCAGGTGATTGGTCGAGTGTTGGCACAGAGCTCCTGACGTCTCTGGCTGTTGTGTTAGCACAGAAACTCCAACGTGGCCTCAGTCACTCCAGGGTGGTAGAGTCATTTAATATATTCGCGAGCCCCAGTCCCCTTTCGATTACATATTATCCACGGCTGATATGTCATTTGCATTTACATCTCAGAGCTGAGAGGAGATGTCGGGCCGTTATAAGTGTTGCTGGGTGTCCACAGTCCTCTGACTGAGGATTTTGTACTGCTGGGAGATGAAGTGCCACACAATGTTTTCATCTCACAGGTAACACACAAGGCAGAATTCAACAAGAACTCCTGACAGTCTGAATCTGGGGAGACACTCTCACCTCAGTCTTTTTCTCAGCTGCGCCCTTGATGTCCTCCCGCAGCAAACCATAGCTGAGTCCTCTGTGATGTTGGAGGGAGCCTGTGTTGTTTGAGATTTGGCTGACTGAGTTGGCAAAACAAGGTGGTGAATACATTTTGATTCACAATCCTTTGCATGTCTCCTCTCCCACTGGGATACGATGTTTGCGCTTTGAAAATGACTCACTTTCAAATCCCATGGAAACAATACTTTTTAGCCTGGTTTAAAAGAGGAACTACATCTTGAAAATGGCTCGTATCATAAAAAATAAAATAAAATAAAACAAAGCGCTCTTAAGATTCCTCAAGAGTACATTTCATTGTGTACCGTGAAAAAATAACCTTAACATCATAAACAAAGGAGACCCAAAACAATAGACCACATATTTTGTTTTTGTTGACTTAGAACTTCAATCATCAGTTAGATGTGGGCGCAAAACAACACTAAGGCTGAAAATTGACTCCTGAATTTCTTGCACATGTGACTTGGCAATTAGTGCCTGTGTACATCTACAAAGTGCGCCTCAAACGGGGGCTTCTGACAATGCTGTGTCTGCCTGAAATAAGAAGCATCTGTCAGTTCTGAGGACAGTTTCATGTTCTGATACACGAGGCAGCCACTTTGTTCCCGCATTCCATCTCCCATTCTAATAACGGAGATCAGCTAATTAGCATAGAGTTCTTACCTTTATTCAAGACAATCACTGTATTGTTTGAGCTCAAGAAGCAAACTTCAAAGCTAATTTTCAAATTTTTGCAAGAGTGAAGGTCTGTGATCAGTCCTTCTTGGATTGTGATGACACTTATGGTGGTATTTTGGAAAAGAATTGAGCACAGTCCTACGGCATACTTTTATTCTTTATGTACATAAAGTACATTTGAGCATGGAGGAATCTGCATGAGGAAAAAATGAAATGACTGAAACGTAAGTTTCAGTGAACAAATGGAACTTGTATGAAAAATAGGTTATAAGTTCACATGTCAGACTTCATTTTAGCCTGAAGACACTGGAGTTGAAGAAAAGTTACATGTCAACTGATGGTAACTTTTCAACTTCAACAACACTAAACACTCACAAAGTTTTCTTTAGGGGACATAACTTATTGCTAGTGATTATGCAGTTTGCAACTCATGCACTGGCTCTGGCAGGTCATCTCAAGAGCTGATGTCTGTTTCTAATACTGTGATTCTGGTGCAGAATGAGGGGGACGAGCACTGGTACAGAACCCTTGACTTCTCAAATCCTTCCTCCCTGTGATTAATCCCCTCTGCTCCTGTGTTTAAAAAATGATTCATTACATGCGAGCCCGCCTCGCTTTCCCCTGCACCAGCTCTCCTCAGGGGAGCCATTACCGCGCGCTCCGCTGAGCTCGGATTACCTGCCTCTGACCAAACTCCTGTTTGTTTTTACAGGTGCAGTACAGTGCGCCGAGAGCGCCCACCAGCCAGAACCAGCCGCGAAAGAAGAAGTAAGCTCTGCGGACACAGTGGATGAAAGGCTGGTTTCTTTTTAAACATGGCACGATTCAGTCCACCTGACAACACTGCCAGCCGAACCCATGACCCTGCGTACCCCGCCACGCCACCATAACTCTGCCCCCTGCTGCGGAGGGGCAGTCAGTCGCTCTCTGGCTTGTGTGTTTGCCAACCCCCCTGACAGGGGCTATGAACTGCAGCAGCTAGGAGGGCAGCACAGGGCGCTGTCAATCACAAGCTTGGAGGTAAAGAAAAGAGAACATTGCAGGACTCAGCCTTCATCTTTGGATATAATTTAGAGAAATAATGAAAGGCATGGGGTTCAGCTTACCTAAGACCCCCAATGCCTTTTTTTTGTTTTGTTTTGTTTTGTTTTTTTTGTGAACTTTGGTTTAACTGAGATATTTGCCTCAAGGTAAAAAAAAAAAAAAAAAAAAACGAAAAAAAAGACAACCTTAAAAACCCTCCAATAAATAGTCTGATATATTTAAGAAGAAGTAACTTTGTTCGTTGCACATTTATAAAGTACTGAATTTTATATTTCATTGTGTGATAATATATTGCAGCAAACTTTCATTTTATCAAAGCAATCTGTATATAAATATGTGTGGTATTTTATAATAGACTCTTGTGATTGTTAAGTATTGTACTCATATCTTCAAATAGAGATTTTTCAAGAATCTGGAATAAAGACTTGATCAGCTTCAGTTCTTGTTTTTCCTGAGTCTCTTAAAAAACTGCATCTTAGTGAGGATGGATTACACCGCTTCTTTACTTGAATACACAGTAAACACATCTGATTACACAACATAGCCATTGAAAGTGTTCTCACACACGGGCTACCGCTGTGCCTTGGTTACCGAGCTTACTTCAAAGCTGTGTGGCTCCAGCGTGCTTCCTAATGCATTGCTTTGTTTCCTTGTCACAATAACAGGGCCCAGATGAGAGAGAAAGAGTGCATCTCACAGAGAGTGCTCTCTCCATCCTCAGCACTTAGAGCTTTATTTTTCACTAAACTCACCTGGCCTGTCTAATGGTTACACACACGCGTACTCTGTTTTTCCATCTGTCTTCCCGAAATAGTTTTTCCAAGTGCGAGGAAATAACGGGTATCATCTGTCAGTGTTTTCTTGCACATTTACACATAATAATGGCAACTTCTGCCACTTTTTTGCCAAATAGCAAAATTATCTCTTGAATCTCAAATGCAACAGAATATACTTGCATGAAAAAATTTAAAACAAACTTCCTTTACCTGTTCAGATTGTAGAAAAATGACAACCCCTAAAATAAGTGTAGTTATAATTGATGCTGGACTGAAATTAATAATGGACCCCAGAAATGGGAGATTGTTCAAATCAACTGGGGGGGGGACTGAGTATCACGGCCGGGTGCTCCCCTCCTCTGGAGCAGCACGCTGGTGAAAGAGCATCCATCTGTGCTTTGTGAAGAGTTTGATTGGCTCAGGGGGACCTGGTGGAGCCCCGGGCTATCTCTTTTGACAGGCTGATAGAGACATCACTGGGATCTCCCAGGAGCTGCCACCAGGGGTCCGTTTCAAAGTGAGAGGGTGTGGAGGTGACCCTGAGCTTCTGAGGAACTAAATCCCACACACTGGCTGAAACCCTCCTGCATTCTTGGCTGCATTGAGGCTGGGGGGCCTGGTTTTGGCTGTGAAGAGATGAAGGTTGGGGTACAGGGAGGGGATACAAGAAGATCACTAGCAGGACTTGATGAAGTGTCCCCAAGAGGTGAAACCAATGAAGCAATACTCCCCTGATACTGTTAACCAACACTTCAACAAACAGTCAACTTAAACCTTCTATCTATCCATCTATCTATCTATCTCTCTCTCTCTCTCTCTCTCTATATATATCTATATATATATATATATATATATATGTGTGTGTGTGTGTGTGTGGGGGGTGGGGGTGGGGGGTGGGGGTGTCGCGAGTAAACGG
>JBAMYA010000021.1:8701994-8713050 GCA_037176975.1 Arrhamphus sclerolepis | reverse complement strand
TATATATATATGTGTGTGTGTGTGTGTGTGTAGTGTACACATACACAGTCTACATATGGCGTCATTACTGTGAGTGACTGACATTACAAGAGCTCCTATGGGACTGTGTTTGTCTGCTTCCAAGCTGTCAAATCATTGAATGTGTGTCACTGAGGTTGTGGACTTCAGTGTTTCCTGCATCATTCGTATTCAGTGCATTATACTCAAGACTTTGACAGGATTTCAACAATTGTTGATTTGACTTTTCATGCACCAATGCACGCGAATGCTACTGACACATAAACAGCAATACACGCACACACTCGCAAGCCTCTCTTCGAAGTAGTGTTATCATATTTAAGGAATTATTTATCAGAGTATATTCTCCTGGGACAGTTATGCATCTCACCAGAGGAAGTCACTGTGCAATATGGTCCCCAAGTACAGCGGGGAAAATCCCTGGATGTTTTACAAGCCTGCTAATGAACATTTCAGCCGCACAGCAGTTAACATTGTCTGATCTTTTTTTTTTTCCTCCAGTAGTTGTTGTTGTTGTGCATAGTACAGCAGTGATGTCTTCATCAGGCTGTCAAAAAGGAAGTGCCTGCAGCTGTGGTGGATCCCCCCCAGAGCCTGTCACACTCCTTGTTTCCATGGCAGTCCTTCAGGCAGCACCACAGGCAGGCTGTGTGCAAGGACCCATACAACCTGTTTTTTCAGCAGCCGCTTCTCTGATGTTCAGCCCCTGAGCGGGCGTCAAACTACCAAACGCAGAGAGAGGGAACATTGCACCTTCTCTGTTGCAGTTCTCTCTGACTATTCAAGGAGATGCTCAGAGAAAAAAAAAGAAACCTTACTCATTTAAATAAGCCACTGTTCTCCCCTCCTTAGTAATTGCTACATGTGCATTGCTGTTAAGGTTCTCTGACCTCCTCTCTGAGAGACTTAATGCACACAGTAGGACAAAGTAACAAAAGCACCACTCATAGTTGACTTACATGTGTTAAAGCTCTTATGCATGTGTTATTTGGTCTCCTTGTACCACCTGAGTAGTAGGTCATGGAGATCACTGGCTGCGTTTCAACTCCCAACTGGCCTAAATTAATGGTGCAGAGGTTATGGTCTGCCTCCAGACACAACCCTGACACCAATAAAGAGCAAGGTTTGCTGAGCATCAGCTCAGTGAAAACAGTACAAATGAAAGAGCAAAGCTAAGTTATGGCCTTGCCTTGTATGTGAATGCATCTACATGAGGATCTTCAGTGTCTATCGATGGTAGTTATAAATCATAATAAACGGGCCTGATGTTGTCTCTGGCAGTAAGAGTGGGAATATGACTGAGATAACAACTGAGAGAAAAATGGTCACTAATAGCTGCTGTTTTCAGGGCTCCAGTTTACTAATAATTAATTTTGCTTCCCACAGTATATGCTGGTGTTAAGATATGGCAATGGCCATAATTCTTTATAGTGCCAAGAACAGAAGATGGCCTTTAAGAGCTGAAATTAAATCATTGGCCTTTAAAAGCATCTCTCTGAGGGGCATGCTGCATTAATAAATTCAACTGATTCTGCTTTAATATTATTCAGAGTGCATTAAAATGAAGACAACAGCTGGGATCATGGCCAGTCTCGAGAGCATTGCTTGGGCCAATGAGTGCTGACGAGATGCAAAGCATGTCTAAGCACAGCCTCCCATTGTGGACAGGAGGTTACGCAAGGTCTTGATGTTACAGGTGCAGGCCTGACAGTTTCTGTTCCCAGATCAGAGGTTGTTTGGTAGTGACACCGGCCACAGGACAGCTAGTGTCTGCCTCAAAAATAATGTGACACTGGGCCACCCAGCCAATCAGACCCGTTGCTGCCAAAATCGTGATAACACTGCTTATGAGAACAATGAGAACTCTCAAATCATGTATCTTTGTCATTTTTTTTTTAAAAGTCATTGTAGGGAATAGTGAGGTGCTTATGTTGAAAAATGAATTGTAACTGGTTGGGGAAAAAAAGTAGAGCTGCTTTGAACAAATGAATGGAAATAAAATGTTACACTTTCAAACATGTGGTCTCATGTCAGTGTTCTACTGTTTGCACAGAACACACACGTCAGGAAACAATACGAAGGATAACTGAACTGCATATTTCATACTAATTATCAGTGATATGATGCGACATGGCTCTCAGCCTCCAGAGGAAGGTACACCATATTTTGTTTGATGAATCTGCAAAAGCCACTGCTAGTGTCGCGACTAACCTCTGGGGAATCAGGTATCATTAGAGAAATGAAGGGATTCGCTTTTTTGTCCTGGTGAGAGAAGAGTGCTGGCACATGGGTGAAAATGAAAGTCTTCAATATTAATAGTCCATTCATCAAGGACACAATTAGGACATCCCTATCTGACACATTCTATAGGTTTAAAATGAATATGGATATATGGTCCCAAGGATGGGGCACACTGGCTGAATAACAAAGTAAACTCATGAGCAAACCCAGCAGAATGTAGAATGCACAGCATGACAGCTGGTCAGTTGATGTGTTTTGATTCAATGCGGATTTAAAGGAAGCAAGAGAAGTGTAACACCATTAGTGTGATTTATAATTCACTGCCCAGGGCAAGTTATATATTTATCAAATTAGCATAGATTCCACTATATAAGCACATAAATGTAAGAGAGAACACTTTATATTCATCTCATACATTTGTATTAATATTGCTCCTCACACTAAGGAAGCACGTGGTGGACACGTGGCTTCTGTTTTCAGCTCTTTCTTCTTTGGAATTAAAAAATAATAAGAATATTAATCAGAGCACAACACTGGCTGTGAATCAGTCAGAGGTTTGCATAGAGCAAATTTGATTAGTGAGAGCAGTTTAATATATGTAGTTTTCCACACCAGAGGTTTTTGGTACTGTCTGCAAAGCTAAGGTGCGAAGAGGGCAGTGGTGAAGTGAGGAGACTTATCGCAAATGTATCACCCCTGAGCACTGTCTCCCCCAAGCACTGTCACATTATGACACCGTAGAGTCATGTAGAACACAAGCACAGTTAGGCCCATTAACCACAGTGGCTAATTATCAGCTCCTACAAGGTCTTCATGCTCCCAGGCAATATATGCTCTTGTTTCTGATTAAAAGCAAAAATACATTTGAAAAAAAAAAAAAAAAGAGGATCAATTACAGCGAGGCAGAAAAGATAACAGCCCTGCACCAGAGTAATTAGACTGGGCGTTTCATCGGAACCGCTTGTTCTGTGATGACGGTTTAAAGAGTTCAGTCACAGAAACACCACAACTGTGTTTGTTTTATTTATGATGCCGCAGTGTCACCCACTGGGGCCCAATTAGCCCACGACTGCTGCTTTGGAAAGCTCTTCTCAGCTCCTCTTTTGACAGGAAATGGAAGCTTCCCTGGCTTCTATATTTCTATTGACCTGTGGGCTTCAACCTGATATAAGCAAACTGACTGGAGGAGTGACTTGAACGCACCTCCTTCCTCCAACCTTCACTTCTTTTTTTGGCCATTTGCATGTATATGCCATATGAGTTCATTGCATCAACAGAAGAAGCAGCAGGGACACTGTGCCAGAAGTATTTAGGCTACAAACTCACTTACATCCCATTCACTCCTGCTCGATTTGACTGTGATGTTCTCAGCATTACCTATCCACACGAGGGAAAAGAACCACGAGGAATGAGCCTGATTGCAATGTTGGCTTGAGCTCTTTCACCAGCTCCAAACCGTTTGTCAGAGTAATTTTCTTAATTAACAGTGATGTGCTCTGATTAAGATTATTTACCAATTTGCTTCATATCAGGCAGCACAGGGTTTAAATTGACTTCCGTGGAAGTAATGCATATGTTTGATGACAAAAGAGAAACATAATGCAGTAAATGATCTAGTCAAGCTTTGATATGATATCATAAATAGACTAGTCAGGTTTTTAAAGGATGTGCACATTTTAGCGAGCTATGCCTTTCCTTTCAGTCTTAATAACAACCATCCTTAAAATTACTGTAAAAAGGAGTCCTTCACACCTTCCTCCTTTCTCCACAAGAACAGTGCAGTGCTTCATAAAAACCTTGAACCATTACATACACATTCACAAGCAAACACACCCACCCACACACACACACACACACCTACACACACACACTCACACAATTTATTGGTTTCAATAGACAAACGAAAAAAGAATGTCTATGGTCCTTTAAGCAAGCAGCAAGAGACCAATTAGCAAGTATCTCTATTCACTTTCTCCATATCTCTACTTCGAGAGTGTGAGGAAAGAGCAAGGTTTGGTAGGAGGAGTTTCAGCCACACAGACAGGAAGAGAGAAAACAAAGCCATCATCTCCCAGTGCTTGCCTCCCCCTTCTCCTTTCTCCTCTGCAGCTCCAATTACTGGCTCCTCTCCCTGCCATCAGTATGCAGCAGGGCCGCTCCTCTCCTCCACTCGCCCCAGGCCATTGAATACGTTACCTCCGCTATGGGGCTCAGGGCTCAGGGGCACTGCGCCCCCTAACCCCCTGGATAATTTGGGATTCTTGCTCCTGCCTTGGAGAGCTGAAAACAAATAAAACACCCAGATAAATAAAGAAATAAGGTTGCCTCTCAAATATCCAGAGATCTACTGATTTATTGATTTGTTCATTCCCTTATTATTTGTAAATCATTACTGATCCACCGCCACCCACACCTCCATCCTCAACCTACATGAAAGGAGAGGAATGTACTCCAGACAGGGAAAAGTTTTGGGCAGTGAACTTTATGACAAGTTGAATACATGAATACACTTAATCGATGATTCACTTGATTTCAACTTGAGCGCAAATTACAAAATAGATATTTTTTTGGGGGGTGCTTTCTGCAGTTTTGAGATTTTATTTTGTATTTTCTTCAAATATGCAAACAACCAATTCTGTTCTTTTGAAATCCCAAACTCTGCAGCGTGCGCTTGAGGCAAGTTTGTAAAGCTTCTCAGACTCGACTCTCTTCTCATATCCCCATCTTTGTCCAGAGTTTAAGGTTTAAGTTAGCTCGCAGCTATAGTCCAAAGAATTCTTATTAAAGCACTTCAGTGTTTATGCACTTTGCACACTGCAGTGTTACATTAAAAAAACAAAACAAAAAAAAACTTTTTGGAAAACATTTTGCATTGCTGTTTGTATCAACATCACCGTGTTTAAATGAACTTGAATGCACTGGAAATGAATGCAGTCCTGATGTGAAAGGAGCAACAGAGTAATACTTCACTTTTGCACTACAATTGTGAAATAGTATCATTGCCTGTCCAGAGGCTTTTACAAACACCAACATTATAGTTCTCATGCAGTGGACTGTTTCTACAGCTGCACCGTTTACTCGCCTGCGAGCAGTTGCATTCTTTGCTCTTATGGGTACAGCCTCATGACAGACTGAATTGTTTTGGAGATGTAAATAATGATGAAAAAAAATGGTCCAGTGTAAAAGGAGATATTCCACTTCGCTGCATAGCTCGAGGAGGTAAACAAAAACCGAAACTGCAATGTTAGCCAACTGAGTCCGAAGGCACTCCTATCGCACCCAAACCATTCCACTCTTCTCATAGTGACATCAATGCCTGTTTAATATGCTTCCAAAAACAGTTGGTGTAAATTATTACTACATTACTTAATGTAGCACTGAATCGATTCTCAAATGTGTCTGTCCTTGCTTTCCAGAGCAGGCAAGATAAGAGGGAGCAGAGGGAGACAGTGAGCATGATAGAGCCATAGGGGAAATTATGAGGCTATTAAGGAAACTGTTGTTACTCTTGGACTTTGCCAGTGGATGTGTCTGCTGGCAGCAACTGGTCATGCATTGTTGAACGTGCATGACTCTAAATTGTGATACTGCCTCATACTATGTTCGCAAACTCCACTATGATGTAATGTTAGGTGAGGTAATCCACTTACGATGATTAAGAGGCCCTGTGTACGTCTTTCTTTCGTCATGGTGTGCCAGCAGATTCTAGTTTTAAATTCAAGGCTTTTTGAAGGTAATGAAGCACAGCTACATAATGGTTCATGCATAGAAAAGTCTGCATTTGAAACAAACCACATACAAGGTGTAATTTGACAAGCTCATAAAGTATCATCTGCTTAAATGCCTTATGACAATGTAAGATTAATGACAGTCTATTCAGTGCTAAGCAGCAGAGGTAGAGGAGGCACCTGCTCCTCAAAGGGCAGCTCTAATCGTTCTCATCTGGACTCCCTGCTGACATACTAACCTGCTGTTCTTAAGGAAAGGAGATCCTCAAACACTTTTGTGGGCCCACTGTATTAGTTTCCTAATTCAGCCCAGATGTGAAGTCCCCACTCTGCTATCCATTCTTTTTTTTTTCCCGTGCTCTGCTTCATCTCATTCCCACCTGCCAGCTGACCTAAGGACCCAAGGCCCAGACTCTCATTTGGTTTGCCTCTCAAAGTAAAATCCTGTTCTTTGAATTGCAACAATCTTTCCCTCTCTCTCTTTTCTTGTCTCAGCCTGGAGGATCTGTAGTGAAGTCAGCATACTATAGGGAGCACAGGAATCTTTCTGCTGTCACATCCTCACATTCCTTTTGTTGTCTTTATAAGAATTCCTCTGTTCAGCACAGAGTGGCCAGTGTTCCATGGAGATGGCTAAAACTGTTGCTGCTTTTTCTTCTGCCTCCAGTCCGCCAGGCTTCATCTGTTGTAAAATATCATTTCTTTATTCTTTCAGGAATAGGCAAGTGCATTGTGATATGTTTCAGGGTTGCTTTTCTGATCTGAGAATATTGCAGATTTTGCACTTCTTCCAGTAAATAAGGTTTCATCTTTAAGAGACTGTGTTTGAATAAAAGCTTTTTAAAGAAGTGTCACCAATGGAAGATGAACATAGTAGGCTACTACTGACTGAAGACTGCCTTAATTGGATTGCCGGGCTTCCCCACGCTGATGGACATGTATGTCTCTCAGGACCATTGAGCGCCTGTCTCCACTCGATGGGCCCCAGTAAATAATCTCTCTCCTCTAAACGCTTACCGTTAATTGTGTTTTTTTTCCTCCCCTCCTTCTTGTTGAGATGTGGTGGTTTGGGGTGTTGGGATGGGGGATAATTAAGACAATGCTTTTACGCCTCACTTTATAGCGGGGATCCCACTAGGGCCAAGGCAGGTGCCTCTTATTGGAAGAGACTCACTGACAAGACCTGCCAATCAAGTCTGTACAGCTCTCAGTTTCTTAAGCACTTTATTCCCTTTAGTCAATTTATTCCAAATACAGTTTTTAAAATGTTGGGGATTAAGCAGCAAGCAAAACAGGCCTGGTCTGTTGTAGGGAATCAGCGTTCCCCAGACTACGTGAGTATCGTCTGTGTCAGCCTGTCTAAAGCTGCGCTCCTGGTTTTATCTCACAATTGATTAGAGTGTTCATATTTCTAAGTGGTGCAGTGTAATCTTTTTGTTTCAAAGAAAGCAGTCATATAACAGCAAAATGGCATTCTATTCCTCTCATTTTCTGTGCCATTTCCTAATAAAAAGGAAAGTGCTAAATAAACCGTCTCTATTCTCAATGTTAAACAGTGATCCTATACTTTGTCTGCAGTTATCAAGCTAAGCTTTTGCATGGAGAGGAGTATAAATATACAGTCTTTGATAAACACAGAAGGATAGTACTATTCCTCTCCTGGAGGGCTTTGTTAAAACTCCACCATACAGATATAACATATAATACAATAACATAATCAAAGCAAAAATGTAATGGTACTGAAAAATGAAAAATAACAAACAAACAAACAAAAAATGCTGTATCGCTTTAAACTTGCGCCTCATCTATTAGACAGGCTGGAGAGAGGTGCCAGCAGCTATTCATGATGGAGCGGGAAAGCAGGTCATGGAGTCACGGCCACTAAGAGCTGCTTTGCTATAGAGTGCCACTGACAGGCTCGTACAAGGCCATGGCCTCATCTAGCTGCAATGCCAGAATTTAGGCTCTGACTGTGCTTTACTGTTGAGACATAGAAAAGATACCCTTCCACATACAAAAACGAATACCCACATCTACCAACTGTGGTCACGCAAACAAGCAAATAAATGTTTTGTAACACCCTAGTCAATTAGAGTTTAAGATCACTATGTTAAAATAGCATGTTTGACTCATTCTCAGGTAGCATTATTTGATTTATGTTCTTGAAAAACGGGGAGCCATGTGCCTCACACTAAATGTGATATGGGAGTTAAGTAAATAGGAGAGTGGGTCTGATTTCCCCAGCAACCACAGCCACTCGTCACACACAGACAGGAAATGGACAACCACTTTGGGGAAATTCAATTCAGTTGTCGTCCACTGTGAAAAAAAATTGAATCATGTAGACATTTGAGGTGATTTAATGGTGTTAACATACGCACAGTGGAACCACACAACTTACACTGCACAGGGTTTGGATTATTAGGTTCAGTGTAAAATCAGTCACTTCTCCAGAGTCCATTTGACCAGGAGAAATGGATGAACATTAGCAGGAATTGTGAGAGTGGTCTGTTTAAAAAATAAAATAAAATAACATAAAATAAAATGAAATAAAATAAATGAAATAAAAATAAACTAATGATGGATTTCGCCTTGGGTGGTGTTTTAACAGTTGCCTGAAATGTGCTGGATTTTAATTCTACTCTGTCTTTTTTCAGACAAGTAATATTAGATCTTCCATGTGTTAATATTTAATTGTTAGGTCAGGTGGGTTTCAGTGGGCTATTGTGCTTGAGGACTTGAAGCTGCTTTCGTCTTTCCTGTCCTGGTGTGTGAAGGACCAGGAGGTGTGGCGCACAGCTAATGAAGTCACCTAAGATTTTCATGTTGTTGTTGGAAGTCATGCAGGTTCTGCTGCCATCTCTCTCCTTTAAACTTTGTTATCTATCTTAGCCAGAAAAATTATGACACAAGGTTTCTTATAAATTTTCATCTCACGAGTGTACAACTGCCTCTGTAACCCTGCTTAACTCAGGTTAGCAGGGCTTTATCAGAAAGCAGAAATGTGTGTAAATCTTTTTCTTTTTCCTTTTAGTGTTGGAATTTCCAAAATATTACTGTGTTTCAAAGATAGAAATGGGACACTTTATAAGGGAGGGAATCATGTGTAATTAACTCAAAAAATGTAATTTACTGATTGTTATCTCCATCCAACTTCACATCTTGTTAAGGTGCCAACTTAAAAAGAGACGCTGAGTGTCTGAGTTCGCGCCCCTTAAACCAGCTGCTACAAACAGAGCCGTAAAATCATGGTTTCAAGCGTAGCTGTTGTACTGTGTCCCTAATGCATTTAGACCAAAGCACATCACAAGAATTTTATTAAAACGTAAAAAAATTGCATCAACTTCTGGTGAAGAAATAGTGCAGAAATATATTGATATATTTTATCGGTGTTGCCTGCATTTCTTTCTCCCTCATACTTTCAGCTCACAAATTTAGTAGTTGTTTCATGGCCATTAAAGTTCCTGCAGTGTCAATGTACAAGCAGTATCTGTCATAAATGCATAAGGCTCAAATATCACAAGTAATACGTTTGCTTCAGAGATCTAAGTGTCTAGATAGTAGTCTTTATGTGTACAGAAAAAAACTTCCACAAGAGGTTAAAAAAAGGAAAAAAAAGAAAAACATTAACTGTCTTGAGTTCACTATATTCTATTGAATTGTAACATTACTGGAAGAGACATTTTCAGAAACTATCATGTAATTTTTTTATATTGCTACATCTGTGCTTTTTATAAATCAGTATGAGTTTGTTTTTTTTTCCATCCAACATGCTACAATATCATGTAAGCTTTTTTACACTATAAAATTTTGAAGACAAAAAGAAAAAGAAAAAGACAAATATACAACAGAGTGTCATGAGATTGCTAGATTTTTCCATAGAACAAACCTTCTGTTAAGAGTGTGTGAGCCACCAGCAGGCTCGACTGTAGGAGGACTTGTAGAAGGAAAAAAAAAAAGATGTAAAAGACAAATGAATTAAATCTGGTCCATCTCTGCTAGTTATTGTCAATTTAATGTTGTCAAGTGTTAAACATACAGTTTTGTCCTCCTCACCAGCAGAGATATGAAAAATGTACATTCCTAAAGACTTCCTCATTAGCTGCAGAGAGCGTGGGAGTGCTGGTATCTGGAAACAAGCTTTAGCTGACTTTTTTTCAGACTACAACAACATCCTCCTCCCTGTGCGCCTTGCACATGTCCTCTCACTCTGTGCATTATAACCCTGATGAGCTGACCACATCCTTGGAACACTTCACAAGATAAATAATTGAACTCTCAATAGCCCTTGATGGACAAAAATTGCTCCTCCAGCTGCCACTTCTTCTTTTGCTTTGTTCTCAAGAGCAACAACAACAAATGGGCCTTTGCAGAGTCCCACACTAAGAACACACATCTCGCAGTGATAACACATAAGAGCCGGGGTTGCATTACGTTCCTGCTCAGATGATTTGTGCCATTAGAGGTAGCCCATGTGTTGTACAAATAGTAATAAAGAAACCTTCAAAAGAGATATGTGATCTTAAAAGAGTGTTTCATGCTGCCAGATGACTGATGTCTCTATCATCAGTTATGTATTAGCAGCTAACTTGTCTTTCGAGCAATCAAAAGACAAGGAGGAAGACAAAGGTTTTAGAGGTAGAGTTCTTTGAACAATAGGTGGCAGTGTGCTACCACAGAAGGCGGCTACACTATCTTCAAGTTGTCTGAATCCAGTCTTGGCAGAGGAAGGCTTGAGGCTGTTCTGCGGATTTAATTAGACAGAAACAGATACTCACATGTTCATTTCTCAGCTGCTTCCCATCCATTTCTTTACAGTCTGTTGGGGAAAAATGCTTTATGGTCCAATTGTAACTTTAACTGTGAGCACAGAAAGCACCACGCATTCATAGTGAAAAGCCAAGTGTTAAGACCTTGTTTCACACTTCCTAGAGGCAACCATTACAGCAGGTAGAGCTGCAAGAATCCCAGACCAACTGTTAAAACACACAAAGGAAGAGGGCAAAGTTTTCTTTCACAGACAAAGAAAGTGTTTTTTTCTATATATATATATCTAGTCTGGTGCTGTC
>JBAMYA010000021.1:8674237-8685680 GCA_037176975.1 Arrhamphus sclerolepis | reverse complement strand
ACATTTTGACTAGATTTAAGAATAATGTAACCCTACATTCCAAAATCTAGTCAAAATGTCTCATATTAAGGAAAAAGAAAAAAAAATCTGCCAGTGGGGTGAGAAAAAAATGCTTGGCTAGAATTCTTAAATGAGATATATGCTTTTAAAACAGGACTATTTGTTATAAAACAAGTATTATTTTTTTTTAACTTTCTTAGAAATCAGTTTTTGCAGTGCACAATGGCAATTAATGTTTGCACTTAAGATAATCAACCTACATCAAAATAAATTGCTATTTTAAGCCCCCAACAACACTCAAAAAGACCATTCCATCTATGCAATAGTGTAGAAAAGGGTCCCTACACACAAACTTTTAAATTGTTAATGTACAGAAAGTGTATAAAAGTACACAAAACCCTCTTCTCCCAGTCACTGCCAGCTTGTTAGAAGTCTCAGAAGTCACCAATGAAATGTCATGCAAACTGCTGTCAGTAGAGACAAAATGGAGAGGGTTCATGGCCTCTGCTTCTACTTTTGTTTCGGTGCTTATCTGATTCTATGGACATACTAAAGTATTTTTTGTGACATTTGGTTCTGAACTTGTATGGTTTTATAACAAGGTGGGGATGACCAAAAGGAAATGTCTGTACCAACAATCCTTTTCAAACACTTTCTGTAGGCTTACAGAGCTTAAATTATTTTTAGTTGTCTGTAGGGGATCCTGTGAACACTATGACTTAAGTGGAATGGCATTTATGAGTCGTGTCAGAGGCTTAGCACATTTAGGACTTGAGATGCCATCAAATATTGCATCAGATTTTAATGGCACAAGAGAATAGTTTGTCTCCCATTAGAATTTTTATTGTGATTTGCCCACACAGAGACAAAAAAAAATCAGAGTCACTGTAGCCTCTAATCAGAAAAATATTAGTTGAAGCCAAGAGCACAGTTTATGTTGGCGTCCACTCAAGTATTCCTTAAAAACCACCCAGTTTTTCTGAACTGCCCAGCTGACTTGGAAACACAAACTTGTGAGAATATAATCTGTAAATGCAGATGGGGTGCTTTTAATAGATTTGATTCATCAATAGTCATTTGAAGCAGATTTTAGTTTCAATCTTTTGTTTAGCTGGCCATCCTGTGTGAAATCACAACTATAAACATCTTCTTTCCTGAATGCTACACCACACCATGACATCGGCTGTCTAAATCTGTGCATGTGCTGTGCTCCATACATGCTGCCATGCTCAATAAAACCCAGGTCAACATAACACAAGCTGAGCTGAAAATAGTGAGAAAAGTCCTGAGCCGTGCAAGTGGACAGAAATATGAGCCTCTTAGGGATGTAAGCTTTTTCGAAGTCGTGAAAAAATGCAGCTGTTGCTGATGAAATCAGTTGGTTCCAGACATCATTTAAAGGTCAGAGTTGAGAGAAATGATAATTCACAGTATGTGCTTCTGCCTCAACATATGCCTGCATTTAACATAATTACATTTGGAAGGCAGCTTTTAGTTCATATTTACATCTGAAAGAGTCACTTGAGTAAAGTCCAAAGCACCAAAATAGCTGTGTTTAAAACAGTGTGTGCACATTGAAAATTATTTCAGTCACAGGGTGGAGGTTCAGTTGCAAGCAATTTAGTTCATGTGACTTCATACCTACCATATCCCTGATTTTTGGCCGAATTACTGGCTTCCTTAACAAAATATTTTCTCTGTTTTTTAAATACTAAAACAGCTGTAACAATCAGCTACTCATACCTGATGGCAAAATGGTTTTCTAGCCTTATGGAAGTCATGTGCTGTGACACCACTTTGATCCAGGCCTGATTTGTGCTTTGCTGTAATGGCACAGAGTGAGGTTTATGGGACTTCTGGGTGGGACCACTCTTTGATGTTTGAATTAGCTAAAAATGTGTTTAGAACAAGGGGGAATATTTGAGTTTCCTCGTTGAAACGAACTGAGGATGTGCACTTCTTTGAATGACCATAAGAGTTTGGCTCCAAAAGCAATTCGATCTCCACCCTGACCAAAACATCCAAAACTGTGTCCAACCCCTCAACAGGGTTCAAGCAGCACAAAGCACTTTTGCAGTTTCTTGTGCTTTGGTTTCCCCAAAGGAGATTAAGTCGAGATTAAGACATTTGTTTGGTCTCTTCCATGATCACTATTTTCATTTTGCTTCTGTCATTACTTTCTTGAGAATCGTAGTCTGCTGGGATGTCTGTTGTAGCTTTGTGACCTAATTTTGTCGATAGTCAACGTTGATGTGCAACTTAGTAGGCCACCGTGAGTGATACACATTTGTTTGACTGGGACAAAGCAGAGCGTTACTGTGCTTTTTGCCAATAGCAGGCACGGATGATCACTGGACAACGCAACGCAAGTCAGCCTTCATGGCTGATGTGACGTGGGTAAAGTCACTGACAGACCTCTCTGTGCAGAGGTGGAAGGGCATGCTTCAGTGAGAGCAGGAGGACAAAACAGAGAAGAACCTCACAAGAAATTCCAGGATACGTTCCTGTCATTTCAAAAACAAAAAAGATCAGCACTGCCTACAGGAGTGGTGATCATGTCTGCCTTGCCTGGAATAACTGGAGAAAGCCACTAGCACTGGGAAGACTGGAAAGAAACAGATCTGCAAAAAAAAAGAGAAAAAACCTCACATGAGTAAGAGTGCTGCCCTCCTGCTTGTCGTGTTCTGTGGTACCTTGGTAGAATCTACTGAACTAATATTTCAATTTTAAACAAAGTTTTTTGTTCTGCTTTAAAGTTGAGGAACTGTTAAAGTCTTGAATCATTATAAAAAAAACAAAAATGTTATATATTAGACTAGATTCATGTTACACTATAAAACCATAGCATTGAGTCAGTAATTTAGAGTACAGTTTTACCTAAAATAAAGGCTTCCTCTTGTCTTCCTGTATCATATTTTTCTTTGGAAGACATTTCTATGCAGAATGTGTGTGATGACATAACCACCAATAACTCCAGGCTGTCAAGCAATTGCACCTCATTGGAAAAAGCCAGATGAAATAAATGCCGGCTGCTGACTCTTCCAATTTCACGGCCCTCCTTATTGTCACCCCGTGTGCCTCTCCCCAGATTGAGATATTTGCAAACTGTCTTCTCCCATAAATAGCTGTCTAGTCTGATGCCGTCTGTGCCCCTCTAAGTCTGATTCGGAGAAGCTTTGGTGCAACATTTCCTCATGCTCTATATGTTGTCGAAAGTCAGAAATGCTTGCAAAAAAAAAATGATAAAAAATATAAAGATACAATAAAAGAAGGATAACTTGGCTGATGAGAGACTGAGCAAGAATGAGGACTCATGAGGACTCACAGAGCAATGCTCAAACATATCCCCACTTCATACTCTGTGCTGTCACTCACTTCCCGTGACTCCTTATATGACGTGCTGCAATCTTTGAACTCCATTACTGGGAGCAAATCCCTCTCCCCATCTTTGGATAAAATGGGCTTCAGCATAGTTTCATTCTGAGATTAAAAGTTGTCATGTCTTTTGCTTCCACAGAGACAGGAAAGCTTCATGGCTTACGATAATATGTGGTAGTTTACTGTCTCTTGCACATTTTCATCTATATTAGATTGAAAGCAGAAAAGAATGAACCAACATGCATGACTAAACTAATAATTTATTGGAAAGAAAATACCAAAGCTGCGATTTTATTGCTCTGTGAAAAAAAAAAAAAGATTACAATTCGTAATCATGAAAATTAAAACAAATTTATTTGGTCATTTGGACACCTCATGAGAACCTCACGAGCTATGGCACCAATGAAGCTGAGTAGAAATGCAATATGGTATCAAATATGACAGAGGAGGATAAAAACAAGGTTAATGAGAGCTTTGATAAAGCACCATAAAGCCATGAAAAATAAACCGTAAAAAGCAGATTTTGAAACCATTAAAATGGTTGTTCTTTCCTGCTTTTCCAGCCAATATCTCACTGTTATAACAGGAAATGCAGACAGGCTGTTAGGCAGCAACAAAGGCCTTTATGAGCTTAGTTATTACTACTGCTGGCCCACTTTTAATAGCCATACGATCCACCCAGCACACAATGGGCTGTGCCTGATAATATCATAACCAAGTATTTACCATGGAGCCGTTTAAGATTTCCTAGATAAAGCTGAAACACTAGAGCAGCAAATTTGTTAATATCATTAAAAGATGTTACCAGTAACTGAAGCTGAGAGAATATGACCCCTCAAGGCCTCAGTCTGTGGAAATAATTTATAATGTAACAGCTATAAAACATGTTCAAGTTATCAGGTTCAAGACCTGTCCCAGTATCTGAAAGCTCCTGTTACACATGGCACTGCCTTTGATAAAAGTGGTAAAACAATTAAGGGAAATGGATTTTCCACTGTCTGCACGTCAGCAATCAGCCTCCCAAGTCAGTCATAAAGAGCTCTAATCAAAGTAAATAACTTTAGTTAGTGATGGAATAAGTCATAAAAGTGCAAGAATTTCCTACATGTTACTGATCATCCATTGAAATAATGTCATGTTTTCCTGTAAAATTCCCACATGTATTATAATAAAAGGGGTGTAACATTCATATTAACTGACATAATATAGCATCTTCTTTGAGCATAATAAAATGGTTAAAACAGCAAAGTTGTTCAGGCAAAACCATACGTTTAAAGATACATTTTGATTTTCTTGAAGTGTGTTCACATGAAGTGCTTTTAAGGTGTTAGTGTCTCACCTGCAGTGGTCAACCGTCACGGGTTGAAGAATCAGGGGGGGTTTAATGGGAAGCTAAGCTAACTACTGAGAATGAGGGCCACAGTGAAGTGATTTTTTTTCTTTTGCAGATTATAACAACTTAAACCTCATAAACTTCATAGTTTGACTAAAAGCTGTGTTAGATTTACACCGTGTCACATTTCCCCTGGATAGTTACCTACTCGGTTCCTATATTCTCATCTGACAAGCAACAATTTTGCAACATGTCACAACTGTATCTTGGCACCGATAACTTGTAACTGACAATTCTGCTTTTTGAAGTCCAAAACAACAACTAAAACACAGCAAAACTAAGCAACTATGAAACCAACAACAATGAACTTTGGAACAGCCTTAAAAAAAAAAAAAAAATCATCATTTAAATTTTCACACAAGTGAGCAGTAAGATATGCAACAAGTTTCCGGAAGCATTCAACTGATCAATGGCAAGGTGTCAAGGTGAAAATATATCTCATATAGCACACTGTCAAACAGCCATGAAAGTTATGTGATTTGCATTGTTTTAGAATTTTCTCACCTTTTACCCTCATTCCAAGTAGCTGTTAGCTTAGCTCACCATCACATCTCAGGATTTCTTGTCTGATTGGCCAAACTGAGAGCGAAGTTTTAGTTATCTACTTCAGGCAAGACGCTTCTCCTATATACATTTCATAACCTCTCTTAAAAAAGAATATACATCCATTAGTATTAAAAAGTTAGCATGTGTAAATCACAACATTATATATTAAGCATTCACTAAGCTTTCAGTCTCAGTCAAGTAAAACAAGCATCTATAGCAAATGGGGCTTAATAGCCAGGCAGAATAAATAAGAATACGATGGTGATTGAAGCTGCCACAGTGTTTAGTATCTCTTTTATTGTATCCACAGTGGTAATGTGATATGTCACACTGTTGCTAATACACTTCTGTGCGCTGTCATCTAGCTGTAATGCTTATCAGGCCTGTGTTGATGATTTGCCCCCTTGTCAGGGCCAATTATGGCTGGAAGTGTCATGGTGGCAGGCCGTGCAACTGCTATTACTGGTGAAGAAGGATGACGTGCGGTGGTTTGCAAGCTGCCTGGCCTCTCTAACCCACCTGAGGTTAGCAGGTGCTGGACTCAATTTTCCCTACTATAGGTCGGTGTATGGCAAGAACCCATTTTCAGGTTAAAGTTAGCATGGCTCACTGAGTGATGAAAAAAAAAATATATATATATATATTTTTTCCTTTGCAGTTGTTTGGATTTTTTGACAGCTAGAATCATTGGTGTGCAAGCCATTAGTTGCCATCAAGGCCAGCTGTGGCATTATAGCTAGAGTTATTTTCATTCCATATATGTTTAGTATAATATAAATCCGTAAGTTGAATTTTAAAAAAAAAATCTCTTTCACAGTATTCATAAAAGTATGAGGCTATATTGACCAAAATCATTTCACCTGATTGTAAACATTGTTATTTCTGAAATTCTAAAACTTGGTGTATTGAGGGTCTGAAGACATTGAAGTCATCTGTAATGGGTCCTTAATAAATTAGATTAACCTGATGGCTTCATTTTTCAGTTCTCAAGGTTGTTGCTTTTGTCCCCCTTTTTACTTGGCTTCTGCAAATCAGTATATAGAGAGAGCTAATTAAGAAGCTGAATATATGTGAGTTTAAAAAAATGAAAGTAAAAAAAAGAAAGGAACATAACTGATTATAGTTCTACACTGAATGCAGGAATGAGTGTGTGACTGTAGATGACGGCTTGTCTCATAACTGCGTGGCCCTGTGATGAATGTAAAACCGTACATGGTGTCAGTAAAAGAGTGAAATGTTCTCATTTACCAATGCATAACATTTCCCTTTGACTTGGAGCGTCATTTGCTTGACATTATCCAATTAAATGCATTTCAAAAATATATTGCACTAATGAAAATCCAATAGCAAAATGACATTGCCGGCTACAGCATAATACTTCCTTCTATCAAGTCAAGGATATAGCACGTAAGCTGTCTATTCCACGTAAGAACTTCGAAGGTGTTGAATTGCCTTTGCAGCATGATAGTCAATTTCTAGAATAGGACTTTGTAGATCATCTCTTTAAGCTTTGTTTGGTTCAGAAACAAGACAGTTTCCGAAAATAAAACTCCTCTCAGTGACCTTCCCTTTCCTGTGAGTAGCGCAAATCCCCATCTTCTTTGCCAACAAGGACTCATTACTCCCAGTTTTAAAGAGAGCTTTCTGGTCCAGGAGGCCTCATTACAGCTGAAAAAGACACCCATGGGACACACAAGGAAAAAACAGAGAAGACCCCCCCTCCCAGAGTAATAAGCCTGCAAACTTCTACACAAGACTCAGTGAAGAAGTTATAAACTGAAAAGCGAGCAGCCCCCCGCCGTTCAGTAGGAAAGGTGTCTTTGAGGTGTGCAGACTGTATGACTTAGTAGTCAGGAGAAGTTACAAATGCTCTCAGGCTGATTAGCGTTGCTCAACAGTTCAACACAGCAAAGCAGATACTCTGACACAGCGGATGCCTTCACTGTCAAACACTGCAACAAATGCACTTTGAAGATTTCCTTTTGGCCAAATGTCACAACAAAAATGTTGTTTGTGTCCTATCCAGTTGTCAGAATGAATTAAGAGCTCACTCAATGTGTTACCTTTAATTAGTACAACAGTTTACAAGGGAAAACAAAGACAAGCTTAAAACAAATAGAATGAAATAAATATAAATTAAACCCGCACCAGCTCTGCATCAGAGACTTCAATGAGAATCTATTTGCGTTATTTTTAGTCAGTGTCTCCTGAGTGACCTCGTGGGCAGGACGGAAAACACAGCTGCTCCTCTCTTTGGACGAATATGTTATCTAAGCTAATAAACTTTGGGCTACAGTTTACTTAAAGAGAAACATTAAGGGACCAAAAAATTCACAATTGAATTTTCCCACAAAGTCTCGCAGACGTTTTTGTTTCAATATCGCTGCAAGCTGTGATTCCCACGTGAAAGGCATCAGCGAGCTGCCTCTTCCTGTCACTCACTGCTGAGCGGAGAGAGCCTGCTATGTCTGTGTCATGACCCCACGCTCCAGGCAAGTGTATCCTCCCACAACCAACTCCATAGTGTCAGTTACAGTCTGGACTTGATCACCATAGTCACTTACTTAAGGGCAAAGTAAACATACAATGTGTACATGCAACTGAACAACTCCGTAAATGTTTCCTGCAAATAACCTAATTTTCAAAACTGAAAATGCTGGCATCATGTTTTACACCTGGTTCATTATGTGTTTGTGTGTGCAAAAATCTAATTAGGAAATAACTAAGTGATTCATAACAAGTCTGTCAACTTGTTCTGGATGTGATCAGTTTTGGATGACTTCAGTGTCTGCAGAGGTTAGCATTCCCAGCAGTTAACACAGTGGCAGATGGCATCGCTTTAAGATTTAGTAACACATGTCAACTGAGGCTCCCTTAAGGGAGTTACGAAGCCCATTTATAGCATCAACTTCAATCTTATCTGTAACAACAGAAAGGTGACTACCGCTATTGCACCTCATGCAAATCTAGACTTCTGTTGTTGTACTGTTATAGCACATCGTGTCCATTATATCAGTCTAGCTTCAAACTGTATACTGCATATATTCCAAGAGCAGTACATGCCCTTTTCTACTGCAGACATCTTGGCTGCTGTTCTCAATAAAAGACCTCAAGTCAGTACAGAGAAATAGCAAGATTCTGTAAGAAGGACTTAGGAAATATAACAGATTACAGTGAGTTTGTGCAATGTGCAGTCCAGCAGCATAGAGACAGTGATTTGCATGAAGATGGAGCATCCTCAACACTGTTGGGAATAAAACTGCAGTTTAATTAAATCTACAGCATGTTTGTTATCTGTAGCACTGAAAAGACTACAGGAAATTGTAACAAGAAAAGACACAACACAAGTCACTTCTTGTGTGTAAGATTTTAGAGTTGTTCAAATTTAGATAAATAATATTCTGATTCTCTCAAATAAATAATAGTAAAAATAAACAACCCCTTCTTTACATTTTAAACAAACGTCTGTAATATATGAAGTGCATAATAAATAGTGCATATACAGAAACCATATGGCTGTGCTCATGAGCCAAATACACACACATTAACAGATACGTTGTGTCATATGGAACTGTTTATTGATGGGCCTTTAAACGTTAGGTCTTTTTAATTGATCAGCCCTGCAGCTTGGGAGTCAGAGGGTGCAGGGTAGCTATAGAATAGGAGAACTTAAGAGCCATTAGACACAAGTGAGTGCACAATCCTTGATGGTGAGTAGATTATTGTGGCTGGTTAGGTCTTAAGGAACACTGATCGCAATGATTTTTCACTGGGAGCACTGACACGGGCAAAGCATGTAAGAAATGTCCAGGATAAAGAACAAGTGGAGAGTCACTCACTGCCTTGTATCAATGCACCAAGGTCTAAACACATTGAAATAATCAGTCATGTTGTGGCTGGTTCACTAGTTCATTCCCTGCTAAATGTATGTCCACTTCTTAATGGCCTTTTGTTTCTTTTATTAAGATGCTGAACTCCATTTACTGTGTCACTGCAAAGACAGGAAATAAAAAAAAATGGCCAAAAATAACTAAGGACTTCCACAGCTGGCCAAACTCATAGTGAGATCATTTCTGCAGTCATCACAGTGGTCAAAAAGTATTTTATGCTGAGGACTGTAACTCAATGCTTTTACGGCACACATTATTTTAAAGGTCAATATTATTTGATGCAAGACACTTTATCTTATCTATATGATAGAAAAATAGCTTTTTGTTTGCTGTGCTGTCAGACTTTTGTTTATCAATACACATAGCAAATTCTGTTTGAGTGACAGAACACTGCAAAATGCCAAAGTTGGAGGGAGCTTTCAAGTGGGGGGAAATTGAGTATGCAAGACTGACACTGACTGATTTAGCAAATGTCAAGCAGTTATCTTCAGCAACAAGAGCCACAATCATAATCGTAGGGGCTCACTTTCAAGTAGCTGTTGAAAGAGAAACTTTTTTTTTTAAAAAAAGAAAGAAAGAAGACGTTTCATCTATTTTCCTGTTCTGCTTGAGTCCATAATTCTGAATATTTCTGCACTTCTGTTTTCATAATGATAGATATAACCTTGATATTCCAGATTCCTTGAATCACATGGCTGAGGGAAGAAATCCACACAAACTTTGGATGCCACCCAGAGAAATGTGCACAACAACATTATATCTGAGCTGTCACCGAGTTGTCAGAGAACAGTGATGCTGACAATTGATTCATGTGCAAATGTCTCCGCTCCCTGGATCGCAGTCAGAGTATATAAAACTCACTTTTCCCTCTGTGAGAATGACAGGATGCAGTGAGTCAAGACAACAAAGCTGTCACAAACAGCTGTCGGCGCTGACAATTATCAGATTTATCTATTGACGATGATCGGGCTGAACCACTTCATAAAAAGCGCTGTCTGAAAACAGGGACATCCTCTCCTGTTAGACAGGATGGACATCTATGATAATACACCACACACTTACACTGATAGGATGTTGTCAATCACCATGGCTTTGAAAGGCCATAGACTGATGGGTGGAAAATTCTTTGAGGCGCTCGTTCATTACCTTTCACCATACTCTAAGAGGAAAGAGCTCCCAGACAAGTCAATGTGAAGTATCAGATATTGAACTGGGTCACAGGAAAATAGTAGTCAACTCAGTGACTTCAGTGAAAAATAGCCTCAATAATGAAGATCTACAGTGTTAAGCTCATAATGATCAAAAGGGTAACACTCTTACAGAGCCAGGCTCACCTCAGTGTCATACTGACTCTGTGAGCACAGCTGCACATGCATTTCAAAAAGCAGAGTGTAGGCCATCGCCCTTGAGTGGCTTATGTACTTCTGGTCACAAATACAGTGCCCTGCGGTTAATTTAATGATCTCTCCATCCAAAATCTCCTGTGAAAGGTGACAGTAATAATACTTGCAGCCCTATTTGTTTTGTGGAGAGCAGCAAATGCATGTGACTTGGCTGCGGGAGGGGAGGGCATGTTTTAATCCCAGCAGCACGATGACACTCACCTCTATTTGGATGCAATAGTCCTTCATGTCTCATCATTTCTTTGCTGTGCCCCACTGCTACCCATTACATGAAGTGGCTGAACTGTTTGTTCACTGACGTAAGTGAACACAGACCTATCTGGAGAAGTTCATTTGTATTAGTGGATGCACACAGCATGCTCTGGGTCTTAGTCCTTGTGGGAAGGATGTATACTGAGGACCACCAGCTGATTTGGGTAACAAGGTTTTCCACACAGCAAATATTTGGCTTGAGGTAGCTCCTAAGTGGTGCTGAATTAGAAATATGAAATGAGCTGTATGCTATTGGATTTTGGCTTTGTGTCATAATAACAGGAAAACCTTTTCCTCCACCCCCCCAGATAATGTCAGACATTGTAACATATCCAGCAATCCCCAAAACATTTGCAGTTAAAAAATGGAGCACGCACTGTAATTAATGAATCCAAATATCTATAAACCTTATCTGCTTATATTTGAAATAATAATATGTGACAAGAGTATTTGCTAATCAAAGTACTACTCTCTAGATAATTTACTCTCATTTGCCATCTGTTCCTTTGAAATGCAGTACAAATAATAATAAAAAAAAAAGAATAGCAGTCAATTCTTTTCAAATTATTATCATAATTTTC
>JBAMYA010000021.1:8658275-8674137 GCA_037176975.1 Arrhamphus sclerolepis | reverse complement strand
GGCTAGATACTAGACAAACAATGTGGAACAAAGACAGACATGTAAGATTTAATTTCATTATTCAAATCACAAAGGAGCACTATATTTGAGCTCTTCCATGGCTGAACACTCTCGTCTGTCACGAGAAAAAAACATTACTAGGAGGTTTAGGGACACCTACAGATGGAGTTTAGATACAGAATTGTTCTCAAAGAAAGGGTTTATGGCAATATTTTCAGAAAGTCAAACATCCATTTACCCTACTGTATTTACAGCAAGAAGACTCAGATTCTTGAACAAATGTCAGAAATAATCTATGCCAGTCTCTCAGAAGTCATTTAGTCTATTTAAAATGAGTGGCAGATATCTAAACATTGAGCTGATCCTGAGATGATACTTCTGAATGTGAGCTTTATGCCTTGTGCAGCTGAAGTGCACATCTGAGGCCTCAATTGCCCGAGAGGATAAAATAATGCTTTCAAGCCCACAAAAGTGCAGATATTATGCCTGTGGTTTTGGTCTGAATGCATGATGTAGGATATCTTCTATAAGTCAGTAGCAGAGAGTGTGGTTTTATCTGCAGCAATCTACTGGGGCAGCTGCATCAGAGTCAGTAACTCACAGAAACTGAACAAGCTGTTTAAGAAGGCTGGGTGTTTGTAGTTGCTGAGCCCTATTGAGCTCTGGAGGCTCAATAGGCGATCTAGAGCTAAAATAATAAGGAGAACTCATGGCCTCTGCTTCCATAGAAATGGATCAGTAATTTGATTTCAATGTCCCCCCCCATTTTTAAATTTTATTTAGGTATGTATTTATTTTGCATTTACTGATACTTGTATCACATAAATTCGATTGTGTATTCGCAAAAACTTAAGATGGTGGCAACCTGAAGACAATGCCAGGTAAGTAAAACACTTTTTTTTTTTTAAACTTATTGGTATATTCATTTTTTTTTTTAATTGTTACATTTGTATATCACAATTGCACCAGTTAGTCTATCGGGTGAAAGTCTCCTACAGCTTTATTGCTAAAGTTGAACCATATTTTCTAGTCTTGTCAGAAGCCTAAATTTACAATTTAATCTGATGTTGGCCATTATGCTGTAAAACACATATTAACCAAAAACTTTTTTAGCTCTTGTTGTTTTGGTCCCTAATGAAAATTTACAATCATTACCCTTTAATAGTAGACCTCAGGTTGATTGAACTCTGGAATGTTCAGGTCAAATAAGAAAGAGAGAGGCCATATAGGCCCAGATACACATGTTGCTAATACCAGCTTTTATCTCACTTTTGCCTGCTAGAATCCTTTATTCCATAGATTCAACAATTTGTTGGACACATTCCTCAAAGATTCAGGTACAAAATTGACATGATAGCATCACGTTTGTCAGCTGCACATCCATGATGTGAATCTCCTGTTTCACTACATCCCAAGGGTGTGCTATTGGATTGAGATCTGGTGATTGTGGAGAACGTTTGAGTACAGTGAACTGTGAACTCTGTCATCTCAAACCAGTTAGAGCTTTGTGACATGGGACATTATCCTGCTGGAAGTAGCCATCAGAAGATGGGTACACTGTGGTCGTAAATAGATTGACAGGGTCAATTGCAATAGTCAAGTAGGCTGTGGTGTTTTAATTGATGTTCAGCTGGTACTAAAGTAGGCCGTGAAAATATATCCCACACCATTACACTACCACCACCAGCCTGAGCCATTAACACAAGGCAGGATGCATACAAGCTTTCAGGGGTGAGCTCCACCAGTCTTCTGTTGTTTTAGCCCATGTGCTTCAAGGTTGAACATGTTGTGTGTTCAGAGATGGTATTCTGTATACTTTCTTTGAATGGTTTGAATGAATGGTTATTTGAGTTACTGCTGTCATGTCCAACCAGTCAGCCCATTCTTTCCTGACCTCTGACATCACCGAGGCATTTTTGTCCACTCACTGGCTATCTTTTTTCTTTTTCAGGTCGTTCTCTGTTAAACATAGAGGTGGTTGTGCGTGAAAATCCCAGCAGAGTTTTTGAAATACTCAGAGCAGCTCATCCGGCACCAAAAATCATGTCACTTTTTAAGTAGCTTAAACCCCTGTCTTCCCCATTCTGATGCTCAGTTGGAACTTTAGAAAGTTATACTGACCGCATAAATGCATTGAGGTGCTGCAATGTGATTGGCTAATTGTGTTAAACAATATATATGAACACACAAAGCCAGCTACCTGTACATTGGTGAGACATTTTGATAAATTACTTTGAGGAAGCCTTCTGAAAACCAAGAACACCGCCCCCCCCCACAGCTTTCAGAAAAGACCTTATAAAAATAAGACCTTAGCTCTAATAGGTTAAATGAGCTTGATTTTAATTCTTTCTTTTTTATAATTTTGATGTTTTCATCAACTTTTCTAAAGCTATATCATAGAATACTACCATATTCAAAACAAAGCACTTCAAACTAAACCATCTAAATATAATTCAGTCAGCTTGCATCATTTATTAATTTATTTACACCTCTGCTTCTCCTTCTGTGACATATAGAAGCAGTAATGTGTACGATTTAATGACATCTAGCAGCACAGTTGCAGATTATAACTGAATACATCCTCAAAAGGTTAGGCCTGCTCTTAGATACTGTAAATAGATCATGGTATGACGCAGCAGGCTTTGTCAACAAAGAGCAGAAACATCTGGTGAAATAAATGGGTCATACTAAGGTAATTAGAATATAATTATCCTAATTTTTATAATCAGGAATACATTGTTTGGCTTTGTCAAATTACCAATGTCAATAGGTTTCCTGGTCGGTTATTTCTAATATCTGATGGCTTTTGCTCATATTAAATTTGAAAATATAGAAAAAGTAAACATGTAGGACAAATCAAAGGTCCATCTATGATGCATCTTTGTTGCTCTGGAAGTTTTGCCTTTTCCAAGTGAAGCATGCTGACTCCATATAACAAAGTTTGAAGTGGCAGAGCAAGGACTTAGTACATTTAATACATTGCACTTTGGTGACTTTTGTCTACAGGTGTATGGATTGGTAAACAAATCATTCTCAAATTATGCCGGGATGGCTCATTTTCTTATTGAGTCCCAGGTGCCGCTATTTTAATCATTACCTAATTGTCTGGCTGCTCTATCGACAGCACAGAGGCCTCCCACTCTGATTCTGCTGACACTGGCAGGGCCTCGAAGATCTGGGTTAACCTTTCGATGTCCATTGACGCTCCACGGGCTGATGATGATTGATCGAGGTGGGTCTTGCTGTTAGATAATACCTAATCAGCGTTCGGAGTAATTTGTGTAAATGAGACCTCATTATTGATGGTAGGCAACTTTAGGGGCTTTCATACTCACTGAATCTAAACAGGGATTGGATCAGCAATAAAACTTTGTGTCTCCTGTGTGAGATTGAGGGCAGGCCAGTTGCTTGAACTGTTGAATGGGAAATAAGTGGGAGAAGATTAGTTGACAGAGTACACACATAGAATGAGAATAAACTGTATACTATAATGTATATCTACTACAACACTGTGATGTATTGAATAGGCTGACTATTCTTATTGTTGCCAGCAAAATAGCAATATATCATTTGACAAATAATGCTCCATGCTTCTTGGAGCTTTTCCATTTTCAGGGCATACAACTCTGACTTTGTCCCTTCTTATCTTAATTAAGCAATATGTGATGAACTGGTAGAAAATTATTTTTCTTTACATGAGATGGCTTACTGTTAGTAAGTATTCTGTCAGCACCTTGGAAGAATAAGTCCATACAGGGTATTAAAATGATAATAGACTGTGTGGGTGCCAGACAAGGAAGCTTTCACAGAGATTATGATAAGTAACTATTATATTCAGTGCTTTACAAATTTCATCTCTGGTGGAAACGATTGCCAAAAGACAGACAAAAAGTTAGCATCTAGATGGCTTCCATGCATATCCTGAATATACGCTGATTTAATTATGCAGGACACAAGCAATTATTGTATTGACATAAAAAATAAAAAAAGACTCTTTCTATAATCTGGTTTGCATAGCACTAATTTTGTCAGTTAAGAGATTATCTTTGCAGTATTTTAAAATTAAAGGGAAGGTGCCGCTGCTTTAGAGATGTTGATGTTGGAGGATGGATGGCTGCCCCAAGGACATTGCCAGTGCTGGCCTCTGTAGATGGAGCTCTGCCCCACTACACCCCGCACAAGACTCAGGCTCTGACATGATGACTCCAGGTCTTGATGATGATTGATCATGTTGTTTTCTTCATTACTTTAAACCCAATCAGTGCTTGCTGTAATTTGAGTAATGATAGCTCATTATTGCAGAGTTTAAGGGCTTCTTTATTTTACCCCACCAGTGGACCCTTTGGGACAGTGTTACAGGATCAATGATTTTCCTCTTTTTGCATACATATAGCCAGCTTTGAAGTCCTAATTCAACTGTGAAGTTCAAATGAATAAACTTAAATGTCTGATTGACTATGGTATTTTACTGAACTTAAAAAAAGATACTGGAAAAATACTTTTTAGCTTGAATACCTTGAAAATAATACATTTGCTTTGAGGAAATGAATTTATCAATACATTAAAAAATAGATAAAGTGGTGCAAAAATACCAAAAGATAAAGATGCATATTTTGAATCTCATTCTAATGTAATTAAGGGAGCACTATCCAAAGAAGAAAATTAACAAATTAAACTAAATGGTATAGGCCAGTTTCTTTCAGAGACCTCAATGATCAACTAATTAAACATAGAGCTCTTCAATTATTGTGATTCCTATGACAGATGTACTCAATTTAAATAGATCTTTTAATCATAGAATTACCATATTTATGAACATTTAAACTAATTCCATTACTTTCCTAATGTTTGATTTTCACCTGATAAAGGCATACATTGTGTGATAAAAGCATACAATGTTTTAAACTCCAACTAGATGCTTGTCTACTTTGACCAGCATTTTATATTGCTGTTAAGCAGTTTGATTCCAATCCTACAAATTACAAAAATAAATCAATCAATCAAGAAGTACAGTTATTGAACGATAAATGCAAAATATGACAGTTTAACAACAGCAAACGCTAACCAAGTGAAAAGACTATTTTGTGGGGAAACACTGAAATATCAGCACTGATTGTATTCACAGAAAAAAAAACAGGGGGGGGGGTGTAAAACCATGGGGAAGGTGAGTACTGTTCATAATAGTAGCAACGAATAAACACATACCTAAATAAAGTTGTCTCTGAGATAGATTTAGATCATATATTCTTAAATTAGGAAACCAAGGCAATGTGACCTTTATAATAAATACTATGCAAGTTTTTAGAAAAACAATCAAAACAAAGAGTGTTCTCAATTTCACTCTATGCCAACAA
The DNA here is from genome assembly GCA_037176975.1 of Arrhamphus sclerolepis. Classification (NCBI taxonomy): domain Eukaryota; kingdom Metazoa; phylum Chordata; class Actinopteri; order Beloniformes; family Hemiramphidae; genus Arrhamphus; species Arrhamphus sclerolepis. Next base: position 8,668,783 of record JBAMYA010000021.1, on the reverse strand, counting down.
TCAATCATATAGGTCCAAAGATGGGACCTAGCAATAAAGACACCTGCAAGGCCATTAATGAGCCTTACAAGTGCTGACAGGCACAGATGCTGGAGCAAACCAAGCAAGGGAATTGTAAAGAAAGGTCATCTCACAAATTCACACAGTCTGATCAGAATCAATAGAAAATTTGGAGACAATATCAGCAATCCTCCAGGAATCAGTGGCAGACACGGTGATTAATCATGCTAACACTTTATTATTACTCATGCCTCTCCTAAGGTCACAGTGTGTGCACATGACAATCTCTCAACACATCAGAAAACAAATGGATCAGAATAAAATGTGCATACAGACATGTTTCCATGTCTGGTTCCTCTAAATTGTTGCTGTTCTCTTTGATACAGCAATGACCCCACCATCACACAGTTGCGTGAAAATTTACTGCACGAATCCTGTGAAATACATAAAAGAATCTACAACATGGAAGTCTGTAACAATTCTTGCTTGTAGCATTGACAATGTTGATACTGTGAGACACTAATGCCCTGAATTAGTGCAGATGAATGAGCCACTCTGCCGGTCATGACGGGGTTTCACAAGCCATCTAGTCTCTCCCTTTTCATCTTATTCCCCTTTGGTGGATCCCTGGTCCAAATGTTGTCCCCTTTCTTCTGGTCTCAATTTCTGTTCATCAAAAGCAAGTAGAACATACGTCCAAATCCTGTGGCCTCAGCCACAACATACTGTGTCATTAGGGGTGACAAAGGGAGGTTTGGGGGCAAACACACTCACACACACAGACAGGGATGAATACTTACACAGGCTGTGGATGGTAAAAAAAAACAACAAACAGAAATGGACTGCACATATACGGAAACAAGCATGTTAAAAATCAAATCTGCACAAACACACACACTTGCACACAAACACAGGTATTCACACATACACACTCAGGTATTTGATGTCCTCCCTGTTTGAAGCCAAATTCTTGTTATCACTGCTAGCTATACGCCGTGCTCCATTTCGGAGGTTTTTGATGAGAGTCCAGGCCTTTCATCTGAGAGCCATCGTCTGCATGGAAGCCAACAGTCTTAGAACCAGTGACATACTGACTGATGGTTAACATTTCAAAACCCTCGGTTTTATATTAATACACGACAGGTAACACATTAATACCAGGTGGGTGGAATCCACACACAGGCACTCAGACATGACAAAGACACAAGGATGTACACTCTCACTCTCACAGAGGCATAAAATGTGGTCTCTGATCGTCAACCTTTTAGATGTCAAATATCACCGTTTTATTGTCTGTCTCCCATGTGTGGCACCTATCTCCTCCCTGCACTGACACCCACTCATTGTAGCTCTGTGGAGAACTACTTACAGGTCAAACAGTTAAGACATTAGCCATAAAGCTATGTTGTTGCCATTTCCTGTTCCATATCATTATTTTATTTCAACAATCTTTTACTTTAAGCAAAGACTTAGAGAAGGCTGGAGAAGACTCTGTTTTTATGTGCCATCCAGGAAGCACACATGTGCCAAACAGGGCAGCATTCAAAATCAAATGATGAAACCCAACTAGAGATGCACCAATTTGACAAAATATCAGTTATTGGAAGATTAAACCAATCCATCATTGAATCTGTGTACTTTACATTTGTTTGCCCACGTATCATGCACACAGAGACTTTGTTTCTATGTGTATTTCATGTAAGTTTGTTAATATGTTGTTTGGAATTTAACTGCTGGCACACAATTATCCATTTATAGCTATATTCAAATTGAAGGACATTAAACATAAATTTCACTTGCTTGAAGGATGGTTTGCATGGAATTAAACCATTTAAGTCAAAACAATGGGAAAACCCACTGGCAAATGTTACAAAATAAAAATTTCACTGCTTTGTATTTTTGTCAAAATAGAATTAAGATTCAATGTGATAAACTGATCATCCAATCATGGTTCACATTTAATCTTAATCAAATGCAGCAATTGCCTCAAATCAAAAACAGTGGGATTTATTGTTCAGCACTGCCTCTCATCCTATTCTGGTGGCAGCAATTAGGTATCCCACACACTCACTGCTATTTTTGGCAGCTAGTAATAAAAACAAATAGTGGCATTCAGCTATTATGGTTTGACTTACTCTGTAGAAGTTTGAAAGGGTCAACACCCTCCTCGGACCTTTCAGCCCTCATCTCCGTTGCAGTGACGGCTCCGACAGAATCTACTGACTTGGGAAAACTCTCCCAAGTCAGTAGATTCTGTCTACTGAATAAAAACCTCTCCATTCCACTTGGCGGCAGTAATGCAGCACTTTCACTGTTTGCCAACTACTGATAAATAAAAAAAAATGAAGAGGAAAGAAAGAAGAAAATTTTAAGAAATGAGACGAGAGACAATAAGTGTAACAACAAGAGACATTGAAGGAGCTGAGATGGTTGCTGTGTTTCAGTTTGCTGTTGGCATTTGCTATTTGCATGCACTGTACGATGGTGGTGGTGAGTGAATGTGAAGAGACGACTTGCACCAGAAGAGGACATTGAGATGGCTAAACAACACAATCTCCTGCATACAGCATATCCAGTCAGCAGTCATTTGGGGATGCGTTCAAAGTAAAAGGAAGGTTTGGTCTGGTTGAACCTCCCACGGACTAATAGAAACCTGTGTAATCATGCAAATCTCCCATTCACCACACCCCCCGTGCACGATACTGGATTGAGATGTGGTGAGTCTTGAGGCTGTTTAAGTATAGTGACCTCATTGTCATGTTCAAGAGACCAATTTGAAATAACTTGAGCTTTCTGACATGATGTATTATCCTGCTGGAAGAAGCCATTAAAAGATAGGCGCACTATTGTTATAAAGGGAGATGGTCAGCAATAATATTCATGTCGACCGTGGTGTTTAAACACCGCTCGGCTGGTGCTAAGGGCCTTAAACTCCAAGAAAATACCCTCACATCGTTTCACCTTCACCAGACTGAACTGTTGATACAACGTTTGATGGATCCATGCTGTCATGTTGTTTACATCTTCTATACAAATATCACGGCAGAAATGATGAATTAAGTAGTAGTAGTATGGTTTAACATATGGGTTTCTAATACTTTTTGCTTTCCATTGTTTTATATATGAAATGAGAACAGGGTGAAAGAGAGAGTGAGAGGAAAGGATGTAGACTGGTTGTGTACTTAACTCTATTGCTCTAAAAATGCCCACTTCCTCTTTGAACACATATTTGATTTACTATTTGGCAGGATTTCAATGCACTTTTACCCTCCATTTTCAGCATTGGAGGAGTTAGTTGACACTCTCTTTTCAGAATTCCCCCAAAAGCTGTGGCGATCCCCAGAGAATCACTCGTTCATTCAGCATTCCCATCAGCCCATTAGACTGGCCATCAGCCAACGTAACTGCTTCCTGTTTCTCTAAGACACTTTTTTTCTTTCTTCCATCCTCAGTATAATTCAGTTGTTTTTTGAAACTTCCAATGGGTAGAGGTGGTAGATTACTTCAGCCTGGGGATTCTAATACGTTTAACAAACCAAATATCAGGAGAATAATGGTTCATTCATTCCAGCAATTCATCGCCTGCTCAAGAGCACGTGAATTGGATTGAGAATGTATGGCATGAGCAACACTTGGGTTGTTCTAAAAGGATCTCAAAATGCAGTGCCTGTGAAATAGTAAAGGGTCAGCATGTGCAATACGAAGTTACTGATGAAATATTACATCTGCCTGTCTTTGTGACTGAATATAAACATATTATTTTGTGATATACAGGGAAATCTGCAATTCTTATTTTGGGTTAGCATGAGTAAAATGCGTGTAAAATGCATGCGTTCAGACTGTTTATCCTGTAGCAGCACTAATTAACTTTTTTTTTTTCCTTTTGGAAAGTTCATTTTTAGAGTGTCTTACAGTAAATTGACTTTGCAGCAATGTTATCATTTGTACCACTACCTCCCGTATGAGGTGGCAACCGACAGATAATTGCTGTTACCTGCACACATTAGAAAAACTGAAGTATAAAGGTGGAAATGTAGAAGCTGGAAAGTGTTTTTTTATGCATGTAGGGCATAAATTATGTCTGATTGTGCAAGCTTGATGCCACCGTTGAACAGCTAGTCAATGGAGAGGGCAGGGAGAAGCAATGGAGCGATGTAATGTGTAATCTTACTACTCAATGGGCTGTGCCCAGCAACGGGCCTCTGAATGCTGGAAGTGTCAGAGAGATAAATAGCAGAGTGTCCCCCTCGAAAAACATGATTAATACCCCGCCTGGTGACGCTGCTGAAGATGAAGTGGGAGCAGCTGGCTCAGGCAGCGTAGGCACGCAGGGAGAGGTGGGAGGGGGAACGGGAGCGAGCGCAGCGGAGCAGAGAGGGCAAAGAGTAGGACACACTGGCAGCTAGGGGAGAGGAAGGCAAGGCAAGGGCAATATGGGCCACCACAGGCACAGGGACCTCTACTTCCTCTCATCTCCCCTTGTATGCAGCTTTATCTCCCCCCCCCTTTTTTCCACTTCGGTTTAGCACTTAAATAATCTTCAGCTAATTACTGCCCACGCTGTCTGTACACATACAACACAGACAAAAATTCAAGACTTCCTTCACATATCAGTGTCTTTGTTATCTTAAACATTAAAGTTCCTTTAATTATACAAACTATGCAGAAAATTAAGGCTACCAGGAAATCAATCTCAATTCAATTAAGCGTCCCAACAGTTCATGATGTTGCCATTTGACATCCGGAATATGACTAAATATGCTACTAATGTATGGCACTCAACCATTTTCATGAGTGTTATTAACATGAGTGAACACAAGAGTAAGAGCTGAATGTGGTCATGTACTGACTGTACATTCTTAATAAGCAATTCTATAACACAGTGTTATTTCCACTTGTGTATCAGGCTATCAATAGGTCCTCATCAAAAAAGTTTTGTCAGTGAAAGTTATTGTTGCTGTTGAATACAAGGGTCCACTTCAGAATGTGGCCTGTATTTTGCTGAAACTCTCAAAACAAAGTACAGAACATACGGAATTATTGGGTCTGTTCTGTTGTGTAAGTAAACATGTCGAGGGGTGGGCTACTTTTTCATGGTTCAGGGGCCCCAACCCTCCCCTCACACAATTAACTTTTCCAGTGTAATGAGATGATTGATATGCTGGAAGTGTGTGCTTTAAGGAGATATTAATCATTCCCTCTGGTAATTTTAATCATGCGTTCCATCATCCCCAGCTGCTGAGGATCACCTTCCTAGCAAACAAAGGGCGGCCACGCCACTTGCATAGTCATTCTGTTCTAGTTTAACTTTATTTTATGCTGGTTCCTCCCATCTGTTCGCACAAGCCTCTACAGCCCACGTTGCACGTGGACAAGCTGGGTAAGCAGTATGTGGGTGGGTGATTGTATGAGTGTGTCTGTGTGCGTGTATGAGTGTAAACTTTAGAAAGACAGGCATCTTTGAAATGGTAAATCTAATCCTCCAGGTCTGTGACTGGCTGTTACATCGCCACCAGCCACCTCCACGAACACGCACAGTAACACATACAACAGTGGGTACGTATGCACACACAGTCTCTCAGGGACACAATCAATGAGACGCGCATGCTGATACACACGCAGAAACATACACAGGCGCATATACCACATGGTGTGGGCAATATGTCAGAGCAAAGCATAATTTGGCATTTGAACCAGTCACTATTATTGGAAGTCGGAAGAATGCTGCAGGGAAGATTTATTCAGATGACAAACAACTTGGAAACTCTCTGCCTCTCCCCTGACTGCCTTGAAAGTAAAAGAGAATTACATATTCCCACAGCTCTGATTAGTTCACGTTGAGCACTTCAGTTGTTCAGTCCTGTATTTCTGCATTGTTTTCCATGTTTTTACCCAAGGCGATCTGCGATTGGAAAGGGCATTCCAAAATCAAAGGCACATCTCCTATGACTTTGAGTCAGGTGCTGTGCCGTCACAGTCAAAGCCACTGGGAAACTTTTCAGCTGCAAAATGGAACACAACTGATGATAAAAATAAATAAAATAAAATAAAATAAAATAAAATAAAGGTATTTTTAAGAGACAAAATATATAACACACTGACAATAACCTCTTATACATTTGCAGTTAAGAAACCCAAAAAAATAATAAAAAGCAAGGTCTCTGCAAGGTTGCACATAAACTGCAGCTTCAAAACGTACTCAAACATGTCACAGCTTAAAATTTACATTTGACAAGAGTTCTGAATATACACTTAATCATGTACAAAATTAATGACACCCAGCTGACAGACATTCCATCATGAATGAATAAGATTTTGAAAGTTACTGAAGCTTTTGTTAGGCCAATGCTAAGCAGAAAGGTTAATCCCCAGGACGAGTTGATTGGATACATCCCTAAATATGCAGAGCCTTGCCACTATTGAAACCCATTAATTGTATCCAATATGAAAAATAAATAAATAAACATATTTTTTACAGCAAGTAGAGCCTCATCTGTTATCTGTGGCACACTTCTGTAAAGTACATAAAGGTAACTAAGGTTATGAGGGGCTATTCCTCACTTAATATCAAATAATGATGAATGAATATGCCATGAAGTGACAGCTGTTTAGATTTTTTTTTTTTTCCTTTTGGGGGTTGGGGGCTGGAAAGGCATCTATTTGTAACTTTCCTGGAAATCTGCTGTTGTTCACTTTTAGAATGAGAAGCAACTTCTGAGCCATGTGTCTCAGTGTAAACAGGAAATATGGCAGCATTTTAATAATGATTAGATGGATTTGTTTAAACTGTCATGGTACTCTGAAAATAATGCTATTTTCTTAAAAAAAACAGTTTATTACTAGTGTTATGCAGTAAAATATGTAAACCTATGCCACACTAGTATTTTATTATTATTACTATCATTACTTTTGTGCAACAGTGTCATTTGCTTTTGGTTACAACTATTAACGGACTAATAGGGAGAGTCATCACCAATGATTATCATTATTTGACATGTTTAGGGCTAACGTAAAAATTGAAACAAGTCATGTGAAACTATCTCTAACTGGACAGGTGTGTTTTTACACGCTGCACGGGACCAGTATGAAAAACAAGTGAACAGTTTGTCAGCACAGCTGAGAAACCAAATATCTTCCATTCAATAGCATTTCACATTTTGTTATGACTTCATGCTTATCTCCAATCTAAATAGTGTTGATAGCGTGAAGTGCTTATAGGAAATGTTTTTTGAAAGGTGCTTGTAAAGAAAGCATGACGAGTGTTGGTTGGCCCCCATTATTTCCACCTTGCTTTACCCTGGCACCTCTGCTCCACTGCATGACTAAGAGACAATTAATCCTAATAATCAGGGCTTTAGCCGTCATTCCTCATTCTGGCAGGCCTTTTTTTCCATAGAGGCACAGAGGGAGTGCCCAAGCCATGGATCTCTGCTGCACAGATGAACCTCATACAGATGTTGAAAGAGCAGCATGGTTAATGGCTTAGCCTTCTTTTGGCCTTCACACATGTACAAAAATGGAAAACTGAAGGTGGCATTTTAACATGTCATTTCCAATGCTGAAAAGAGGGCTGGTTGAATTTCTTAAGGAGCTATTTGACCATATGGGACCTTTTCCAGGAACCGCTTTCATCTCCACTGTGGTAACTATGGGCTACAAGCCGATCACTGGGGGAGATATTTTACAAACAAAAACTTCCCTGGTATGGCTAAAAGAGCTGAAGTTTTCTCATGCATAGACTATGATCAGTATGCTGTTTATTTATTTATTCATTTATTTATTTACCTTTCGATCTTAGCCCTATCAAGTGTAAATATCCACAATAACTCATGCAATGTTCTGACTGGATTTCTTTCTGTGAGGTTTGGTATTACAACCTGAAAACATGAAATTCAAACTCAGACATTTGTGTCTACATCAGTCAACTGAGAATAGAGAGCACATAGATGCAAGATTGTGCCGATCTCGAAAAGAAAATAGTGAATAAAATGTTCGTCTGATTGTATCACAGCAGTTATTTTTGAAAGATCCACATCCACAACCTGTTGAAATGAGCAATAAATGTGGGACAAAGCAATGCTCTAATGAGATATTTTTGGTCCTGACGTGGGCTTAGAGGTACCACCTCTTAATACTTTTGGCAGAATAAGCATATCCCACACCCCCTGCCCATATAAGAATCACTGAATCCATAGTGAGTGTCTTTCACTCTTATATGGCTGAGTAGCATTAAACAGAACCATTTGTGAAGGTCTCATAGTGCATACATTTACACTTGCGAAATAAATCCAACAGATCTCATGAGAAAAGTCAAATAAATTTAACTAGTGAGTAAGGTTAAAATCCAGTGCACTAACTGATTTCTTGTCATTACAGGGATTATACTAAAATCTTTCTACATTCCCAATCTTTCTGTCCATTCCCAAATATATCTTCTTTTCAATTTTCAAAGTTTACCAGTGTATCAAAATTAAAGGGATACACTCCGTTTCTGTAAAAATATCATGTTTGAGTTATTTCCGTAACCTGCATCCTGAACAGCTGGTACTGTGATGTTTTCAGTCACATCACGGTCCTTTTTTGCACAGGTCAGCAACCACTCTATCTGACAGCATTCCTTCGATGGTGTCACAGGTAAGCTTTCTCAAGACTGACTTTTTTTAATGTAGGTGGGGTTTGTGTGTCAGAGCTGTACGCAGTGTCTGAATGACAATATTGAAAATGGATGTTGCAGGCTTGAAGCACTTTGGTGTACTTTACAGTCTCAACTGCTTCAAAGACATCAATTAACTTAATTCCAGATCCTCGTTTAGCTGTTGGAGGAACCCCATGATTACAGATCATTACCAGATTGTTTGAAGGGCTGAGGTATTTATGGGGCCCACCAATTTTATGAAGCTCTAAATGTCTCAGAGTTAGAAAATGCACCCAAACTTTTGCTCAATATTGCTGCCGTAACATATTTGCTTGGTTTTGTGATGCATTTTTTAACAACAAAAGTATTTAATTACCTGGGGGTCACGCCATCTGAATGTGCACATGAATCAGTATAGATCTTTCTTTTTTTTTCTTTTGCTGAGGCAGCATCCCTTAGAAGTAAATAGGACTGCATGCTGGCAGTCATGCAACACATGTCCACATGCTTTTCTCAGCAGTGCCAGAGCACTGTGACACTCTTTCATATCACAGCAGAAAGCCTGTGATGAAGTGTTTACCTTGTCAGCACAGGGACCTTATCTTCCCAAATAAGAGCCCAAATGAATGGCGAGTGAACCAGTCCCACGGAGGAGAGGCAAAGGGAGCGCTATGACCGCTGCTGTGAGGAGGCCCACTCAAACAAGCAGATGCTGAGGATCTGTTTCAGATGCAGAAGAAGAATATCACTATCACAATACGGCAACTACGGCAGTCTCAAATTCACCAAACTGGAACACTCTGTCCTAACACCATCTCAGTAGCACTCTGAAAATCCCACACAACAAGCTCATTAAGCCAGCAATCTCACTCTGACATGGGGTGGCCCAATAAATGCAACGGCACCTGGTCTCTGAAAGCCATCCATCCTGCCATCTACAGCCCGCCACACTCAGGGTTATGCATTATCTTCTTTAAAAACATGCAATGTGGCCAACCCTCTTCAGTTTTAAGCTACACCTCTCTTTTTCCTGGGTGCTGTGTAAGGGGCAGACATATTAATCACACTCACACCCACTAATGCTAACAATCAGTCAACACAGTTGGCCAGGCTCTCCATCTCTGGTGACATAAAAGTTTGTCCTGAGGCCTGCTGATTCATTCTGTCTGCCTCCGGGCTAAAATGCTCAACACATACAGCCCCCACCCCCAAAATCACATAATTTTGTAAATTATGCTGAAAGCCAAAAATGTACAGTAATTCTAAATGATGAGTTCTAAGGGACAGTAATATCACGCTGTCTTTAAAAATATGCATAATTCACAAAAACACTATTTCCAGTACAGTCCTGGGAAAACTAATTTGTTAGTGTGGTGATTTTCCGCAGCATGTATCCAACATATGTCAAACAGTCAAGTTTTGAGAAATAAACAGCTGCCTAGTTCAGCTGAGAGGAAACTTCCCATTGAGCAAGACTGATCTCTCTCTGAGTGTCACCCACCAGCAGCATGAGGCAAAACCAGCATGTTTGGATTCCTACTGTACAACAAGAACATGGCTCCTCTTGTCAACTTCCTGCTGTCAAGAGTAACACTCACACAAATTAATACAAAAAATGCATAATTGATTTCATTCTGAGATTTCTTTTTTTTTCTTTTTAAGGAAAGTTAGCAAGAATTTCTATAAATATGCAAAGTGCAGCTGCACATGTGTATAACTGTTTGACTGCAGTTTGTTTTTTTCTTACATTGCTCAAAAGAATTGCTAATTATTGAGCTTCGAGTAGCGTAAAATGTACAGCTGTGGTGACTGTCAGTGCTCGTTGGACTATTGAGCTGGTGTACAGCATGACAGTGGCTGGTTTCTATCACTT
>JBAMYA010000021.1:8617605-8644190 GCA_037176975.1 Arrhamphus sclerolepis | reverse complement strand
ATTTAATATAAGATAATTTAACGACAGCAGGAGGTTTCTAAGTTTGTCTGTTTCAGATTAAAGTAACATAAGGAGACAACATTGTATAGTGTTAAATCTTAAAATAAATAAAAAATGCAATTTTTCGGAATTCTCAACATAAGTTTGGAGAAGGTGACTGAAATTTCTGACTGAAATTTCTGGTGAAATTTCTTTAAAATATGTTATAATTATACAATGAATTTTATGACTGAATGTCAGAGACAAGGTAGCCAACATTTATTTACTTTAAATAATAAAGTGTGATATTTTATTTTATTTTATTTATTCATTTTACAGCTTTTAAAGTTGTAAGAGTTTCCCCCTGACATTATTTGTTCTATTTATTCTTTCGGAGAAAATTGGATTTTCCGTCTATGAAATCAGATCAAATTACACACATTTGTGAGCATAAACACATGCTTTTACTTTTTACTGTGTGTGTGTTTGTACCATACACACTTAAAACGTTGGCATGGAGTTTAATGTCATTTCTAAATATTGTTTAATTGATAAATTCTGCGTCAAGGTTAATAACTCAACATGAGCACTGTATTAAACAAAGACTATACTTTAGATGAAGGCACTCAGAGTCAACACTTGATACTTACCAGAGCTGTAAGATGAAGAGTATGAGCATTGAATGTTATGTTTTAAATTAATCTCTTATTTATTTTCACAGAATTGCAGTAATTTTCTAAAGTGATTTGTAAATGTTTATTTCCATTAGGGTTTAGTCAAGAAGATGATTACTTTAGGAAATTTGTCCTACTTTTCTTTTCAATCCAATAACCACTCATAGCTTGCTGTAAGAAGAAAAAAGACACCCTTTCACAAATCTTGTCTTAGGTATAAATCCAACATTTTAAACATTTTTAAAGCAGTCATAAGTATGTCAGTATTGCAACACTTTTGAAGTTGGATATCATATTATTTTAACAGTGTTCATTTCACAGAATTTCCAGAATACTGCAGAATGACTAAACTATCAACATTTAATAGAACTTAGTGACAGTCATGAAAACACAACCTGATTTGGCATTCTTATGTAGATTTGATCTGAACCCAACTCTAACACATGGGGTTTCTCAAAAATTAGCGCTTGCAGACATGATTGTGTGCATTCATGTTTGTGCCTTTTTCTTCAATCACACCTCCTCAGTCTCATCAGTCACCATGACAGTGGTGGTCAAAGTCCATGTGGAGCCAGAGGCAAATTTCATCAATGGTGCGTCATTTAAAAAAAAAAAATATATATATTAATCAATACAAAAATATACATCAATGTATAATGAGAAATAGTACAACATCATTTCCTTCTTATAATCTGATGGCACCACTAATACCTCAAATAGAGGCCCAGGCTCTTACTCACTTCGCTTTAGGGTACCAGACTTTCAGTAAAGGCAGTGATTTATTTTTCATTTTCATTATTATTAGTATGACAAATTTTCCTATAATTTTAATGTCCATCCATCCATCCATCCATCTTCTTCCGCTTCATCCGTTACCGGGTCGCGGGGGCAGCAGCCTGAGCAGGGACATCCAGACTTCCCTCTCCCCAGACACCTCCTCTAGCTCTTCCGGGAGGATCCCAAGGTGTTCCCAGGCCAGCCGAACGCCATAGTCACCCCAGCGTGTCCTGGGTATTTCCTAATTTTAATGTCTCAAAGCAAAATCTACTGTGGTGTACTTGAACATCAGGTGGGTTTTGCATGTGAATCAGCTGGTTTTTCATTCATTCCTACAGAAATCCACTTAATTTCCAACCCAGCTGACCCACGTTTCTTTTTCACCATCCAGATTTGGAGCAGGTTGGAAATGTTTCTTTTTCTTTTGTTAAATTTTGAAGAAACATGGTACAGTGTGCTAGAAAGTTGGATAAACAAAGCAGCTAACTGTCTAGCAAACTTTAATGTACCGCGCAGCTATTGTAGTTCATAGATCTGTAAAAGAAAATAAAAACAAACATCTTTTACAAAACTGATCTCCTAGCAGAAGAGCTTTTCAACTTATTCTCAGCTAGCAGCATGATACGATATTTCTCATGCGCATAATCTCTACCATGAAACTGTATGGGGCAAACTGTCGAAATTAGCCTCTTCCATTTTTTTATGAGGTTTTCATCCTTTAAAAAAACAAAAAAAACTTGTCCATCTACATAAAAACGCTTGAGAGCATAGTTAGTACAAAATGAAATTACAGATGCATGTAGATACGATTTGCTAAACTTTACTACATGAAGCTGTTACTTAATAACTTCTATATTTTCTACTACATATTAAATTAAACACCCCTTTGAATGTAATTGGATCAATTTGGGAAATATGTATATGTATTCTGTATCTATACACATGCAGTAGAAAACAACAACATAACCTTTTAAATAGTATTTAAAAATACATTTTCTTCTATAGTGTAAATATATGTGTCATGTGTAGGATTTGGACAAGAAGACATTTTAAATACACTGTTCAAATGAAAATAAATATCAGGGATGCACCAATCCTAGTTTATCAGTTTCTATTCAATACCAATGCCCAGACTTTACGTATTGTCTGGTGCGATTATGATCCACACTACTAAGCTTGACTTAAACATTATAGTCATAACTTTGTGAACCTAAAAACAAACAAAAAAAAAGAAAAAAAAACAACACTTCATCACATGGCCAGAAAAGGGGTGGAAATATCCTTGGAATATACTAACTTGTAGTACCTCTCCCATTCACAGCCATTTCCAGGGTACAGATCATACTGAGTCACAGTCACAACAGGAATGAACCGAGGTTTTATGCCGTGACTTATTCTGGTGTGTCCAGACGCTGCTATTTAAAACAACCAGGGTGGCAAATTGCTCAAAAGCCTTTGGATCAACATTTCTTTTTTTCCTGCAAGCCCAACAACAGTCATTCACCAGCGTTCCAACTCCACTGCACGGCATTTTGGATGTCTTTTGTTGACACTAGTCTGGTTGTCACTCTGCCTACAATCAACACATGCTTCCTTTCTCTGGTTGTTAGCCTTGCCAGTAGCATCCAGAGTTTCCTCTGCATACATTGGTACTGTCTACTGGAAATCAGTTGAAACCAGAGCATTCAGACAATTTTTGTTGTATCAAAGAGGGAAAGAATTAGGATGGCTGGGCAAACAAGGAATTACCTAGATTTATATATTAATTTGACATTTGATGTAATTTTGTGTCTTCATTTAAGAAAGGACCATGACCTTAAGCTGACAAGACTCAACCAGTTATAATTGTTCTTGTATTTATTATGCACACCTGTTAAGAATTTGCAATGTTAGAGACACATATGTTCCAAGGGGTTCACATATGTGCCACTGTTCTTGAGTGGTGTAGCAAGTGTTGCAGGCATTTAGGAAAGATAGATCAGAATTTCTATGGTTGCATCCCTCAGTGAATGGTGTGTTAGGTGACTACTTGTATTGCCTATAGGAAAGATCAGTATTACCACATGATGAAGCACCTTTGGCACCTTGAATTTGAGTGGTTTCATCTAGAAATATTTCAGCTCCTCTAATCGGAGAAAAAGATAAAGGAGGGAATGTGAAAAAAAAAACACACATCCTGTTGTGTGAATCTTAGAGAAGGCCTTGAACCCTGCCATTCTTCCTTTTCAATTCATCAGCTGAGTCTAATTGCAAAAGAGGACAGGATACCCAGAGCCCAATTGTTCTTTATCCTCTTTGGAGCCTCTGAGGCATAAAAAGCGAAAGGCCTGCTTTTGATCTTTTTTTTTTCCTGAGTTTTTTTCTCTCATCCCCTGCTATCCTTTCCCTTAGAATGAGACACTCCTTTCACACTGTGCCCTCTTCTTCATCTACGCAAAATAATTATCAAGCTCTGCCTCATCAAATAATGGTGGATATTGGAGGTCATGGTGGGGAGGGCCAGAGGTCTACTGGGTGGCCCTAGGACGTGGTGAAGCGTCTGTCTAATCTTAGAGGCAGGCTCCTTAGCCTTGGCTACCTTTATATACCTTGACCTCAGTTTTCGTTTGTCTGTCCTAATGAGACCCTCTCATGCAGCCACAGCTACAGAGGTCTTGCAGTGGCAGGGTTGGGAGGCCAAAGTACAATGAGACACAGGGCTGTTGTGAGACAAGGGTGCATCTGTGCTATCTTATTAAGCCTTGGAAAAGAGCTCATGTGTTTCAGCAGTCTGTAGCCACTGAGAGCAGATCTATTGACACCTACTTGTCCTTTGCGATCAACACTATTCTATGAGGAGAGGCACATCCAAGTTCCTGTTAGGGGTAATTCTTAGTACAGCATTTAGTCAGACAAAGTGCTTAACATGGTTTGAGTGAGCATGTGGATAATGAATGCAGTTTTACAATGATGAAAAATGACTTCAGTCCAAGGGAATGATGGTTGAAGTGAATGACCACTTTTTCTGAAGTATATCATCTATTGAACAAAAGCCAACATAATTTGTCTTAATTCTATGTTATGTTTTAAGTTTATTTGGCATGCAGTAATTTCTTTTTCCTGTCCTTGGACTTACTAAAGGATTTGGCTATTACCCATGCTGACACATTCATAAAACGTGAGAACTAAAATCTTGCTAAAAACCCCTCCTAGCAAAATTTACACTGCAAAAAAAAAGCAGTATAACCTTTGAAAGAAAACATAAATACCTTTCTAACAAACAAAAGGGACAACAGGATATACTATAAGTAGAACAAAATGACAAACAAAAACACAAGTAAGCAAACAAAAACCTTTAAGCAATCATGTTAAGCACGCCTAACATCTGAGCACTGCGCGAGAACAAAGCAGGGCCCCTGTCAGAGCATCGATCCACTCCTGAAGGCATACATCCATAGCTCTCTGATTGCTCCCTGCCTCTCGCGCCTTTCTCCCCCGTGCCTCTAACTCTCTGCTCTGGCTCCTCTCTGAGAGTGTGCTTATTGATCTGGCCCACCTCACTGGAGTTAGTGCACTGATAAAACCTGACCAAGGGCTTCCAATGGCCTGGAAGAGTTTGGAGAGGTGATGAGAAAGATGCTCAGAATAAAATAGGGTCAACATATATATAAATGTTTCTCATAATGTTCAGAATGTTTACTCAGTGGTCAGATTTATGTTGTGATGTTTATAATGAATTATTGTCTTCCCACGTGGTGAGGTCTTTTATTTTTGGCAGCAGAACTATTAACCTTTTATTGGAAAAAAAATATTTTTGCAATTTATGTTTTGGACATGACCCAGTGATATGATTTTTAATCAAGCATTTAATTGTGAGTAGTAGTTGCGTTTAAATGCTAATTTCACTTGTTCATTACCTGCTTACTAAAACTAATTGTGAGTTACATATTTGTCTCGAAGTGGTATTGATACACTGTAAATCTGCAGTGAATTTTCGGCAATATTGCAGTTAATATGAACCACCTTTGTATATCCATCCCGCACATGAACATTGGCAGTCATTGCGGTTTGCATTACCAGTAATGATGGAGAAGTATTAGAAGAAGAAAACTGTAGCCACAGTCGTTAATGCTTAACAAAACAATGCTTTCTGTCAAGTACTTCCACACACACAAAGACACACTGCACATGCATGCACTCACACAATGTACTTGCCTCAGAGGAAGGGTTGTGAAGACACAGTCAACCAACATCTTTCTTATTTTTCTGTAGTTAGCAATTCTGGCTGTCCTCCGTAGGGTTTTCATTTTGCACTGTTGAAGCTTTCCTGTGATGGTTTCATTTTCTTCACAGTGCACTTGTTCAGGTTGTGTCTTCTCTACTTCGCTGGATTACAACTTCAACAGTGCTGTACAAGCTAGATTGAAGTCCCAGCATTAGCACAGATTGATGAATGTAAGATGGCGTGCTAATTCTCAAATCAGACTTGTAATGCACCTTATCAGCTAAATGGAATTTAATGGTACTTATTTTTGTACATAGATACTTTTCAGGAGGTGTAATGGTGCTATTTAATAAAAACAATACACTACCAGGACAATATCAGACCAGTGGGATGGAATTGATATGTTAGATTTAACCCTTTGTAGTTTTAGTACTAGAAGGGTCCCAGCACTTTCTTTAATATTTTCTTCTGCCATTAATATTCTGAGATAAATATAGGATGACAAAACAGTTGTATTAAAGAGAAAATAATTATTACTTTACACAGTTAATTGGAGATTTGAACAATTATCATGTTTCACAAGAAACCTTATAAAATGACCTAAGAAAAATCAGTGCTTCATTAAAAAAAAAGAAGAAAAAAGAAAAAAAAAGCATCTCATGTTTGTGTGTTAGTAAGTGTAATTGTGTCTCCAGAGTGTGATTACTTTGTACGTCAGTTTGTGTATATTTTTGCAAGTGTGTTGTGCTGTCATGTTTGTAGCATTCCATGTGGGAGGGTCTGTTGATAAGTAAGCCATCTGTAGTGTTCTGCAGAACAACATGTTGTAAAGCGCGATTTGAGAGTGTGGAGAGACTTGACTTGACAAATCTTGGCACATAATGAGACAGAAGGGAGTAAAGGCAGAAGTCTGTCCAGGGATAAACAATTAGATTTGTCCCAGAGGTATGGGCCATGTAATGCAAGGACTCTCAGACTAACAAAATCAATATGGCTTCCAGTAAGAACACTCAGGGGGTAGAGTGATGAAGAGGTTATCATTCATTTCTCAGATTAGGACACATATACACAAAGAAGACCAGTCTCACTTTAACAATCAATATGATCACTAGAATGAAAGCTGCTTGTCAGTGATGTATGTATATATTTAAAAGCATGTCTGTGCTATTCAGCGGTTTGTCAGATATGATTGGTATAGATGTGATAACATAGACTATCAGGGATGCTGAACTGAGTCAGTCAAGCCAGTTTTCATCAGCAGCCAATTGTGATGGGAAGCTTAAAGGAGACTGCATTTGGGAATTATATTTTCACACCCACAGATAAAACCATAATGGAGTATGAGGCATAGACAGAGTGGGCAGTCCCTATGCGTTCCATCCCCTCTTAGGCCCTGCCCAGACTTGCAGGTCTAATCTGACATCCCACTACTGTTCCCAGCAGGCCTCGCAAGGGTAGCACTGCCAGGGCAAGGAGGGTTTGTTATGGGAGGGTTATCCCACACTGTGCTTGCTTTAACAGAGACAACAAAAAAGAGAGAATGAATGGTTTGGGGTTGGGAGTCAGGGCAGTCACAACTTGTGTGCAGCTGCTGTTAGGCAGGGAAGTCTCTTCGGAGACGCCGAGTCGCTGACCATGAAGGTGTGATTCTGAGCCATGGCCAGCCTGTCGCTTCATCTCCATGGAGACAGCAACATGGCACCCCAGAGGGCTTGTCTCTGCTGTGGCCTGGAGCAGCAAGATCACTTGGGGATGTGGCCTGGCCATCACCTGGGCTTCAGGGAACCAGGAGACACAGCTCTGATGACCTTCAACAACCTGCCAGTCTGTCATCACAGCCTGGGGAATAACTTGAAAAAAAAAAATCAGCCAGGGATCTGTGTGGAGACATTGTTCACTGGGCCGTTGTATCTTTGGAGGAGTCTCTTTGTTCCAGTGGGAATGAACTATACTGAAGGACATACTTTTACAACATTAGCCCACTTGATGTTCTAAAATTTTCTTTGCCTGTTTCATTTTTTATTCACGTCATTCATGTCAATGCAATGTATCAGACATTGCATTTTAGACTGAACTGTTATATTTTCTTATTTTAAAACAAGTTAACCAGTGCAAGCAATCCACTTCTGGGTTTGCAACAGCTAATTTGTTAAAACTGATTCTGGCAAGAAATCACAATTAATACAATTACAATTAATTTCTTCACCTTTTGTTAGCTAAATTCTGTGTTATTGATGCTGACTGTAGGCTGGGGCAACATCTTCAACAATTGGGTGGGAAGCCATCTAAAGTTCACACCTTATGTAGCTCACAGTAATAACAGGAAATGAAGACATCTTCATTTTCTCCTGAGTTCACGTTTGAAAAATGCAAGCAATATAGTGTAAAAATGAGCTAGCAAACATTGTTTCAGCATAGAAAATTATTATCCATTTTTGGATGCCTTTTGTCTATTTTATCTCAATTCGGTGATAATCAAACATTGAATCTTTTTTAAAGCTAGTTTAAAGCTAACTGTTGCTAAAATACATCTTTAACTACTACATCTTATTTGTTGTGTTTTTGACAATTGAAAACTAAGTGTAAATGGAACTAATGTCTGCCACTTACGTTTGCTTTTTGACTCAAAGGTTTGAGTTGAGCAGTTCAAAGAAAAATGTTTCTTAATGCAAATTTGCAAAGACCTTTGACCTTTCAACACTTGGAGAACATAATACTTTGAAAAGATTGAGGAAGTTGTTAGAAATCTTAAGGTCTAAAGGCCACTGACACTTTCAGATGCATGTGACCTTTGACACCAGGGCCTGAGCGAGTCTTGGAAAGTGGTCATTCAAAACAGTCCATACTTGCAATTAGAAATATAACCTGAAACTGTAAACATGACAGGTGAACTCAGGTGACCTGAAAGACAGTGGACATGTGTTCTGTAGTCAGAATAATGCACATTTTAGTTTGCTCTTCGTAAAAAAAACAAAAACAAAAACCAGATATTGTGTTTTATGTGTCAGTGATGAGAACAACCATCTGTTCTATTCTCAACAAACCCAGTGTCACTGTTGGTACGGGGGTTGCATTTGTAATATGCACGTAGAGGAAATATTGGTGAAACTTTTACTACCTTCAAGGTTTCCTGGATGCTGTGGTTATTTCAGTGAGTGTGTCTAGAAAATGTATGACATATAAGGAGGAGATTAAGACAATGACAACCACAGATTGTTGAGCAGCATTATTGCTTAAATTAGGATTAGGCTTGGCTGTGCTATTACAATTCCTTACTATTAGGCTCTCCAAAAAAAATCTCTAAATAGCCTTCAGCTTATCCAAAGTGCTGCATGGAGATTTCAGAAAGAATTAACAGAAGATATCATATTTGAACAATTTAAGCATCTTTTCATTGTCTTTCTTTGGAGTATAATTTGAAATACAAAGATCCTAATGACCAAGTTCCACTAAATCTTAAAGACATCTTAGAGTTGTATTAAACACTTTGCACACAGAACACTTTGCTATCAGACTACAGGCAATGCTTGCTGTTGGTAAAGTTTCCTGAAGGAGAATGAGAAGCAAAACCTTTAGTTATGAGGCGTCTCTCCTGTGGAACCTGTTTGGATTTAGGAAACAAAATCTTCTTTTTTGATATAGCATACAGTTAAAACTTTGGTTTTGGTGAATGTGAGCCATCTCTTTAATTATGCTGCTATAGGTTGATGAGTGCTCTCCCATGATGCACTGGGCACCTTTCCTCATAGTGCTGTCTTTAGTCTCTATGCATGAATGTGGGTGCTATTTTTGTTGTTATTAACTGTTGTTGTCTTTGCCTTTTCTCGTAGCAGGTATCTATAACCCAGTGCTTTTGCATTTGTTTCTCTATGCTATCTTCTCGACACCCAGCTGGTCGAGGCAGATGGTGGGCCTCCCTCAGTCTGGTTCTGGAGGTCCTGTTAAATGAGAGTTTTTTCACCCCACTGTCGCCTGTTGTACTTTGTTGCCTATTCTCAGGATGTGAACTGAAATGAGAAATGGGGTCAGTGTAATTTCTTGGTTTCTTTTGCAAGACAAGTAAATACCGTTATAAAGAATTGGATTCTTATTAAAGTTCCCTGAAATTGCATTTTTTTAAATGAATTTTTGATATATTGAAATATAAAGTGACTTGATTTTTCCATTCTATTTGGTTTGTCTGCTGGAAATTATTACATAAAACAATGCAGTGCCTATCAAGTCATTTTAATTTATATTATACAAGAAAATAAATATGATTTTGATCAAGATTTTACTTATTATCAAACAAATAGGGCATTTGATTAATCAGAGTAATTATCAAATGATTTTAAACTCTCCTTTAATAGCAGTCTTAAGCTGTCCCATATTGTAAAACACTAGAAAATAAAACAAGTCCCCACAGGCTGATTTACATAAAATGTTGGATGACCCTAAAATCTTTATTGCTATGCATTATTTTATTTACCAGCATAAAAACATAATAAAATAAGCTTGCTGTCTTGCTGTAGTAAAAAAACCCAAAACAAAACAAGATGATCAGGGACATTGGAGTAATTCTCGTTCAGTGTTATAGACCATTATTGGTCACACTGTGATGAATTATTGCCAAATGGGATCTCAAATCTTCTTTGAGTATAAAGCAGCATCATCCAGCCCATTCACTTGTGTTGCATTATCTGACAAACCAATACAGGAGGTTGTGTGGAAAAATCTGTGCTTTCCTCCTTTCATCCAAAAAGAAAGAGAGCATTTTCAATGGGGTGGTGATTCTTTATGCAGGCTGAGGCGCGACACCTTCCACGCGGTGAGAGATCGTGAGCCCTAATAATACAGAGCTGTACAATGGTTCTGACAGGCGAGCAATAAAGCAATCAGGGTCCCAGGCATTCCAAATCTCTTTACCGCCCACCCTCTAACAGATTGAGAGATGGGCTGCTGACCTGAGAGCTGTCAATCATGGGGGATACCTGCTGGAGCCTGATCAGGGAGAGCTGAGGGCATTGGTCCATCAGATCTGTTTTCACACTCCAGACACTAACATTGCAAGCATAACCAGAGACACAAAAAAGCCCCTCTGCCGTGCTCTTAATTAGGAGATGTGTGCGCTTGTGTTGTTTGGGGGGTGGACTTGTTTGGTTTAAATGGGTATGGGAGTGTCTGAGACATAGGGAAATAGTAAGTGGAATCCCAGTGAGACAGAAAATAACCTTTTCCCTTGATTTAGAAATCGGGCATTGATCTGTCACGGTGTTTTGTACAAGGAAGAGCTCTTTCAGCATTGTTTTACAGTGTGTGGAAATTCAGTTTGTGTGTGATGGGGTGTGGGTGGGGTGACTGTGTGTCTGCGCGTGTGTGTGAATTTGTGAGGGGGATTGAGCTTGTTCATTAGCTGTCCGTTGCCCATCCCAGCAAATAGATCACCATAATTCTGTGGTTAGTTAATGGCTTTCTGGTGTTTCCTCTAGAGTCTTCCTGTCTGAGGGCTGACTGCTAAAACTCCTGCTCTGTTTTCTCCTCTGTCTTCCAAGTGGGGAGTCTTGTGATCTGCTGTCTAACTCAGACAATTTGCTTCAGCCAGTGGCCACGGCTGTGAGCAGTCTGCCCGCATGGATTCACATTCGAGAAGTCAAAGCAACATCACAAAAAACATGCTGATTTGACATTCTGTCTCACTGACTGGAACTGTAATTATTTTCTACAGTTAATATCTGCCTGTTACGGGAAGTCTTCTCACAACCAGGAGTTTTGTTTGAGCGTTATTTTACACATTTTTAAATCCGACACTTAGAACTAGAATCTTTCTTTTTAATCATGTGTTTGATATTTCACTATGCAATGAATATTTAAATTTAGTAGAAACTACACATGCCACTCTAGGGAACCTTTTTTTTTTTCTTTTCTTAATAGCCTTCCCACTAAATACTGGCTGGTTTGCCATGAAAAAAGATATTTATAAATCAATATGACATAATGTTGACACTTCATTATGTTATTTGGAGATTTTCATGTACAATTTTAGCTCATCTGCGGAATAAATTTCTTTTCTTGGACATTTAGTAGCAGCTTTGGTTTGAAATGTGATGCCAAATCAAACATGGCAAATTACAGCTTTCCACTTTGTGTATGATTTTTTTTTTTAAGTGTAAATTAAGTTAATAATTTTTGACATCAGACTAAATGACTGCATTGAAAGTACTGTTTTATCCCACAGAGAGGCATCATGTAACGTTGCAGCTGTCTGGATTTCTGTTTGTTTTTTTGTGTTATAGTAATTTGATTATTTTCTAACAGAGGCTCTAGTCAGTTCTTCCAGTGTGAACACATTGTGCTATTTGTGTCAAATAGGTGTTATTTAAAATAAAATGAAATAAAAAAACAAAAACAAAGGTAAATTGCACAGCAGCTACTCAAATCGAAATGTAGTATTGCCGAAGTAAATAAAGTCAAGCATCTGTAGAAATGAAGGCATCCTTACATTTCAGTGTAAGGGATCATATTTACTTTTTATTCATTAGAACGTCTTCATTTTTGCTTTGAACATCTGGTTTTAGAAGTGAAAGGAGATGGTGGCTGAAATGCTACTCAAGGCTTCAGCTGTGTGTAACGACACATTGATGTGGTGCCGAGCTGCCTCCATTCAGTCTGTTTGAATTACTAAAAGGAAACAGGTGACTTAATGAGGACGTTTTCTTCTCTTTTTCTCATTTTATTTTCTTCCTCACCCCCACCAATTTGACGATTAACGACCATTGTGTGAAAAGAGGTAAAACATACTCTAATAGCCTGCTTTACATTTTTACATCAAAACAATGCTATACAGCTGTCTAGCAAGCAGAAGCTTTTCTGTAAATGGCAAGTCCTGTAAGTTTGGACACTTGTTTTTCAGAATTTTTTTTTTAAAGAAAACTGAAAAAGGCAACAAAACATCCTGGAGAAAGTCATGGAATCATGGAGTCCTATATTTGAAAGGGTCGGTCCCTAAATATGATCCAGAACACATTTGTGTTCCCGCTGATGTACGAATCTGGCCACAAGTGTTTCAGACCACATCAGAATGTGGCCTAATCAATCATATTTGAATGCATCCTCAGTGCATCTTGAGTGTATTCACACCACCGCTAACCACTTGTGACCCGATCTCCCAGGTCACAAGTGGTTAATGGTGTCACAGGGCTTATGCTAACACCAGATCCAAGCAGATCTCGAGATTTATTTTCCATCAGCACAGACAGTAGCAATACTTCTGGTTTGAGAAGTGGGTTAGTTTGATTGGCATACAGTTATTTGGTCATTATAAATGTAGAAATGATGTTACAGCTATGAATCAGTGGGTGGTTTTTAGCTTGATAGTCCATGATGCTCTAAATCACACAGTTGAGCTACAGTTTCCTGTTTTTGCGGCTGATTCTCAGCAATTAGAATAAAATAAACATTTCATATGCTACTGCCTTTTAAGATTTGCTGGTATGATTCAGATCTCATCATCAATGACAGCAAACCATGTGTAGTTGCCAGCTGCACAACTCAAAATATTTGAGTCATGTTTACCACTGTGTTGCATCACCTTTCCTTTTCTTGTGATTTTGAATCATTTTGAAATTGAGGATACTTGTAGTTGCAGTTTTACAAAAATGAATCTGTGTGCATTCTTGCTTAATACAAGAGTTCATTTGCTCAACAGTCCATAGTCCCGGTTGTCTGATTCTCATCATAATGTGTCATACATTTTGAGTAGTGGACAATCTGGAACGCTGGCAGGCTTGTTGAGCACAAGTACTCTGTGTCTGTGAAGCCATGCTGTTGTAAGTTGTGTAGAATGAGGTATTGTCTCATTAATAAAAAAACAAAATAAAAAACAAAACATTGCCTTGATTGTAACAAGATTTTCATGTCTACCACTACATCAGTTGTATCCTCACACTTCACAAGTCCCCCGTACCATGTGCACTGATGCGTTCCTATACCACCATATATGTTGGCTTCCTCTTTTGCTGATAACAGTCTGGACAGTCTTTCTCATCCTTAGCACATAAACTGGACATCCCTTTTTTTTTTCCCAAAAACAAACTGAAATATGGACTCATCTGAACATAGAGCAGATGTCCACTGCCTATCTGTCAATCTAAGATGGGTTTGTGCCCACGAAACCTGTCAGTGGTTGTGTTCATAAATGGCTTTTCCTTGCATGGTACAGTTTTAGGTTACATTTCTGGATGTAACAGTCACAGACTTTGTTGAATAGCAATGGTTTCTCAAGTCCATTTAACTATAATGAGTGACATAATAAACGTGTATTTTGTTTTTTAAATATATTAATTTCCTTTGTATTTGTGTCTGTAATGAATTTTATAGATTTTGTAAATTATTTTCTGTAAATGGGGTTTGTATATTACATGCACACGTTTCACTTTGAAAGGATGCCAGTGCTGATGATATACCGCAATCTTTTATCTCGGGCTGCTGATTGAGAATGAGAAATCTAAAATCCTGAAGTTGTAAACTTTTAGTGAAGAAAGATGAAAAGGAACATACTTTGTGTTTTAAGGTGTTTTATAACTCAGCCATATTTGACGATGAATGATGAGTTGTGCAGCCGTCTCTCCTTAAACTGTCCCTCAGGGGTGCTTTGTAGATCCCCTCACCTCCCTGCATCTGGGAAACTACATGATTTCTGAGGCCTAATGTCCAAGCTTTTCTTCCAAAGTAACGTTTGTCTTGTTCCTTCCAGATCTCTGATGTCACCCTGTACTAGAACCTGTATGTGATCTCATGCAGCTGGAAGAGCAGCCCTTATGCATTTTACACGCCAGTGAAAAATGGGGTTTACTGGGTCATTCACCATCTGACATCACAGCGGATTCTGGTTGAAACTGGATTTGTCTTTCTATACTTCAATGCATCCAACACACCGTGTCTTTCATATTTTATATAATGCTGTATGACTAAACTTAGATGCCTGCATTGAATGACTTTACCTGACCTCCAGACTTATGGCTTGATTTTCTGCCAGTGTATGTGGATCGTTGCATAAACACAAAGATCATTTCTTTATAGGTAAGCGTTTCTGCATATTTTTAAATAGTTTAAAAAGTTGGCAACAACTTAGACGAGCTGTATTTTCTTTATTCCCAACCACTTTGACTGAAGCATCAAGTCAGTCATTAATATTCTTGTTTCGCATGTGAGTCATAATGGCCCCAATGGTGTTGCAGCTTTTGTCAAATAACATTAAATGGAAAGTGAAAAAGAAGTAGCTCATGAAATGATCACTCTGGCAGCATTCACAGTGTAGCATGTTTGGAAGTATTGATAACTGTCCTATTTTTCAGTTTCAACATGAACACACAGCTAAAAAAGCTAAAAGCGTGCCCTGACAACATTTTCCCTTTATTGGTAGCTGATACATCATCAAGAGGTTGTCTTTGCTGGGGAAAAAAAAAAAATCAACTGCTGAGGCGTTTCTGGACCTTCAGACCTTTGTGACCAATGGCATGTCATCCCTCACTCTGTCATGTTTACGTAAAACCAATCCCTATTCAAAGCAGCATCCATCAGTGTTAGTTGAGAACAATGACAGATTGCCTTTCTGCTGCGCTCAAAGCATCTGGATCCTTTCTCTGCTCCCCTTCTTTTATTTATGGTAAAACAGCCTGAATAACAGCTGGGCAATGGGAGTTTACAATTTAATCAATTGTTTGTTAGGGAGCCACAATGTTGCCCCATACCCAAGCATCTGCAAGTTAATGTTCATTTGCCATGCTAATTTTCCCACAGCAGCAGCATATCTTTTGATTACTCTGTAAGAGATTTTTGCACATTAAGCACTATGGAAATACTTGAAAAAGAAAATTGCACTTTTTAGGTGGCTATTGGTGTGAAATATTCTTTTGCCTTTGGTGTAACTGAAATCAAATGGAAAAGATGACTCACAGACTAGAGAAGCAGTTACCTTCTGTTTCTCATCCACATTTTATTCTTGCAGAGGGATATCCCTGAAGTCATATGAAATTTCACTTACTGGTGGTGAATTTAGGTACACGCTGTTTATCCTGGAAGCCATACTTCCTGTTAAGATGAAGTGGCCTTTGTTTGTTCTCCCAGGTATTTGTGCCTTTGGCAGTATCTTGGTCTTTTGTTCTTCTCTGCTGCTTTTCAGGTCCACAGAGTGACCCATGTGATCACAGTCCTCAGGAAGGTCAGTCATTTACAAAATGTAATTGACTCCTGCAAAATGTCACCACTTTTCCAGATCCACTTACCAGAGAATTTGGAAGAATTGTTAGAATAAAAAATAAAGTACCATAGACATGAACATTAATACAGAAGCCGAACACAAGAAGAAAGAATGTAAAAGTCAGAGGAAATGGGCATCCACTTCCTTCCCAGAATCTTCCTTCCTAAGCAGAATCTTTGATAATGTTTAGAAATTATTATTAACATTGTTATTATTATTATCATTATTATTTTTGGTTTGTTTTATTTGGCTGCACTATCTTGGTAGCCTTGAGCCAATGTTTGAATAGGGCACTATTTAGAAATGTGCTGTAAGCACTGGAATTCACCTTTTCCCGGCTGCAGCTCAGAAACCACACACTACTTTATTTATAATCCAACCAACCTCAATGTGCAACTCTTGCCTCGTACTCTTGCTTGCATCACACACTGGGGTCACTTCCCTCTGCACCTTCACCACTGCTCTTGCATTCCAACATGGCTCTAGGACAGCAGCCCAGCAGAGCTCTATATTCCTTAAATCACAAAGAGGCCCAGATCAGAGCCATGCTGGATGGGAGCCAGGATCCTACCCTCACAGCCCAGGCAGCTGGGGGCAGCCTATAATAAGTGGGAGACAATGAGAACTAGCACACCTCCCACGCTTTGCATGTAGATGTTGAATCCGAATTGAAATTAAATGGTTTCATAGGTTTTCCATAGTCCTCGCTAATTACGAAGCGATAGGAAAACCTCGAGTGGGATTAAAAGAGATGTAAAGCCATGTTAAGGGTACATTTTAACATTCAAATTCAAGAGAATATGTATTATTCAGCTTACTGTAGTGAGTTTTGAAAGTGCAAAGTTCCAAAGGACAAAGATTAATATATGAAGATGTAAAAGTGGCTTTTTGGAGCTTTTGATTTTAAACTTAAAAGAGGGGCAGAACTATTTAACATCAACTCTTATTCGGTTGTAGGAAAGCATTTTTTTTTTTTTGTTTGCCTGTTTGATATTGCCAGAATTAGTTTATCATAAAAACAGGGCACCTGAACAGTTTTTTGCTTCGACAGTCTACAAATACTTTTTGTTTTCCCGTGATAAACTAGACATATTAAACATATTCTGTTTTTAATGAATAATAATGAGCAATTCACTATGATGTAGATGGCAGTGGTCCTTTAATGGTCCCTTGTAGTCTCTTAAGCCTCTGGTGATAAATCTTAGACGGGCTCACTGGTATAACTAAAACCCAAACCTCATTCAACTTCACATCCATCAGTGTTTGGCTCAAAGCGATGACAAAGCACTTTCAATTACACCAGTAAGTGACTCTGGAAACAGTTCATAGCAGGGTCCAGGCACGAAGACTTTGGGAAAAAAAAAAAAAAGGCACAAGTGGGGGAGGGAAGAATGTCTGGTAGGGCATCCGTTTGACTCGCTACCAAATAATAAAAAAGGGTGGTGTGACTCAGCGACACAAGGGATGCCGTTTGCATTGCAAACCCAAGGACAATTCACCTATTTTGTGTGCTGTCACCCCTGTAGTCTGATTTATGGTTGGGACATCCTTTCTGTGACCCATTCGTCCATCAGCTTGGCGCTATAAGGATACTCTGGTGATTAAAGGCTGAAGTATCAAAGCGTCCTCAGTCAGGGCCCTTGTCTTGTACCAGAGGGCCTTGTGCTGCTGAATAGGGAGTGTGGCAGTTGGGAGGGAGAGTGTTGCAGCAGCAGAGGAGTGCCATTCTTAACCCTGAGCACCAGGAGAATAGAAGAGCTTTTTGAGAATCCATCAACTGCAAATGCTTCATTCCACCATGTTGGTGTTTTCTTTTCCATTTTTCCATCCCAATTTGTAATTACATTATGTCGAGTATGTGCTCTCTAAAACTTAACATGGCACTGTTTAATTGGAGTGATTTTACTTATAATTGCATGATCCTCTCTACCACTTTTGGCTTCCACTTTGTTTGAATAAGCGGGCTAATTTCAGAATCCATCCTCAAAATTAATCAGTATGGCATACTTAATATTGAAGTTCAAAAATGAAATAATTGAGAAAATGTTAATCTTCTCTGAATAGCGGGAGCTGTAATCATCAACAAAAACAGTAACCCAACAATGACAGCACCAGTTGGGGACACGGCAAAAACAGATGAGTGATTTATAATTTTTCTCTTACTGTGTTCAAAACTCCCTCATTACATTCATTACATAAATAAAAACAGAGTTGGAGTCCCCAGAGTGCCTGATCTTTTAGAGCACCCCTGACTCCAACCTCCCTGATGAAAGGCCCACACTAACATCAGGAATTCAGAGCCTTTACTCTCTAACTTCAGGCAATTATGACACAGAGGAGATCTTTGCCTCCTGCTCTCCAAAAGAAGAAGGGAAAAAAAACAACAACATTCCTTTTTTTCTGAGCTTAGTTGTAAAAATAAGCTTGCTCTCCTCAATTGCAGTCACCCCATGCCCTTTGCAATAGTAGCAAGGATGTATCGGAACAAGCCATGGGGCAAAACAAATCACTTGTGATTTACAGAATTATAAAGATTTTAATAGCTGCAATGTTTCTCACTCAGATTGGTCTTTATTTCCAGGAGTCAAAGTTTCCTGGGTGCCCCAGGCTTTTGAAAAGCAGTAATTGGCCTACAGAGAGACTTAGGATCTCCCTGAGTGATTGAGGGTATTTGTTGCTGTGAACTCAGGGGTAGCACTCTATAGATCACAGGTCCAGGATCTGAGAGACTGCAACTTGTCAAGCACAATTCATTTTGCAACTGTGGAAGTCGGACTACTTTTCCATGCAGTTTAGCCTAAAGTTTTAAGATAGGAAGTTTTTGTCTTTGTTTTTGTTTTTCTTAAGTAGTTTATTCTTTCTTTCCCATTTTTTTTTCTATTATTGGTTATGTCTCCAATTATTTTATAGTTATAGAAAAGGTCTCTCAGTTTGCAACTTTAATAAAACAATCAATAACTGCAGAATAACGTGATGGAGAAAATGGGTGTCGTTCTATGCAAGTGTGTCTTAGAAATACAGCAAATAGTTATAAAATATGAATAAAATGAACTTTTGTTTCAGTCTGTCAATGAAATGGCACACCTTTCTTTTAAACAAAAAAACATATACTATTATTGACCACAATAAAAGAAAAAAGCTTTGCAGCATTCTTTTTACAATAACTGTGACTTTACTTGCAGTACTACTAATAAAAACATACTAGTTCCTATTAGTTACAAAGTGTCTTGAAATTAATTAATTAGATTTTTTTGCTACTTTACTCAATGTGGCTTTCTGTTGAAGAGACTAGCATGTTGTTGAATTTAATTGATTCACTTTGTCTGTTGTTTGTTTCATAGTTGCTATATTGTATATAGCTTGTATACACCTGAATTCTTTTTTTTTTCTTTTGTAACAATAAGCCTACAAGTGTTTTTTTGTTTTGTTTTGTTTCTAAAAACCCAATTCAGCTAAAGCCCAAAATGTTGCCTTGCACATCAACAGAGCAGTTCTCATAATGCTGAAAGCGTCTGCTTTCTGTTAGAAAAACAAGTCTGGCAGTAGCTAAGCTATATTAAGGAAATCCACCAGGGAGGCATAATCGAGTTTGACTCTCTACCGGTGGTCTCCTTGTTAGTGTTGCAAGTGTCAGAACTGACAGTGCAGGTAGCTCAAACGCCACTTAAGGTTTTAGCTTCAGTGGCTTTTGGAAAGAAATGACCGTGACCTGTGTAGCTTGAGCCCACATCCCACACCCTTTCTGCCTGACAGCCGCTCAATGGCAAGTGTCTGCCAGCATGCCGAGGGGAACGCTGCCAAGCAGCCAGAGATGGAGATGATTACCATATCCCTCTCTCCCTCTCAGCCTGCTCGCTGAAAACTGATACCTACTAACAAACTGCTGTCAACATGTTAGCGAGGCGGAGAGAGTGAGAGCAGTAGTATGTGCTGAGAGAGGAAAAAGGGAGAAACAGAGATGTGTGGGAGAGTCAGTGTGAGGAGTCTGAAAAAGTTGGTATTAATGACATTGAAACAGTTTTTTTTTCTCTCTCTCTCTCTGTTTTGAGAGCTAACACTGTTGTGGTCGACTTGAAGAATGCAATCAACACTATAAGGAGCAAACTGGTCTGGCAGACACTTCACCATAAAGTGACAATCATATGATGAATGTTAGACAATATAGTTGTAAGGCCACATGTGCAGGCTCATCAACAAATGTAGCCATTAATGCAAATTAAGGAAAATAAACTTTTTTTTTCGGGGGGGGAGTAAAAGTTATAATATATGCAGAATAAATGTTTCATCGTTAAGAGTTTCAGTGGCGTTGTGAAGTTATGCAAATTGCTTTGGACCTTTAGTCCACTCATTTAAAACTTGGGCTTTCCTGCTGAGCACAAGAAAATGCCGTTTCTCCAATAAAAGTTGTAAATGTCATTGTTTTTGAATAAATCACACACACACAAATACAACGAAGGGGAAAAAACACAACTGATGTATGTCTTTTAATTGTTGTAGAGGAAGCAGAATGGAGTAGTTTGGATTATTGGTAATTAGAATATTATTGTGCTAATTACAAATGATTTGGCTCGTCTGATTTCCAGCAGAAGACTTATTTTAGCCTCTGTCTTCAAACATATTTGGAATGGCAATGATAGTAATGTGCATCCCAGCAAGAAATACTTTACTTCAAAGACAAGAAAGCAATATATCTTCAATAAGCCTTGTGTAGATTTTTGTGAAAAATGTATTAATTAAAGGCAATCTTTACATTTAATTTGTATTTTTTTTGCTTTTCATTTTCTTTTATTTACTTATTTTTTTCCCCAACTCAGAGATTAAAATGTTGCTTTCATGATTGCTCAGGTTTTCCTTATTATATTTGTTACTGCTACATATAATATTATATATATATGTATATATACATATATGTATGTGTGTGTATATATATATGTGTATATATATATATATATATATGTATACACAAGCCTGAAACCAAATTGGTGTCTGCAGAAGCTTACTCTGGAACTTTGTTGAGCAACAAGATAAGTATTTCTCTAAAAATCAATTTTCGAGAAGAGACGATGGAAACAAACCTAAGTGCTAGTTTGAACCAACCCCATAAGGCTTGCAGTGAAACCACCAAGCCTAAGAAGCACTTTATTAGCCGGTGGGGGGGTGGGGTCAGGAGGACCAGCCCTGTCATTGATTGAGGTTGGAGGATGCATCCACAGCTGCACTTTCTCTAAATTTCTAAGAGTAAATATGCACCTTTTGAAGTGGGGGGTGCCTAGGAGCACTCGTCTGCACGGATTGTGTGGGTTTCTGTGGGGAGCTGTAGTTACGGGAAAGATCAATGGACAGGGCATTAGGGGGGTAGAGCGCACTACACTGTCCAGCCCTCCAGCCTGCAGAACAACTCAGCAGCTACTGTAGATAGCCAGAATTGTTGAGCTCAAGGCAGTTTAATTCTCCTCTGCTGTTTTGTGAAACTGAACATTTTCTAGACTGTTAAATGCATTGGAGAAAAAAAAAGATTAAATAAACCAAGAACTTTACATACAACTATTTTTTTTTTTCCAATATTGTTTTCCTACTACTTTTGTGTTCATGAAATTGAGAAGATTCTTTTAGATTTGTGAAGTAAAGATATTCTAAAACAGTCACAGCTTTAATATTTTTATTTTGTAACTTGCAAGAAATATTTGCATTTTATTCATTTTTGATAAGGGCATGGCTCTTCATTATTTTATGGGAAAAGAAAAGAAAATCTGAATAAATATGAAATATCTTTCATTGAAATAGTGTTGCCAGTGTAATTACTGACTGGGAAAAGCCATACCCTACTGCATGGGCAATGGTGAAAGCATGGAAAAACCCATATCCTGCATATATTCTGTGGCTTAATATGTGTGCTTGTGGCTGGCTTTAAGTGCATTAGAATTGTGCTGATCACACAGCTTCCATATTGTGGTTTGTAAAGACTATGGAAAAGCCTTTTGGGGTAGCCACACGTCCAGATGAGACCAATATGTTTTTGGTTGGTACAGATAAATGAGCAAAGATTTTTTTTTTTTCTTTCAGCATTTTTACTCCTAATACCTTTAAATATACATTATATTTAATGTATATTTAGATAACCTTTTTGAGACAGAATTAAATAAATATATTCCAACTTAATTCTGATTTTAATTTGGTTAATTTCATTTCATTTTCCTGTCATCATTTTATTGAAAACATATTTTTTTACCGATTCTGAAAAAAAAAAAAAAAAATGTTTAGTGCTGTTCCTGATAAGGGTGACAGGACAATATTATCATCCCCTCACAGTGTCAAAAGTGTAGATCATCTGAGCTCCCAGGTGTCGCCGGGGTTTGCCTCCGCCAGATTCGGAGATGTAGCCAGAGAGAGTTAGCATTTACAACCCCTGTCACACTCCACAAAACACTGTGTCACTCAAGCACAGCCTGTGTGGCAGCTCTGGCATTAATGGAGACGTTGACATCTTCTGACAGAGTGTTTATCTAATACTAATGCTAAGCAACCAGAGCCAGTCGCCCCCACACTGAGCCATCCAACCCCGCTGCAGTCCTTGGTGTCTGGCAATCACGCTCGTTTTCTCATTCATCCATTTTTAAATTCACAAAAACTGCTCCCTTGTGTCATGTTATTCTTTCTTTCTATTTTTTTCAAAAGAAAAAGGAAAAACATTCAGTCATAAATCTTACCATCATCTGCAAGACAGCACCACTGGAACACAGGCAGGGGAGATGAAATTGACTCAATTTCTGAAATATTGCAGGAAGCATCACCTGTGAATGCAGATTTAAATCTTCAGCTCAGGGCCTCCAACAACAGTTGTTTAAATATCTCTGCTGTTCTTCACAGGCGTTGTCTTTCTTGTAGCTCCTCTTTTGCACACATAGTCTCTTAAAAGATTTTAAAGTTGTGTTTACTGCTTGCAGAGAGAATTAGCCCACTATATTCTATGAAATACTTGGATTTCAAATAGATAACATCATGTCGTTCATACTCATAATTATGGTGAAAATACACAAAAGCTATCAAGAATATATACTTTGAATACATTTGTGCAGTAGCTCTTTTAAGATACATGTGGAGTGCAATATACAATGCAGAAAAAGCCACAAAAATTCCTATATGTTACTATATGTATCAGAGACTGATCATAGGTTCATGAAGTGTATGGAGCTATCTTTAGAGGATTGATTTCCCATACTGCCAAGGAGTTGGCTGCATTTATATTCCATGCCTGTGGCTCCGTGACCTCTGGTTCTCCTTTGATGTGGCAGAAAGAAGCAGACAAAACCAGGATGAGGCAGAAAGAGTGAAAGCTGAGGGATAGCATAGGTGAAACATTCTACAATGGGAGCTGGTAGGGGGAGGGAGGTAGAAATTTTTCTTTAGGTGCAGGTTTCTAAGAAGGATGAGAGGACAGGAAGGAGTATAAGAAGATGGTGCAAGTTTGCAGGGAGCCATGCGAACCAATGAAGCCATCATCTGACAGATCTGTGAGAGTTTGTACATGAGGGTGGGTTGGTGGTGGGTGGGCGGGCAGAAAGGATACTAGTCTGAAGGGAAAGGGAATGGGTGAGTGTGGGGTGGGAGGAGGGGGGGTTGGGAGAGGGCATGGCAGTGGCGCGAGCTGATAGAGACGTCAGCGCTGCTTCAGTAATCTCACGACGGCTGGCCACAGCGAGGGGCCGTCGAGGGGCCCACGAGAGCAGAGGCATGATAGAGTAGACCACCCCGACAACACGAGTAGGGGGCCAGGCAGTATGGACAAATCAAAGTGGGAAGAAGTAATTTTTGAGAAATTACAGAAATCTCCATGGAAATTAGCATGAAACACTTTCTAATCTCTTGCTTTTCACTGTGGACGATGGGGGTCAGTGCTTCAAGTTCTCTAGTCCTTGCTTTCTCTTTTTCTCTCGCCCCATCCCTAATTTCATTATTCCCCCTTGATTTTTTTTTTCTTCTCCCTCCTGCTTCTTATGTGTACTCATTTTACAGCCTGACACTGAAATGGCCCCTCCCTCTGCTCATATTCCTCCACCATTCATTTGCTTGAACCCTTTTCACTGACCACAATTAAACGTTTAGATTTCAAAAGCAAATCAAGGGAGAGCGAGCCGTGCCCTCACAGTGACACAGGATCAAGCTGTTGGGTGCTTTGGAGCCTCAGATGGGGTGAATCCCCCAAGATGTGTCCTCTGCACCCTTCCTTTCGTTCATGTGGTGTCAGTCAGAGCTCAGAACGCTGGTCAAATGAATGGGCGGAGCGAGGCACCTCTAGTTGTGACCATGGGGTTATTGATAATCAACAGCATTTACAGCAATACAATGACTCCCTAAGCCATAATTCTCCTCAGCACAATTGCTTTTGATTTCAATGATACAAGACAAAATGCTCTTTAAGAAAAATAGCCATGGAACTTATTGTAGACGTGCGAACCAGATTTTATTTAATGTTCTGCAGCATATTTGGATCTTCTCATACTTTTGTTGGTGTTCATTTAGTTTCAGTTTGATTTGAGTTGTGCCCTCGCTTTTTGAATTTAATTGCGAGTGCGAGATGTTACGCTGACTTGTTTAGGTTTTTGACTTTCAGGAGATGAAGCCGCAATGTTTCTGGACTATATTTTTCTTCTTTTTCATTTTTTTTTTAATCTTTTTTTTGTAGAGGAGCGAATATTATCCATGTTTTTATTTTCCATCCTGCTGTGCTCAGATGCTTATGTTGACTTGATTTGTGCCACACAAATTTTCCTCCTTAATAACTGCATTTTATTACACAGACACAGAGCACATTATAGTACAATGTTTATGAAAAAAAATCCTAATTTTTAAAAAAAAATTATTATTATTATTATTGTTCATCAGGGATGCTGCAAATATTAAATTTGTTAATTTTTCCAACTGCCTTGATATTTATAAAAACATTGGGTTGACAGAAAAAATGGATATCTTAGGACAGGCAGAAAAACAAATGAAATAATAAAAAAAAAAAAAGATAAACAGACCTATCTTTTTGTCCTCTTACATGGCAGCATAGAACAATGGCATTTTTTGTGACCTCAGTAACAGTTTATTTGAAATTAAATGCTTTGTTATTTTTATCAAGGATTAACAAATTCCTTTTGAATCATAGATATGTAGTCGTGCTCAGGAATTCTGGTTGTCATTCTGCGATGTCGGTGAGCGTCCTCCTGAGCTCACCTCACTCAGTCACTTGCACACATTTCTGCCGCTTTAAAGGAAAGTTAAATTCACTAATAGGTGGAACAGACGAGATAGAAATAATGAGCATTAGGTCTGAAAGTGAAGTAGTAGCATTTGATTAGCATTACATTGTGTGCTGATTCACGGGGAATAGCGACTGTGTAACTTTAGTGAAGACTTAATTAGAGAGCTTGCAGACTTTGATATTGCAGTGACAAGCTGCAGAAAAATGTGTAAGATATAAAATCCTTTGTGACCTCTAGTTAAGCCCTTTCTTCTCTTCTATTGGTTTGCTATCTAATTAAGCTCTGAAGTTGGATTGTCTGGTTGTTTCCTTCAAACTATTCACATTACAATTTTGCTAATTGCAGTTTTTTGAATTTATTTTATTTTCTTTTTTCTTTTTATAAGTGTTCTCCAAATATTATAGCATGCAAAACTATCCTAAACATATTGGAAAGCAAAGAAGTCCCAGAGACTTTATTTTATTTAGTTATTTTTAGAGTACACTTTTGCTTTTGAAAATGAATTTTAATAGCATGATCTACAGGAAAATAAATAGTGTAATTTATATATTGTGCCAGATCTTTCAGGTTTTTTCCCTAAGCCTTGTACATCATAGTTTAGCCAGGACATAGTGCAGCTTAATAGTCTAATTTCTTGTGAGATCGTAGTCATAGTTTTCAAATGTAACATAACAAAAAGAAACATGTAAAAAAAAAAGGTTTAAAAGGGGGTGGAAAAAAAATGAATCTTGAGAGACCCTTTATCCTCAAAGACATTTGGCAGGGCCTGCGTGAACCTGCTCATAGTTGTGGTTCTACCAGTAATAGATAGATGGCACTGCATCCAAGGTAGAGCAAAGGGCCAGAGCCTTCTCTCAGCCAGCTTCCATGCTCTCAGCCTCATTATCTGTCTGAAAATTAACCTGTCAATTTATCAATCAACAACATCTTGAGTTTTTCTGCCTCCTGTTTGGTGAATAGCATTACGACGACGCCGACACACCGATAACCAGGAGGTATGTGTTTGTTAGTGTACTGAATGAGTGCATTATCACTTAAATGACTCCTATGAATCACAATTGCTGCCAGTCAGTTGATAAGGGGTAAATACACAAGCAATTTGATTTTAAAGTATAAAACTGTTTTTGTATTCTTTTATGTTTCAAGGAAATAATGTCAGGGCCAGATGGGCAGCATTCCTGCTTTGTTGCATTCATTTTTCCTTCCCATTCAGTCTAAGGAAAGGTTGTGCGTGAGAGCGAATTCTCCAGTTAACCATCATTGCCGCCACACAGAAAAGGAATTGTTGACTATATCACAAGCTTGCCTTTGGTCCAGGTATTGCAAAAAATACACACCGTATTGAAGTGTAATTTTTCCACCTCTAAATAGAGCAAGATAAATATTATGCAATAATAATGACATTTTTAATGGTAAAGTGAATTACTACAAAGTCATATACATATATATATGTATGTGTGTATATA
>JBAMYA010000021.1:8583478-8594021 GCA_037176975.1 Arrhamphus sclerolepis | reverse complement strand
TATATATATATATATATATATATATTACAAGAAAAGGTGAGGCTAAAAGAGAGAGCAAGAATGAAATGTCAACAGTGTCAACCACTCCTTTAAAATAGGACTCTCCTATGATCCCTTGCTACTGTGCTCCTTCAAACCTTTCCAGGTGTCAAGATTGGGCGTCAGAAAAAGAAATTAAAGTGACACAGTGTTGACAGGAAGGAAAGACATTCTAGTTTTCACCCCTCTCTGGACGATGAGGGAGCAGTCACCTCAGCTCAGACATGGGCACTAATGAATCAAGCAACACCTTAACTTCTCCTGTGCAGGAGACTTTTGGCCGGGGGCACCCCGACAGTGTCATTGATAATGGGATCCTGTATCGGACTTCTGTTGATTTGATGTCTACTGCAACCTCTCCCATGGCCTGCCATTTTGACACAGCTTAATTTTGCCCCTTGCTCATAAAGTCACCCAGTTAGAAGGTGTTGCACAAGTGTTAGGTCTTTCATCTTTGCTGGTTATGACTCGCAACCTGAAGACCACAAAGTGTTTTATCAAGCAAAAATGACTAGTTAGATTTATTTTATCTACAAGGGATGTAAGCAATGATCCAGGCGTGGGTGGCAGCAGTCTGTAGGGAGAAGGTGGTGTCTTTTAGCCAAAAAGAGTTATAACAGGATGTGCATTTTTAATATACAGATGTTTTTATTATATATATTATATAACAGCCCCCTCCTCCACCAAAGGAAAAAAAAAATCTAATTCCTTGTCTATTTCTGCGTAAATCTACAAAAAGTAACCTGCATAACAACTGTGAAGTTACTATGAAGAGACCTATCTCTATATCTATCAATCAAGGAGGATGTCATTCAGTATGACTGATATATTTTATGTGATATAGCTGAATATACTTGAGCAGGATTACATGACAACAGGATGAAAAAGTCTGAATGATTTTGTCACACTTGGTTAATTGTCTGTGTCCCCACAATGCCCTCCATGCGTGTTTCTAGTTCTTCATCTCAAGCTGTCTTTCGTTTGTCCGTTCCTGACACATACACATTGCATACCCCCAGTACCCCCCTGAGTGCGGGTCTGGTGGCTCCTTTGTGTGACCTGTGCTCACACTGTTCCGTCCTCACATCACACAGCCTGCCTTTTTCAGCAGCAACAATCACATGATCATTCCTTTAAAAATAAATACTTTTGTTTTTTTGTTTTTTAAAAAAGAAGGATCTCCCTTTGTCAAGCAATTAAGAACAATCTTGGTTTGGATGCTGTTAGAAATCTGCTACAGCATCACAGCTGTTTCTATATGTCACATTTTTGACAATGAAATATTTTAAAACAAGAGAGCTTCCATGGTATGTCTTTATCACCATGACAGTAAATTAGTTAAAGACAGGAGAAAAAAAATGTCTATCTGTATTTTATTTAGTTAATTTTCTCAGATCCAGTGGAGGGCACAACACTGTTTAAAAAGTGGACAGAGCCAACCCTTGCGTTTGAAACTGCCACGCAAGTGTGATTTCAGATGAACTTGAGGTCATAGATTCCCAGTGGCTGCATAGGGCAGGGGATGGAGAGCAACAGGGTTCAAGCCTTGGGTCACTGAAGCTTCAGAAGTGGCCAGCCTGCTTCATCCCAGGAGACATGATTGTGATGGATCCACTGGTATTTTCTCAAGGTCCGCTGAACCTTACAGCAAGGACGCTAACTTAGTGCCTGCAGAGAGAGGGAGCACTCCTCTCATCTCCATTTCACAGAACTACAAAAGCAAGGCAGTCTGAACAGACTCCAGGATCTTTCAATTTGCAAAAAAAAAAAAAAGAAAAAGAAAAATCCAGCCACAACCTCATGGTGGCACTGCCAATCCTCACATATTAATCTGGAGAACATATAAGGCCTCTGATATGCTCTGTAACAAAACAGGGAGGTGTTGAACCACTGTGTTGTCAAGTAGGCCTTATAAAGCAAAAAAAATAAATGAATAGAAACTCCACCCTGATTTCTTGTTCTTTTCAATCTAGCTATGTTAAAAGGCTTACTTACCCCTAATCAAAATGGCAGGCCCACAGGCATGGCATGGCCCAGCTGTGGCCCTGACGCAGCATTACTATTCTCCCTGTATATTGTTCTGGGCAGCATATCCAAGAGTTCTTGCTGTGCTGTGTACTTAACTGGGGTCAGAGTTGTCATTGTCTGGGTCTTGTTGGCATTAAAGCCTCCACTGATGATAGGACTCTATTTCAGACCTGCAGCTTTTAGCACTCCCCAAGACTTAACCTCTGTGAAGACCAGGCAATCGACCACCTGCAAATACAGCCCAGGGCTGGAGCTATGCATAAAGGAGCGTGCTTCTCAAGATTCTGCCACCATGTTTGCTGTTTTTTTCATTGATGGGGATTGGTAAAAGAGAGTCTGTTACTTAGTAATTAATTAGCACTGGTTTTCAAGCATATTAAAGAAAATCTCACTATTCACTGATAATATTTTCTTTTCCTGTATTTTCACAATTTGAGAGATTGCACAACATTAAAAAATATATATAAAATTTGATCCCGATGAGCTTTGTGCAATGAATTGAAGAGCTTTAGGATTCATTTCCTGAGCTAAGCTGAGTCACAGTTGTAGCAACACTTCATCATTCATGTCAGCCCCACGATGTTACTCAGGAAGGAATTGTCTGTCTTCTGAATATACATGGTTTTGAAGAATATACACATCTCCCAAATGTCTCTCCTGTTTTGCCTTTCTTTTGCACTTCCTCTCGTTTCTCCCTCTGTCTTACAAGCAAACTGCAACATGCACACAACTAGACATGAACAGCCCCTCTTAAAACTGGCTCTCCCCCATAGCAATTTTGTCAGAAGTTGACAATGTCTTGATTTAGTTGTCTGGCTGTTCTGGCCAGTTTTCCCTGCTGTGCTAATGTGAACAGGACATCCCGCTGGGCAGCAAAGAATACCACTTCACGGCAGCCGCATAGCTGGCAGCTTTTATTTATGGCGCTACCGAAATGAAAGGGTATTAGTGTCCAAACATTTCACCATGCTCCTGCAGCCACACACAAAAGCCACTGATTTCCAGCAAATCTGCACTTATTTTATTCAAGAAGACTAAAGCTAGGGATGTGGAGAGGGACAGACAGACAGAATGTGAAGGAGAGAGAAAACATGTATAATGACTTAAAAGACCTCAAAAGAAGAATGGGAGTTGTGTTTGAAAAGGATTTACGGAACAGAAATCGAAAACAAAAAATGGTCCATCTATTTCAGTGTATTTTCGTCAGTTGGAAATGGAAAATATCTATCTTAACTTTAAGTGTTTTTATTCACAGAAATCCCTTTTCCTCCTGTGTCACCCAGTTTTCAGTTGTTGTGTTTTTGTTAGCGTTGTATTTTGTTGGACAGAGCTGAGAATAGATGTGGTGGTGATGGTCTGAGGGTAACTTCACAAACGACTCTTTCTACAGTTTAGCAATCTAGGATACCTACCATCTTGTTAACCTGTGAATTTTAAGTGGATGGCTTCCATTAGATAGCAGTAGCAGTAACTCCTCTTTGCTGTTCTGTAGAGAGTAGGCTAAAGTAGGGGGCTCTTCTCGTTTCTGTGTCCAGGACCTCATCAGTATAAAGTCTACCTGTCCCTGTGTGCCTGCCACTCACCTCCCTGCTCTTCATCCTGTCATTCTTGCCCTTCTACAAACACACTCCAGTGACATTTTGAAAAACTCTGGCATTCACCCTCAATATGGATTCCTGTTGATTATAGCTTTCTGTCTGTGAAGATTGCACGTATTATTGACTTTGCAAGCCCATGGTTATTTGCACAGCTTTTTTCCTCCCCTCTGCATCTTGAAGAAGTCTGGCAATAATATTCCACTGCTTTTTCATAACCTATTTTCATTATCCTTTTTTTCTTTAGTTTTATATTTTACCATATATATTATTAATTCCCCATGGCCATGATCCTTTCTTTTTGCCACCAGAGATCAGAGCATCTGCAAAGCTTCGGTCCCTGATGTCATTAAGATTGGGATCTGATACACTAGATGTCCATTGGTTAAATGCCCCTGGCTTGAACTCCCTATTGTCTCTTAATTCCAAGTGGCATCTCTGTTTCACTTGGTGCATAATAGCTCACAGGTTAAAGTTCTACTGCTTTTGCTTTGAATTTACATCTTTCACATACTCCAGTCTCCTGTTCTGAGCTGGTATTTTCTTTTACCTCCTTTCATTTTTGCAAATCTCAGTGCCTGCAGGCGGAACGGCTATTTGTGCTGAAGCTTTCCTGACAATCTCCCACATTCAGGGATCTTTTGGAGGGTCAGAGGAGAGCAACTTGACTTAACAGGTCAACCCAAGTGGGTACCACCCTTCTCCAGAGGGGAAGCTTCACAGCCCTCCATTAGGATCTGACCTCCACGTTGCACTGGTCTGGCCCCAGCCAGGGTATCACATGGCTCTGCCTGAGACAGGCTGCTCATTAAAGTCTGCTGCCCATAGCAGGATTAGGCCTTTTCAGGGTTTATCCTCTTCTCTGACAACTGACAATGGGCGAGGCTAGCCGCTTTAAATGGAGTGTGCATATGAATCATGGAATTATAATTGCTCTTTCGTGATGAGAATATTGGAAAATCTATCCACATGTACAATGCAAAGAATTAATTAGGGTCTGTTTTTCAAGGACACATAGCTACACTATATGAGCTCAAAATGTGAAGTGTAATAATGAGGCAGTTCCAATACAGCACAGCATTTTTTTTTTTTAGTGCACCTCTATACAGACTGCTGTTTGCACAAACAGACCTCCTGTCCATAATCTTTGGCAACCATGATACTTTGAGTAAAAGTTTCACTGCACTTAATACACAGTGGAGTGCCCTGTTTACTTGTGTAGTGATGTTTTCAAAGAGCAACCCTATTAACAGTGGTAGCCTGTTACCCACAACCTAGAGGTAGCTTCCTATTGGTGTGCAGGTTATAGAAAGCTGGAGCTTAGACACAGAGAAAGAAGCTAAGATGACAGTACCTCTTGAGCTGCGTAGGAGGAAAGAAGGCTGGCAATAGCGAGGCTGCTATCTGCAGTTTGAAGCCAGAGTGGTGTTTCCTATTTACACCACAAATCTGTAGGTTTTTATTATTCATATTTCATGTGGTATCAAGGCAAAGAAAGAGGGTTATTTCCTTCATGGTGGAGGGCAGGTCATGGCTGGATCATAACAAGATGAGGCGGGGGTGGCTTTTCTGAATTCGTGCATCAAAACACCTTGCACAAATAGGAAATAAACATTTCCCGGGAGACGTAATGCCTGTCTTACCTACATCATGTAGTTTTACATGAAACTGCATTGTAAAAATCTTAAGATATTGTAAGTTATCACTTTTAATTATAGTTCTGTAATTAACAAAAAAAAGCAAACAAACAAAAATAAAAAACAACAAATCAGTATTTCTCTAATTAAAAGTGTGAACAACACCGCTGTCATTCACCTATGTAGTGAGGCATCTGTAATAAGCATGGTGTGAGAAGGACCAGGTATTACAAAGGTGTTAATGAACTGCTGCTTTAATACTTTCTTTTCTATTTGAAGGTATTACACGATGAACAACCACCTGTCATTTTAAAAAGTGAGTTTAAATGACTTAAGTTTTTAAGTTAAATCTATCTATCTATCTATATATCTATATATGTATGTATATATATATATATATATATAT
Organism: Arrhamphus sclerolepis; assembly: GCA_037176975.1. NCBI lineage: Eukaryota > Metazoa > Chordata > Actinopteri > Beloniformes > Hemiramphidae > Arrhamphus > Arrhamphus sclerolepis. The sequence goes on along the minus strand of JBAMYA010000021.1, from coordinate 8,588,316 downwards.
ATATATGAATGAAACAAATTAATCTTTAATGACTTTGATCTTTAATTGGATAGAAAATAATTTACTGTAATTGTGCAGTAAAGTTTTTGATATATGCTGCAAAATAAAACCGTATTACCTATTATATGCAGTGTACGTTCATTATTGGTCACGTAAAAGCATAAAGGATGTTAATGAAGCGTTATTGACAACAAAGAAATTCTTTGGCTGAGCTGTCCACAACAAAAAGAGACAAGAGAAAAGAAGAACTGAAACTCTGCTAGCGACACAATTAAACTCTGGTAATGAGGTCAGACATCAGATCCACTGCAAGTGATATCATTACCCGGGCTGGTCGGATGGGCTGCTCCAGCTGCCTTCCTCTTGCTGTGGGATTAGACTCACTGTCCTGAGGGCAGCGTTTTTACCACGCTGACCCCTGCCTGCCACTGGGGCACCAGTCACCCCATGAGTTCATGGGGGTTTCAGCCCCCAGTCCTGGTGCCGGTCGCACGAACAAGACTGCTGAGGAGTGAACTGTGCTGCCACATGAGATGACAGGACTTGCCACTCTATTAGGCAGCACAGAGACAGGCAGGCACCAGCACACAATCCACCCTGTGTTGCCAACCATGAATTAGTGGGTTCCTCTATTTCTGTCAGCTCATTTGTTAAAATCAACCAACAATGACAAGGTGATAAAAGGACATTGTATCAGTGATTAGAGTGCTGAGTTTGAACCTGTTGATGGATAAGATACGGCTCTCAAGTAAAGCACAACTTCATGCTGTCTTAAAGAAAAATGAATCTGTTCTGTTGGTTAAAACAGTGGTTCATATTCGTAAACAAGATTGAAATAATGAAACATTCAGGTTGGTAGCAGTCTAATTTTCTTTCCCCATTGTCTAACTCCTCGTTTGCAAAGTCCCTAGCAGGAGTCGGCTTAATTTGTCCTTTCTTATTTGGTCTGCTTGTGTGTTGTGTGCTGTTCTCTTTTTGTCTCCCATGATTACTTTGAGGATATCGTTATGACATTCAACAGCAACAATAATTCTTCTGTTTTAATTCACATCAATTAGTCGGGAATGGTAATTCAAACTGACAGCACATTGTATCTTGAAAGGCTCGCTAGGATGTTGTGGCGGCAGCATCACTGTGCAGCCAAAAGGCACCCTCCTTTCCCCTTTCTTCCCCTTTCTGTCTTTCAGTCCACAACAAGGGGGCTCCGAGCAATGAGGACAATACCAGTCGGAGCCAGTACTTTGATAATTAGTTATTGATTGAGAACAATGGCATAGCGTACACTGTTGTATTAGCTAGACGCCAGTAGGTCGCGACACCAGGAGCAGCCATCAAGAAACGAGGGCCAAAACATGCCTAACTTCCCTAATAAGATATTCCCTCATGTTTTTCTCTTTCATTTCCCTCCTCTTTTTTCCTTCCTCAGGCATGTTAGTGTTTGGGCTACACGGGGTCAAAAGTATTAATGCTTGTGCACAAACGAGTGCCTGATGAAGAAAAATTTAATTAGAGAATACCCACTCAAGCTTTTCATACTACACTGCTCAGTGCTCCTTTATTGTCTGTGGGAGATTTCTTCAAAAGTGTAAAAAGTGTAAAAAATAAATAAATGGATAAATTAAATGAAAGAAAACAAAAAACACCATTCTTATTATTATTATTATTATCATTATTGTCATTATTATTATTATTATGATTATTATTATTATTATTATTATTTAATATTGGTAATTTTCTGGCACAAGTATTTTTGTCATAATATGCAGAAATAGCAACTTCCAAATGAAACATGCCTGCAAATATATGAACACCAAGTGACTGTACTTCTTATCTTTGCTTAGGTGCAAATCAGAAAAAAATGTTCTTAATATATGATGCAGTTTTGTACATGTTAATGAACAGAGCTATGTCTGTCATGCTCTGGCTGACAATATGGGAGTGTAAACTGAAAACAGATACAGTAAACAACAAATATGGATTAGCAATATGCTCACAGTGGGCGATATATGTCAAATCTGGTGTCTTTTTGGGAAAGCTTGGCTTTGTTTTTACACAGACAAGAATATTCTGAAATATGAGATATCAGATTTCTTTGCTAAAGAGGGCTATGTCAGTGAAAACAATGAGCTCCCCAACTCGCCTCACCTGATCTGTGGCCTGTAAAGATGCACCTGGCATTAAGCAGACAGGCCAGGAGTGTCAACTGAACAATGGAGGACTGTCAGGAGCGACAGCGGGGCACAGCTCTACCATCACTGCTCTGACAGGGAGGGCCTCAGAGGGTAAACTGCTTTGCTGGAACTAATTAAGCAGATGAAGTTATGACATGAATATGCAGATGTTGTTTACATTTTACCATATGGTATTATTTCAGGTAATAACGCACCGGAGAGCCTTCCCACTCATTAATGTGAAAGGATGGAGTGAAAACACTGTCTATCAAGAGACACCCTGAGCGTGTTCGAGAAATATGATCAGACCGACTCTCGGGTGTCGAATCCTATTTTAAGCCATTCTGTTAACATACATGTTGATAGCTACTGCAATTTGATTTAAATTGTGAGCTAACGTAATATTGAATGGGATCTTCCTTATTGAAAATTGAACTTATCAGCTTTAGTGCTTTAGTACGTCAGGCTAGATGTATCAGTTTTCTAGTAATATTAGCATATATGACACTGTGTCATATATATCATTGTCTTATACAACAATATCTCACTGTAACTAATTCTGTAATGCCATGTAGATGATAGACATACAGTCACCATGAACCCAGGTTAATTTGTCTGCATTTAACTCAACTTGTTTTTTGTTTTTTTTTGTCAACTTTTACCTTTCTTTTTTTTTTTTTAAGTCTTAAAAGAAGTACAACTAGCCGAGTTTCCCCGCAGTTTCTTCTGCAGCCGTACCATTTCCCTGGAATGGATGCTGAGAGGTTAAAAGGGAAAGGGCCGACTGAGTCGCGTTTAGTAAGAAGTGTGGGATCACGGGGGCCAGCTGGTGGGGTGATGGGGAGCGTAATTGTGCCCGCTGTGTGGATAGGGTGGAGGTGGAGGTGGGAGGGGGGAGCAGGGTGAAAGGATGGGGTGAGAAACCCTGGAAAAAAGGGAGGGGAGGGGACACCTCAATTACCTGTGCTCCCTCTGACCCCTCTCTCCACTCTGTCTCTCCACGGACGGACCCGCTGTCTGAGAGGCGGGGCACGTTTCCACAGGCAGATGCACATCCCCCTCCTTTGTTCAACATAGCATGAGCTCCTTTTGCTGAGATGTAAAAACTTAATTGCAACAGTGTTTTCTCTAATGAAGATTTCTTTTATTTGTCAAAAAAAAAACTGAATTACTTTTTTAAAAAAAACAACAACAAACAAATAAAAAAAAACGGGGCATTTTTAAGTTGTTTACTTCTGTTCGATCACCAAACCTTGCTAGGTGATGCAGGGTTAAAGATACACAATAAAATGAAAAAATAAATTCTTCCGCCCTGAGAAGTTCTCTCAGACATGTTCAGCAGGTTACATGCAGCTGTCGCAGTTTATTTTGGAGCTCCTGCTTGGGCTAATACAGTAAGTGACAGAGACTGGTGTAAAATCAATACTTCACAGGAGTGTGATGTCTTAATAAACTCTCTGCGTTGTTCAGACAGGGAGGCTAGACGTGTACGAGAAGGACTACAGCGTGGGCCATTGTGGAGCTGTCAAGTCCGGCCCTCAAAAGCAGATGAAGCTGTCAGATTATTAATATATTTACACTGACAGGCTCCAAGTCCGCCCCGAAAACCCTCCCCTCTTTCAGCATCTCTCAAAAAATATGCTCAGCTTCAAAGACACAGGCCACATGGTTGGACGCAAGGTCAAAGGCCAAATACATTTTGAAAGCAAATTCGCTTCCTTTTGCAACCTGTTTTTATTGCCGTTTGCTTGCCTTCTCTGTAGCGACCATTCAGCTGAATCTTAGGCTGAATTGGCAGCAGCTTTCAAAGCGCTTGGCAGCCTGGTGAACCTCAGGAGCTCTCAGCTGACATCTCTCTGGGCTAGTCTATGCTCCGGGGTCAGTGTGAGCCCTGACTCCCAGGACCCACTCACTCAGGCGCTACCATGAGTCAGTCCCGCAGACTGAAATTAAAATGTGAAAAGCTGCGCGACTGAAGGCATTCCTCACCCCCCATGGCATTTTCCTTTCTCTGTGACAGCTCCTCAGAGACTGCTTTTTCTTTCATGTTTCTTTTCTCCCTTTAGATTATTTAACAACATGCGAACAGAGCTGTCAAGGAGAGACATGCTTGATCGACAGAGCAAGGGAGTGTCTCAGTCAACATGGGGTTAAATTCGATTTTCTGCATGTTCAGTATGCCAGTCTCAAGCTAGTTATTGCCTTGGCTTTATGTTTTTTGATGGATCAATTATCCATTAGAACATGTTGCGATGCCAAACATAATGGCAACTATGACACCTGCCACAATCTTCTATTAGACTAAGGAAATTGAAATAATTTAATGACAGCTAATTTAGTCTGTGTTTTGAATCTCATTATAGCTGCAGTAATTGTGTTCTAAAAAAAAGAAAGAAAAAAAAAACCTGTGTGAAATATTACAGCACACTCAAAATAAATCACCCAGGCTGCAAGTATTAATTTTATATCTCCAATGAAAACAAAAAAGAATTAATGGCATCTTATCAGATTCAGATAAATGCAAGTTTGAAGAGACTATAATATCTAGATGTAGATAAGTCTAGATTAAATGAGAGTCACAGATAACACACTGGAACAAATCTGTATAAAGAAAGAACAACAAACAGTCACCATTATTAAACACATACCAATATATATATATATATA
>JBAMYA010000021.1:8563399-8578445 GCA_037176975.1 Arrhamphus sclerolepis | reverse complement strand
TATATATATACATACATATATGTGTGTGTAATATGTTTTTTTTTCTTAATTTTAAATGGGCTGATCATCAAATTTGAGATTAGAAGCTGAAATTTATTTCACAGACACAAAGCTCAAGGTTGCAGACTCTAATATTTGCCATACCATCAGGCTTCTCAGATGTATAATCAACCCTGTGATACTGCATTACATTTTTGGCCTGGTATTTTTTTTTTTTTTTTCCTTTTGGAGCTTTTTTCCCCTCGGGACTTGAATTGAAATGGAAGACCAAATGGCATAAATGGCAAGTGCGCCATTCCTACCTCTCCACAGTCTCCCAACACAAGCTGGTCAAGCAGAAATGAGACCTGCATCAATTTTAATTTGTATTTATCCTGCCGATGACCCGCTCCTTTCAGTCTGCCGTTGGAGGCACAAATTACACCCATCATAACTCTGATTCTAACGGCCCACGGTGTGCTATCAGAAAATTAACATGGTTATACACCACCGGCGGGTTCAAGGTGTCACAACACAATTATACAATCATGCAACCTGACGAGCTCTGACTGGTCGTCGGTGTATGACAACTAAGCTGGAGGGCTACACTGTCTGTCACATCCAGGCGGGTGAGATAAGTTCACTGAAGAGTAGACAGTGCCTCAGTGTCTGCTTTTCTCTATCTTAATCAGTTAAATATCACAGGGCTGCTGGAGTCTGGAATGATTTTTTTGGGGGGTAGAAGTAGGAAGAGTCACGTCTGAACTAATCACTTTATAGTATCTTACTGGAATCTGAGCCTGCGGAATTTGTAAAAACACATGCAGCATATGGTGTCTGTGCATCATTAACTGAATTAAGTCAACAACAAGGAACATTTTATGTTCTAATACAGCAGTGCTGCTGCTTACTTTGACTTTCAATCAACCCTAATCCTTGTATCTCATAAAAGTTAGGCATAGAAAAGATGAGGAGAAGCAACCCCGCCTGGATCCCTGGCGTGCTCTCAGTGTCAAGCCATTAGGCAGTGTGAAATGAGGTGCCACTCATGAGTTATAATGCTATACATCTATAGATGCAATTGTAAAATATAACCCTTCAATGCTCACTTCTTTGTCAGGCTTGTGGAAATAATTCAGCTATGATCGTTGTCTGTCCAGCAATATCCCAATTCAAAGTCACAAAGACATGAGGACGGATGTTGGAGGAATTCAAAGTAATCCATTGCAGGATAGCTTTGGGATTAATGGAAAACTCGCATATGTGTGTTTTTGTCTGTGTGAGAATGACGACAGATGAATAAAATATATTAAAAGCCAGTGCAGAAACCAAAATTTAGCCATTCTGTATTGAATTTTAGTCAAAGAATTATCAATGTTGGCAATGAAAGGAAATAACACAGGAATAATGAAAATGGCAGAAGAAGAAAGAGAATGTCCAAACTTTTTCCTCAGCAGCCAGCTGAGGCACTAAATATAAGCTTTCAGTGCAAGTATTTGTAGTGTGAAGAACATTTTGTCATTGAAACCAGACTAAAAGCACGTCGACAGAAGACAGACAGCCTTATAACAAGTCAAAGAGCTGCAGAACTCTGTTAAGTTGCTCACTGCTGCGTCAAAGCACATAACAAAAGCAGACCGGCAGCACTCTGTACTTCTGAAATATTTACCCAGAGGTGCTGTAGATGTAACATTGATAAGGAAATAAAGCTAATAAGTGTCACTTTGATGTGACAACAAATTATACATGGTTCTATCAGATCTCATTTCCATCCCACAACACAGAGACAGAGAATACCCTGAAGCATGGCTGTTAATGGGAGCCTCTATCAGCCATCGTAGAAAGCCTGCCTCATTACTCACTCCAGCACAACTGTGCCCAGGGTGGTCGATTTCCCCAATGGACACTGGTTCACAGACCAGAGAGGGACTGTGAATCATGTGTCTTGTTTTTCAATGTGCAGGGCACGGATGCCGTCATGCTGCAAGTGTGTGAAATCCTTTATTATCTGGAAATTCATTTAGGTTGAACTTCAAAAAACTAGAAAGAAAAATGAATGAATGAATGAATAAATAAATAAATGAATGTCAGCACACGACTTTAACCATACTCTAACTTTGAAATACTAGGATGATAAATCTATAACTGATTTTCATATGTTTGCAGAAATTGCTGTTTGATGCCATTAAGCAGCAAGTCCTCATCTTAGGTCCGAATCAACATGACTCGCTTGCTGTTCAGCATGAACTTTACCAATTACTCTCATAAATGTCTTTCCCTTCCATCCTGTGTAATTAATATTTTAGGATATTGTACAACTGAGTGTTTCTGATCTCCATACAATAGGCATCTTTTTGCAGGTGGGTTACTTCTCTTCACATCTCATCTCGCTCGTGCTCTCTGATTTTACTCTCTCTCTATCCCTGTCTCTATCTTTCCTGACAAAGTCAATAGGGGGCATCCCTCATCTGTCAAAAACAAACATCAGAATATGTGCCCTGTTTTTTTTGTTGCTTTTGTTTTGTTTTTTTTCTTTTTTCTCCCCTCTCTCATCTGTCATCTCTCCCTTTGTCTCTCCTTCTGCCTGTTAGACCTGCTGCACACTTCCACAGAGTGACAAACTGTGATACTGTTGGTGGAGTTGATCGGCAAACCACAAACAAGAAAGAGAAGTGAAGAATATGAGGGTGAAAGTCCTGGAGAAAGTAACTGACCCTCTGGTGACTCTCTCACCCAGAGGGGAGGCAGCAGCACTTGCTGTGTGTGTGTTTCGGTGCAATCTGTGGAGCAGATGGCTGGAGTCCTGGGCAGAGAGCAGCAGGTCTCAGTCTGCGTGTCACCAGGATGATGGGGACTGGTTCCCTCCGAGCTTTAGTTAATACCTTTCTCTATCAAAATCTTGTTAAGGGTCTGTGCGAAACTCAACTGACTCTTCTTAAAAAAAATAATAATAATACGGTGTGTCTCTCTTTTGGCCTGCCCTCTTCTTCTTCTCCTTTTTTTGGTCAGTTTCAGTGCAGTCGTTAATATTGACTGGTAAGCACCACCCTTGACCTCTCCTTATGTATAAGAGTATAATTGTGGCATTGTGATGTGGTAAATATGTAAATTTAAATCAGGAAGGAAGTTTGGTTAACACACAGTTTTCATATATGACATAAAAAAAAAGCATTTTATTGCATGGGTGCATCCAATACCAATCTAATAAAACAAAACAATCCTGGTTAATGATTTGTGGAATTGCCTAAAAGAGGTTTTTTTTTTGTTTTTTGTTTTTTTTTGTGATGTGCAGTTAATATAAAAACAGACTTCTGTATAAAATAATAAATGTTGAAGAGGACACTCATGTCAAAACGAAGTTCTGAATGTGTTGTCCTGATTACAGTCACTTTGAGATATTTTAGGAATTTTTATTTTTTTTCTTATGAAATCCGTAACAGATTAAAGTCTGAGATTAAAGTCTTTTCTCCAAAAACTTAATAGAATTGTCACTGTCACTGAAACCTTTATTTTCCAGCCTCTGTAAGAGGTTACAGCATATTGACAAATCAAACCTTTGGATTTTATCGTAAATTACCTCCTGTATTATTTTATTTCTACCCTTTTGTTTATTAGTGTATAATGAACTATTTGATCAACCACAAAATGGCATAAAACACACATTGCATAAGGTTCTAAGGCACATCACATCTATTTATGTTTGAAAGGAACATACATATGTTGAATCTTTTTTTCCTCTCTCTCTCTCTCTCAAGGAAGAATCAGCAGTGGGGTAAATAAACATTTGCCTAACTTTTGTCCTCCACACTCTCCTCCTGCCACTCAGGCTTTAATCTTGGTTACTGGCAGGTACAGCAGGGTAGACAGTGCCTTGTGAGGTGCAAGAACCGCTACTGCCTCTCCTCCTCTCCCTCCTTCTCTCTCTCCTTATATTATATAAAGAGTGGCAGCAGGCAGAGTGACAGACTGCCCCAAGAGATGACACCTGTCACTGAGGGGAGTGCTGCTAATCTACAAGCCTCATTTTGTTTGAACTCTTTGTCACCTTGCCGTCAAATCCTCATCTTCTCAGTCACTGCCAGCTTCCCTCCCCTCTGCCTCTCTGCTCGCTCTGCTTTGCTCAGACTCACCACAAAATACAATTCCTCCAGTGTCACATGCAAACCAGTGTCCTCTGAGAAAGATGCTGCTGCTTTTGTTTATTTTGTTTGGCATGGTTGTATTTAATATTATATATATACATATATACACACGTGATGTATAGTGAATACTTTTTGACAAAGTCAAAAATGGAAAGCCCTGGCAGCTCGTCGTCTTCTTCAGAGGTGGTTAAAATTGCATGCCCCCAGCATATGAGAAGATGAGGCGTCTTTGTTCAAATGTTTTTATTTCCCGAACAAAGCTCCATTCATTGATATTGAGATTTGTCTAAGTTAAAGTGATCTGAATAGAAATGCAGTCTGGAGTGGCTCAGTCTCTGTGGAGCAGCACACTCCACCCCCTGGCCAAATATCTATATTGTCGACTCCTACAGACTGTGCTTTGTAATTATAATATAATTCATTATGTCTATGCTGCATGTAACACAAAGGACGAGTCCTCCCCAAAATCCTCCTGCGCTGTTCAAGCTGACCGAACACATTCTTGTAGCCATTTTAAAGCCTGCAACTTGGAAATACCCTTTCACACCCCCATAAACAATAGATTTTCCTTTTTTTGCTTAATTGAGATATCACCCGCAAATCTGACAGCTCACACCAGCCCGTGACTTGGAGCGAGGAGAGAGGAAATGGCTGGGAAATAGGCTTAAAATGAGAAGTAAAAAGATGTATAATTAAGAAAGAATACATCAGTACCATAATGCAGATAATACAGAACAAGTGAGTGAAAAATGAATAGTATACAGCCTTGTGTATTATTAAATTCATTTGCATCATTCTTTTTTATCATTCTTATATAAATCTCACCCCTTGACATCATAATTGAATTATTAATTTAAAAAAAGGTCATCAACATTAATTTTATTGTTCTGTATTTTTAAATTTTATTATGACAGCAGAAAGAGGGGAAAACAAACAAACAAACAAACAAAAAAACACGTTATAGTCCAAGTTGGAGCAGAGGCTTCAGCCAACTTCTTTAAATTCCTTCCATTAAGTGGAATTATCTTTTCCAGACACATTTTGTATGAATGCATCCAAAAATCCCCTTTTCATTTGGATTGCATGGGATTTAAATTAATCCTTTTTGCTTATTAAAAAATAAGATGCAGCATCTTTAACAATGGAGAGGCCAGTCTGTATGGAGCACAATGGTTAAGGTTAAATTGAAGGTTGCGCAACTCTTTGCTCTTTTTGGAGCATTCACATAGTAATAAAAATAGCCACAACTGGTTCATACTATGGCAGTGTGGGATTGCGAATCTGCACACACAAAACAACATAGACTTTCAGTAATTTCTGACATTGTTTCCAATGAGTTCTTCACCAAAATTCTTTGAAATGTTCAGAGCATAAGCTTCATACATGATTCCCATCGCTTCAAAAATCAATACATTTAAAACACTTGAAAAAACTTTTTAAACTACTGCTTCATCATCAAAATATCAAAAACTCATTCTTCTGAATGCTACATAGGTCTTTAACAGGATTTGGACTTGTTTGTAAAATATAATAAATAATAAAGGCAAGTTAACTAAAACCTTCCAGGATTTTGAAAAATATTTTTGTAAGCATACTGGCAATATTTTGTTTAGTTTTTGTTTTTTGTTTTTTTTTTCTTATCTTCTGCTTGTTAAAATTGATATTGGCCAGTGAACCAAGGTGAATTAATTTTCTCACCAAACCATAAATACATCCTGTGGACATGATGAATTTACCTGTTATAATTTTAGTTTAAGATAAACAACAGTAACTTTAAAACATCCAAAGATGACAGAGGTCATCTTACATTTACTTAGGCTCATAACCTGGGATTCTACAATGACAATTATAATGTTTGTTTGTTATTTTATTTTTTATTTTTTTCGCTGCTATGATCACCTGCAACGCATGCGTCTGTTCTGAAGTTTGGATTTCTTTACATTGTATCAAGGCCAATAAACTCATTTTCATAAAACTGAAAGTGCACTACGAGAGCACATCCTGTGCCAATGCCAATGGCTAATTTCTTTGCACCAAAATTTAATTAGTTCTTCTTTGGCTCAACCTTGAATCTTCCATCAACACATTCTGGTAGTTTTGCTTCGTCTCACTGACAAACAGACAAAACTAACACACAACAATATTCCCTTTACCTTGGCTTTTGCCTTTTGTTTTTAACTTCTTATTTCAACATTTTGAAGCACCACGATACCCACAGAGAGGCCAAAAACACATCTTAAATTATGTAAATAAAAAAAAATATCCCACATAAATAAATCAATTATTGAACACCACATATCCATCAATTACTGATGACTGATCATCGGTAATGATGAAGTTGCTGGTCATAAGGGGAAATGTCTTTTATTGCGTTTAGCTAAAACAGATCTAAAGGACTAAAATAATGACAAAAAGACTTTTCAATACAGTTGATTAACTAATTAATTACAGTTGACTCACACCCAACAAGTTCTCATAAGACTTCTAGTTATCATCCAATATCCCACAAATGATCACATCACAAATATTTTTGACACAACTCACTTCCTGAACAGCTTTGATTCAGTTCAGAAGGTATTGCACACACTCTAAACCTTTGTTTTTGAGCCTAGAGAGGCTCTACCTTCTGATGCATGGTCTTTCCCTTCCCCCAGTCTTTGTGTCTGGATGGAATCACGTGATGCCCGAGAAGCAAATCATGTCATGGGCTATATTCAGAGCATGCAGAAGAGGAGAACGGCAGCTTGTCTTGGGAGTCAAAAAAACTAGGTACAACGTCTTCAGTCGATGGGATGGCCAACACAAATGGGCTGGTGCACCTATCCAATTAACACCCTGCCTGCCAGTCCCTGTCAGGTCACACACACACACTCCCATGGCATGCTCTACCTGTCTCTGCTGTTCTCAACACACGCCCGGCTCCAATATAGAATTAACGCCACTTTTCACCTGGTCACGCTGACATGCCATAGATTAGACTGGTGCAGCATGGAGATATGCACTCCAAATGAGGGCACCGGGGGTTAGGATTTCAAATGCAGTGGGGCTATTGTTTTGCCACTTCTTTAATATTAATTAAACTCTGAGGTGAAAGTGTTCTTTACCAAAGTACCGCTTAATTCCTCCACAAGTGAACACCTGATAAGAGAATTTATTTAATGATCAGCTGGATGTTACAACTTATCACTCCAGTAACGACCTCAATAAAACCAATAAGTAAGTGGGGCTAAGTGGTTCTTTTGTGTTGTACATTTTCTGAAATGTATTAATCTGAAAAAAAAAAAAAAAAGAAAATGGAAGAGGATTTATTTGATTTATTTTGCATTTCACCTAATCCCTAACAGAAACCTGATGCAAGGAAAATTAACCGTTTGTTTCCCTGCCATTGAAATATTTATTCAGAAAAACATCTGAAATTGTGATTTCGTTGTTGACCAAAATAATCATGTTTATGACTTTTTTTTTTTTTTTTCCATAATTAAGCAACCCTATTTTGGTATTGTACTTTAATAGAATTTCCAGGCGTGCTATTTTCTAAACATATATTTGTTATCAGTACATGTAACACAGACATCTCTATTGTCTACTCCTTACAGCTTCAAAATAGGCTTATTACTTTAGCTTTGATGAATTTGATAGTTTGTTTATTTAACCATTTTCTTATTCTGTGTATCAGTTTACGGAATAATTCTACTGAATCACTGTGTAAATTTGCAGTATCTATTCCAGTTTCAGTTTACATGGATGATGGTAATATTTAGAAGCAATGGTCTCTTGGTTTATAAACGTAGCAAATCATAACATAAATCTGAGACAAGACGTGGACCAGAATGCAATGTTCATGACAAGAAGAGTCAGTAAGTAGAGACGTGAATCGAAGTGAACCAGACAACACAGCAAGTGGAGTGGATTCAGTAACTGTTTGAAGATGTCGACTATAAGAACACCTAGTCCTGAATTTTGTATTATTTTTCAGTAAACTACCCTTCATTTTATCTGAACTCAGGTTATGTTCTTATAATTCCTTTATGTAGTCACGTTCAACTGACCTTACAGTGAAACATCTGGTGCAGGGCTAGAACCCGTCCTTTTTTTTTTAATAATGGCTGTTTTCAAGGCCTTATTCTACAAAGGCATGTGTAATTCTATTTAAATAATCATGGTATCTGCTTTCATTCCTTCTTTATATTTTGCAGATGCAGCTGTTATAAAACAGTTTGTAAAAAAAAAAAAAAAAAAAAAAAAGATCGGAGTGAGGGTGAATATGGTTTGGAGATAACAGTTTTAGTCACAAATAGCATTAGTGATGAGTACATCAGACACCAAAACACAGCAGACAAAGCAGTAAGGACAGCATCCGTGTGCCTGGTGTTTGTGTCTATAAGTAAAGGATTTATTCAGATGTTGACAAACTGCAAGTTCTCGTTACTCTATCAATGTTTCCATTCTGTTCCACGCAGTTCAACAAACATTGCGGTGCCCAGAACGTGATAGCATAGTTATTCTCCTGTAGCTTTTATCATAAATTTCTATCATAAATGGGTAGACCCAAGGGCCCAGTGTTTAATTCTCAAATATTGCTGAGGGATGAAGTTCTCAGTCAGGCCAGGAATTGTACCATTGCTTGTTGCACTTTTCAGTTACTTTTTAGCATCAACTTTCTCTTGCGATTGGTATATTCAGCAAGTAGAGCACCTGTGTTCCCACACTAAGTGGAACTTTTTTTGTAAGGCCCAAAGACTCACAAGACTGGATTAACTGGTAGCACTGGAGAGAAATAATTCCTTTCTAATTTACTCACCAACTTAATCACTTTGTGTTGGCATTAGTTTTGTTAAGTGGTTTTGCATTAATAAGCCACGAGGAGTAGCAAGAGGTAGTCTAAATGAGTCTCTTCTCTACTCATTCAAACAGCTGCCCTGTCCCTCTGTAAGCTCTGACTGTTTCATTAAACAGTCACACACACACACACACACACTCTCTCTCTCTCACTCACTGTCCTGTTGGCCATAGTGAACACGGGATGCAGTCCATCAGTTACATGATGATATTTGTGTAGAACTGGGTCTGTGCAGGAGGGATAGTAAATGTGATTGAGTGGCTCCTGACAGAAACCAGCTTGCTGTGAAGTGTTAGCGAGTGAAACACCTCTACATATTAGCTCTTTGATGTTTGAGAAAGAGACAGTGAAGTTACTTCTCTCAGCTGTCAAAGCAGCATCTCAGAATGTCTGTGTTGATTAACAGCCCATAAACAGAGAGCAGCAAGGCCGCAGGAGACAGAATGAAGCCATGCTTCAAATGTGTTTACACAAAGTCTGGACATGAGGAACCTCTCCACAGGCGTTCGTGGTGCTTTGCATGTTTTGGAATGTCACCTATGTGCAATAATTAGATAGTAACATTTGGTTATTTATAAATCCTTTGCTCTTGTGATCGCAGTTCTTCTCGTAATTCACCTCTGAACTCACTCCACAAATTCATCAACCAAATGCTTCTTTATGTTTAACTTTTTTCTAGATAAACAAAAGTATTGTGAGATGTTTAAGGACACAGAACGTCCTGAAAATGTTACTGCACAGTGAAAATTCTGCGATTCATTTCTCTGTTTGCTGCTGTTTGCTTTAAATCTTATCTCATTTTAATTCATTTTACACTACATTTGTACCTATTTTTTTTTTAACTTTACAGAATGCATTTTTGTTGGCATCATTCTTGAAACATCTTTGCAATGTGGTAACATTCATTTTCATCCAGGTCTACTTTTCTTTTCTTTTTTCTTTTTATTTATTTATTTAACGACACTCTTGTCTTGGTGACCAAGGAGATGCACCCCTAAAGTCCCAAAGATTCTCAATGATGTCTGGACTTTGTTCTTGCTAATCCAATACATCAAAAATCAAATGAGACCCTGGCATTGTCTTCTTGGAATATGCCCAAGCTTTTTAGGAAATAATGATGAGATGGGCTTGCTTCAGTTCAACCACTGAAACAACTCCAGATCTTAGTACTGCCTCCACAGTCTTATACTGTAGGCATTAAGTGTGATGCTTACATCCTTTCATTTGCCACTCTGCTTAACCTGATGCACCCATTTCTCTTGAATAGAAATCCAGTGCTATTCTAACACTAAAGGATTGTGAGGGAGAACTGCAGGTTTTTTAAGTATTTTTAGTCCAGACATCATAGCTACAGTGGCAGCTACCAGTCTCACACTTTTATGGTG
Source organism: Arrhamphus sclerolepis (assembly GCA_037176975.1). Classification (NCBI taxonomy): domain Eukaryota; kingdom Metazoa; phylum Chordata; class Actinopteri; order Beloniformes; family Hemiramphidae; genus Arrhamphus; species Arrhamphus sclerolepis. Next base: position 8,568,099 of record JBAMYA010000021.1, on the reverse strand, counting down.
GCTTGTTAGCAAAGCAGAAAAAAAGTCAATTCACTACAATGCATCTAACTCAAAAAAGCAATCATTTTCACTGATTATGATGCCAAGGCAGCCTTGATTGTTTGTAATTATGAACTCAAAAATAGTTTGGCGACAGCTTTGTTAGCTTTTCTGTTTATTGGCTGCAGATATTTTCTGGCTCAGTTTGCAATTTCCACTTGTTAACCTGGTTATATCCAGAAAAAAAACATATAGCTATATGAAGGATGAGTGACTGAACAACAATAATGAATAGAGGGTAACGAGCTTAGCATTTACCAAATGTGATCTTTGTTAGCACAGTTGTTTGTTCTGTCTCTGAATCCAAACTTGAACATGTATGAAGGCTTTAAGGTTTTTTTGGAAATGTTGAAAACATGCTCGTAGCATGCTCAGCGGGGGGGGGGGGGGGCATCAGTATTGGCAGATACTGATGTCGTGCTGATATCGTTGTGCACTCCTAACATATATATAATAAAAAATGGACTGATAAATTATACTTGTAACAGTATTTCGATTATAGCATTATTTTTGGCGTAGGCTTTATGCTTTAAACCAACATCTCGTAGGACTGTGCTCTTTAGCACCCTCTCTGGTTGAGGAGGGCAGTTGTTGTGAATATTTTTGCCTCATCTCTCAGTGAGAAAACAAATAACTTTAGTATCACGGCCTAATATCAACCAAACTCAAATGTACAGGACGTGGAAGGAAAAAAAAATTAAAAAAAGACTTACTTTCAGTTAGCAGTAAGGCTAGCTCTGCTTCTCTCAGCTCACTACTGAGTTTATGCCGGTCCAGTACTGACTCATGCTCACTTTTTTCTTGAATCTTTTGACAAAACCCTGCCATCTTGTTCATTTTGATCACATGTCTTAGATAGCTTCATCTTGTAGTTAGTGTCTGGCTAAATACTGCTAAAATAATTTTAGAAAATCTTTGGAAGGCATTTCAAGTTCCGTTGTGTGGCTTTATGCCATGTGCCAGGATGTCAGCTGGTCTACTTTGAGTTCAGTTGTTGGTTAATACAAACATTTTCAATAGCAAAATTAAGGGTCTGAATCATGCATAAATCTAAAAGAAAAAAAAAACAAAAAAAAAACAAACATCTCAAATCTTCGTGTAAACAATTCATGTTTGCTGAAATGAACTACCTACTACTGTAAAAGAAAAAGACTTTATAAGAAGTTATATGGTCAGGGAGTCAGACCAAAATCATATTGGCATGCTAATATTAGTATGAATTAGAAGCTAATATTAGTAGCCTATGAATTAGAAGCTAATATTAGTATGAATTAGAAGCCCATGTAGCCTCTTCGTCTGAATTCAGAAAAGTTTTACTTTTTTTAATCTTCCTTTTCACCATGCTGCATTGCTGTTGAATGCATCGATTTTGTGTCAGTGCATGGGTTGGATGAGATTAGAGGTGCAAAAGATTAGAAATTCAGCCACAGAGGTCAGTGGTACCATTTTAGAGCCCTCAGTTCCTGTATTCTGGCCTTGCCGCCCAATATCTGGCCCACCTGCTGCAGCTGTACGCTCTCTCAGGTCGGCAGATCAGTCGCTGCTTGTTGTCCCAAAGACTAAAGAGGTGAGAAGAGAGGTGATCGGCATTTTTTGTTGTTGCAAACTTTGGAGACTTTGGAATGACCGGCTGCTGTACAGCAGACAGGCTGACCCGCTCGCTGTTTTTAAATCCTTTCTTAAAATGTATTTATTGTCTTTGACTTTTAACTCACTGTGAGACAATGATTTTATTGTAATCAGTTTTTGATCAGTCGGCCCACTGTTTTTGGTTTTTATTTTATATTATTTTGTTTAATTTCCAGGCAGGCCGATCCACTCTTGTTTTTACATTCCTTTTAAGTTACATTTCACGTTTTTATTCTTTGGTTTTTAACCTAGTTTTGAGAAGTTACTTTTATTTTTCCTCATTGTAATTTTGTTTTCTGTTTTTTTTATTGTTTTAATTCTTTTGGTGACCAGCACTTTGGCCAACTGTGTTGATTTTAAAGTGCTTTATAAATAAAACTGAGTTGTGCTGAGTTGAGTATATCTTTTATTAGGAACACCTTGGCTCAAATTTCCATCAAGTCACAGCTAAACAACTCTGGAGGGCTGGACTTTTTTTTACATTTACTAACTGTCAACAAGTCCCATTAAACAGTACCCAATGACATCCTCTTTGCCGGGTTTACCCTCTTGGTTTTCAACATCAAGCTTCACTGCTGCCTGCAGTCTACTGAAAAGGTGTAAGGTTTAAGTTCTGCAATTTAATTGTGGAATTTCTGAGATTTAAGCACCAAACCTGCTCTGTTCATGTTTTGAAAAGATAAAACATTAGCTTAAATGACAATGCTTCAAGGCACTGAGCTGGTGTTTTGAAAACAGATGCTAAGTGGTATCCTTTAGGTTGATTTGTGGCAGCAAGCCAGCCAGGCATGATGGTAGTTTGTGACACCTTAGTGAGGCTTGACTGACCTTGTTTGGCTTTGCTGAGCACTGACTGCAGCTGCACTACCAACTGCCTGCAGTTCCATTTAGGCTGCTCAGTGTCTCTTTAGTAAGAGGGGATCTAATAAGTTTACCGTCAACTGCAATGCTTACTTTTCTGCTCAGCGTGCCTCCTATCTTTTCCCCGCTCTAAATATTGGTGTTCAAATGCTTGAATCCATTACACCAGAGAGTTCTCTCTGATGTTGAGATCTTGAGGTAAGTAACTTTGTGTGTTTCAACCCAACCACTTAGATACTCAGGGACGCACCTCATCTTTATAGAAGGACACACCTAGAAGTCTACGCAGTAAATTTAGCAGTGGCAGCAACACTTTGGGGGGGAGGTGGCGGTGAGGGGAGGGGGTGGTGGGGGGGTCACTTGGCCGAACTTGGCTGAGAAGAACATCAGAGACAAGCTGGAGTTTCACTCTATCTAAGCTGTACTTATGTTGTCATGGAATTGTTGCACAGGTTGCTATGAATAAAGATAGCAAATTAAATGAGTCGGTGCCTTTCCAAATCTCTACTTGCGGTATGTTGATTACACTCAGATTACCGTCATTACAAAGTTAAACAAGCATAGCTAATTCCTTTTATTTCACAGCATTATACAATGTTCAACATTAAGACACAGTACCCAGAGAAAAGACAGTGTTCTGAGTTATTAATGAGCATGCGTATTATCAAATCACAATAATAGTGAAGACTAGTGTCATGTATTCAATTCACTCAATCAATTCACTTAATTTAAAAGTGCTCAACACAAATATGGGGACAAATAACGAACCAAAAATAATTATAAAGACTTGACTGAGCTAATGTGTGCATTGAGTTTAAGATCGCTGTCCAGTTTTACACCCAGGCTTGTTTCTGCAGGTTTTAAGTGTTTGCTTAAAGAACTTCGTGGGCATCACTAGGCCCAAAGAACATGACCTCAGTCGTTTCTTCGTTAAAATGTAAAAAATTAATTTATATCCATACCTTGATTTCATCAAATCTAAGAATGTTTTCAACAAAATCAGGTGCTGAGAGAGATGTGATATTACAACAGTGGTCAGTATTCAGCTGAAATGTTATGATGGCACTTTTACAAGAAGTCTATTTTATTATTATATGTTTTGTCTCATTTAACTGTCTGTGTATTGATTTGGACTTTGACATGGTTCTGTGTTTGTAGAAGGGGTAGCATGCACATGATTTGTTCATGGGATGAACATAATTGTCTGAATCTGAATCTGGGATATTTGATATTTGTAAAGTAAATGATTCTGTGCTGCAGACGACTCTGCCAGAATACATACAGAAAGACAGGAACCCAGGTAACACTAAGAACAGTTTTAAACATTTATTATTGCAGATTTCTCCTTTCCCTATCCCAGCACCAGTCACAAGGTTAAAGAGCAACTTGCAAATTAGGAACCTGACTGACTTATGATTTTGACTAACAGCATGCATGAACCTAAACACCCCAGGCTTTTTTAATGGGGCTAAAAGATTATTTTTTTGCATTTTCATGGGGGTCCAAGGTCCAGGGAAGATTAAGTCAACAATGTCAAATATGAAAACTCTTTCCTCACAGGAGCCTTATAGCACTATCCAGCTGCCTACACAGAGCATTCAAACCAGGAAGTCTGTTTAACATTGTGGGTGCTTCTTTTTCTTTTCTTCTTTTTCTTTTCTTCTCAGCTTGGTGTCATGAGAAACCTGTGTATCTCTAAAACATCATTATATCACAACTTAAGACTGGGAAATTGTGAGATGGTAAGATTAGGTAGTTGTCGTGGTCATAACAACGTCTACTTGAGATCCCAGCTGGGATCCATTAATAGTGAGACATGTAAATTTAAATCATCAATGTTTGTGTAACCCTAACTATTGATTTTTGTAGTTTATTGATTTGGAATGATTATGTTGAGGTAATCATGTGAAATGATCTCAAAACAATTAAACAAGGATCAATAATATTTTGAGGTCATATATCTCTCCCATCACCTCTATTTAGCTCTTGATTTTGTTTGTTAACTTTGTTAAAACACAACTTAGTAGCAATGCGGCATGAGGGAAATCAGATGGAGTGGAAATTTTAAACAGGAAGAAATATAGACCTGCATGGTGGTTCTGATGCTGAAGAGATCAAGCATTTAAATGCAGATTTATATGATTGCATAAATCTATACAGTATTTTCTTGA
>JBAMYA010000021.1:8542566-8554790 GCA_037176975.1 Arrhamphus sclerolepis | reverse complement strand
TGTATGTACATATATATATATATATATATATATATATACACACACACACATATATATGTATGTATATATAATACACATATATTACACATTTTCCTTCATGGAAATATACTTTCTAATAGAGCAACCTTCTGCCTCATTGGGGCTATTTTGGTGAAGCAAGTAAGTAAGTAAACAATTATTATTAGCTTTGATCTTGGCCTGAATAGCACTCAATTAACAATGTGGCTAATGAGCCCATTAAGGATGAAAGTGTTCTCAACAGGTATGAGAGGATACTGCTGTTTTTGGAGTCTCAGTTCTCAGCACTGAATGCAGCATGAATAACGGTGCTCTTTCTCAATCGCTTCAAAGGCCAAAGCTCTACAGCTCTGAGAGCAGAGTTAAATAAAGGTTTGCTTGTAACTAAAAAACAAAAACAAACAAACTGATTCATATTTAAAATGGATTTCTGTGCAAAATATATGTAAAAAAAACAAACAAAAAATATTAGCCTATAAGTTTAAGTTTCATTCTGTGCAGAAATAAATTCTCCACCCTTCTGTTTAGATTTGGAAAGTGCAAATTAAATATCCTCTTTGTTCCTCTTGCAGCTAAAAAAAAAAAAAAAAAAAAAAACCTAAAATCCATGTGTGTTGTTGTTTTTTTATACATTTTTAGCTTAATTTGCTTCAGTTTTTGTTAAAATGAATACCAGTTTCCCTGTGCCTCACAGTAATTATGTCGCAGTTCAAATAATCTGTTGCAGTGAAAGCAGAGCTAAAGAAAGAGAGGCTCTGAGCCTTTCTGCAGCACCAGCGTTTGCTCTCAAGGACTTCCCACTGAAATGGACCAAAAGCCCTGTGTGTGGATTATTTCCACACTATTTGCTGCTGGATTCCAAAAGTTCTTCTTAACTAGCAACACTTGCGCCATATTAGTTATCTAAATAGAAGAAACTTTTTCTTTTCTTTCACACAAGAAAATAAAGAAAAACACTTTTCTTAACTTGTGTTGTACGCTGTCAGTTCATTTCAGCGTAAACAAAAATGCAAAAGAATTAGTCCTTAATGTTGTGTAATTATTGTATATGTAATAAATTTAAAAATCCTTTTTTAAATTTTCTCTTCACTGTTTAAATCATCTTCATTTACGTGCAGGTGGAAAACTAAACAATTACCAAACCAAGAAAAATACTGAATAAAGAAGGGCGAAATTGTATTTAAAAAACGGTCACTGCACAGAAAAATAGCAGTAAATAAATGTATGATCTAACTATGTTGAATGAGTCTATGCATTTGTAAAAAAAAAAAAAAAAAACCTGCTTGTCTGCAGAAGTTTGCGAATGTTATCAGTAGTTTCAGCTCAAGAATACCTTGCGGTGTTCTGAGTGTAAATCCGTCTAAAGCTGCCAGCACTGACATACACAGCATATGCTAAATACAGATAAGAGTATTTTTAATAGATCGGCAAAAAGTCTCCCTGCATAGCTCAATGGATGTGCTTTGAATGTAGTAGATAAGTTGGCTTAAGCTGAATTCTGTATCCCAATGCAACATTGTGCTGCTGGGTGAGCCCATCACAAACTAGCCTTCCAGTAAAGACCACTTCCAGGGGAGGGATTATAGAAAAGCCTTCGAGATCAGCTTCATGTCTTACTAGAGTCTCTGATTATTAATAGTGCTATGTGACAGAGAAAAGGCATTTATTTACCTACAATGTCAAACTAAAAAAAAAACTCAAATAAATAGAAAGAGAGCGTGTATGGAACAAGTTCTCCTAAATTCCGTTTTACCTTTTATTTTACACACCAACGATCTATCCATTTATTTTGTGTTTTATTGCATATAATTTGTATTTCAAAATAAACAGCACTAAATGGACTATTTTAGTACCATCAACATAAATAAAACCCCGACAGTAAACAAGCTTGAAGAAATTGGAAAGTCTTAATTCGTTTTATTCTTTAATAGTCTATTTATTTATGGCTTCACGAGACGTGTGAATTGTTGAATTTCGTTATTTTAAATGCGATTTTGTGACAATTTGTCTCTGGCACAATTTGATAAATAGATAGATAGATAGATAGATAGATAGATGGATAGAAGTGACTGGCTTTGTTTCTTTTAGCTCTCCTCAGGTCATCTGATTATGTGGCTGAAGAAATGAGAGGGGCAGATAAGCCTCTTTTATGCTTCCAAGCCACTTAAAGAGCTGAAGCACCGGCTTCTGATGCGACACTGCGAGGGGCGAAAACAAGTCATTTGTGAACAACAAAATTGCTTCTCTCTAAAATATGTTCATTCAGATCCTACACACACTGCTCACTGCCTCAGTGAGTCTGCGTAGCTGTGTTTTGCTTTTGTAATGAGCTTCATTTTCACAGCAGTTTCATTAGTTAAAGATGTCAAAATGTATGGTGTCTTCATTTATTTTATTTTCATCCAGCGTTTAATGAATTAATTAATGTATTTGTTTTTTGGTTTTTTTTATTCCTATTTTGATGGCTCTAGCTACTTCCGGTTTAATCAAATATCCCATCGTCATTTCTAAATTATTAACTGCAGAGTAAATCTTTAAATTTTACTTGCCTTGACTTTTTTGATGCGAGGCAAATAAAATGGAATCTAAAATTGCATCTCATTCAGTAATATTAAAATATCCTCAGTTCCTACTATATGTCATGAGGGCACCTCTTCTCTACCTTCTTAATAAGGCAGTTCTGCAGGCCTCTACTGTAATATATTTCCCCAATAATGCAATTCCAAAGCCAGCCTGGCCTCTTGACCGGCACTGAGAATGTGGAAAGCAGCAGGCCGCCTCTGCTAACTAGACTTACTCTCTAATATTAGATACCTGTCCCTTGGCTTTTCAGAGGGGGGCTTAGCAGTTGATATTTTCATTTGGTCCTGCCAAGATGCGACACCCCCGCTTTAATCTTGTGTTTGACGTTAAGCGCTCTGTTCATGAAGAGCCTCGGTGAACTTCAACCTTAGGGTGCTGCTGTCATACAAAAAAATGATGTGGTGGGGGAGAGAAACTGCTTGCCGTATCCTTGACCTCTCCCGTTGGCCTGCCAAAGTCTTTCCCCTGCCCTTCTTAATCAGGTGGGACCCTCCATTTGAGAGTGAAAGATTGTAGATTCTCTGCATCCAGCTGTACCTTTTGTACTAACTGGCACAGATGCCTGTAGATAAACCCATGGCAGCTGGAAAAATAATGCTGCAGGAAATTAGCAGATGTGCTTAAAGAAAACTGCAGGTTTTTAATGTTAATGAAAGAAAGGCAAAATATTTTTTGATTCTTTCGTTTCTGTCGTTGATGAAACTAAGGATTATTAAATTCTGTGTTAAAACGCATATCAGAAGGAAAGAAAGAAAAAATCTGAGGAAAGTAGGAGTGAACTAATGAATTTCTCATGATGAGTAACTACCCCTTTGCTCAGCTGCTGGTATTGTGTGCTGCTTCCATGTTAGCATTTATTGAGATGCTGAGGACAAACAAGCCATTTCTCTGCAATCATTAAGACGCATTTCCCTACAGATTGTTGTGTGAAATGAATTGCTCCTTATAGCATCCATGTCAGTCTTATTACCACACTGCCTGGTAATGACAGGCTGTTCTCAACAAGATTATAGACCATTGTCACACAGCAACAAAGACTTGCTTCCCTGTGTCAGAACTGGTCTGTGATCACTGAAAATAGCTTCATTTTTACTCTGCACATAAACAGAAAAAGTACATTAATGGAGGGATGTTTTCGACAAATTTAAATCTGTGATCGGCTTATTGTGGAAATTGATATTGTGATGTACAATAAGCCTTAAAAAAAAAACTTATTGTTAAACTTTTTGCAAACCGATTTATTTTTTTTTCTGTAATGCAAAAAGTAAATAAATAAACCATCACATTTAAAGTGATGAATTTATGCTCCCCTATGCAAACATATTTGAACTCATGAAACCACAGGGGTTTCCCCACAAAATACCCCTCTGAGAAACTGTCCTTTTTTTGCCATGTGAATACACTGCTGCCAAGCTGACTAGCATCCAAACCGCAAAGTGCCAGCAGCATTGCGACTCATTTAGTTTGTGGCCCAGAGATGCAGCACACAGCCCTGATCCTGATTACACATGATCAAAGATGAGTTCCTCAACAATTTGATTCATTTTCAGAGCTTGAATAAGATCGACATGCACGCTGCTGCAGTGTTCCTCTGAAATGACTAATTGAAAAGAGTTTTGGGCGTTTGGTAGGTTTAATGCAACAGTTGCCATTTCCCTCAGGTTGACCTCAATCATTGGGAGTAGGACTACAGTATGTGCTGCATTTAATTACCTACGGTGAATTTGATTACTGGGAAATATGGAGCATATCAAGTGATTCCCTGCCCTGAGAAATATTCCGTATAGTTAGAGTTGAAAATGGATGACATGAGAACTTCAGTCAAGACAAAAGGCAGCGGCTAATGAGACTGGTTAGTGATTCAAATTTATGGAAATTTTATTAATTACAGATACCTATCTTTCATCAGTAGCATTTGGTGGTGAAGTAATTAAAACCAACAATGGTAGTCCCTGTAGTGGAGAAAGCAAACAAGATCAAAGAAAGCATTGCAGTCAGGAAAAAGTCCCATATATCGTGAACTGGGCCTGGCTGTGGGCAACGCGGCCTCATTAAAGCCAGACCCTGTTGATCATCAATTAACCTGCTTTGTTTTGCTTCTGATTTGAAACTTGCATAACAACACTTCTCCTCTGACTCCTCAGTGATTAAAGTTTGTGCTGGAGGTGCACAAGACACATCACAAGCGCTGCCTTAGTGGCGTGGAGGGACAACTTTTGATTGGTTGAATGGAGGAGGAGCACTGACCCGCGTGTGTCCTTGGTGCATCTTAAATTGTGCAATCCTTTAAAGACCTTGCATCTTCAAGGTTTGAATGCACTCTCATTATTGTTTCCTGAGGTAATGACAGAAAACTGGAAGGGGAAAATATGAATAAATAATTTTTTATGTATTTATCTGAATACTACATTACAGAATGTCAAGAACTCCATTACTTTCCTAAAAAATAAATATAAAAGAAGGTAAGCAAATTGAAATGAAGGAAGTGAATTGAAAATATTAGATTTGGTTCCTAAGGTCAAAGGACAAAGTTTTCTAGTGGTGGCAATTATTTCACACCCGTAGTAAATTTTTAGTTTGCTTGGTGATTTTAACAATATTAAAGTGTCACAAAGTTAACTTCATCCCATTTTCTTCACCTTAGCTGTTGCATGCTTTTTTCCCTCAAACATTGCAAACCATAATTCTAAACCTTGTGACTTTGCATGAATGTTCAGACATGCTTTCAGAGTGTCCAACTCAGCCGCTAACGGAGATATTAAAGTTGTTTTGTGTTTTTTTATTTGTTTAGTTTTGTTTTGTTTAATGACTGATGTCTGAAGTGAAGATTAACTGAAAGTGCAGGAACTGATCACAAAATCTCACTGTCGACAAAACCCATCAGGTGACCCTTCCGTACAGACAACAAACGGATGGCCAGAATTAACTTTTATTATGTGCAGAGGAGGTCATATTTAAAATGAGAGATTAGCCGCTCATCACAACATTGGTGGATTATCAACTATCCGCAATGAAAGCAAGCCCTGGCTGTGGGTCGATAAGAGTTTGACTGCATTTCGAATTAATTTTCTCGAGCTTAGAGAGCCAGTCTCCTATCTTGTTATTGATCAAAGCATTAATCCATAACCAAGCTCATCCTCTCCCTGAGGAATGAGCAAGAAAATATAAAACCATCATCACGGGGAACTCTTGACTTTGTTTAAAAATTGGAACTGACTTATAAAGTGATTTACACTTCATTATTTAAGAATTTGCTCGCAGACTTTTGTTTCACTTGTCAGTGAAGCTTGTATTGATCTGCTCATGTTTATTGTCCTTTGTTTTGTTTTTTGTTGTTGTTGTTTCTTTATTTTACAATTTTGGACCAACATTTATTCAGCCCTGTACTCCTTTGGTCTGGGCTGTGTTTACATGATGATAGATTGATTTCTCAGACAGCAGGAACCCTTCACACATCAGCTGCTTTCTCTGTTTGTCTTTTCCTGCAGAGGGACCTCCACTGTGGATGAAATTTAGCCCCGACCTCTGACATTTGAGTTCAGCGTTTGTCTCCAGTCCAGTGACCACAAACAACTCCTGGATTGCTGTAAATGTCAGTTCGGCGGTGTCCCCGCCCTCTCCCCTGTGAACCACAGAGCGTCACTCAACCTGCACTAACAGGACACTTTCGTGAGGGCTCCATTATCAGTTACGCTGTGTTTGATAACTCATATTTCCTTTTCATGATGTGTCTATAACCTGCATAACTTTGATCAAATGGATAGAAGGGAGTCTAATATTTTTCACTTTGTTTCATTCAGCTCCAAAAATTGTAAAAGCTTAAGCATTCCCACCTGATTCAAAAGTAAAAGTTATTACTTGGAATTAATTTTTAAAAAATGCTAAGGTTTTACATGCAGAGCTTTAAAAAAATAAATAAATAACAAGCCCCATTTAGCACCCACAGTATGCTGTACTTTCTATCGCAGGCCTTAGATATAATAGACTGTAATTCATGTTCTGAAGACACTGGTTGTAATGCATCCCATTTTGAAGCACTTTGTCTTGCCCTTCCCCCACCCATAAACACACGTTCCTTTTCTCTCCTCCCTGGGCCTCCTGAGGTTGGTGTCTCTGCGTTAGGACTCCATTGTTGCCTACTGCTGGATAATGCCCTTATTAATTGTACCTCTTTGTAAGGTGTCAGCTGTAGCCTCAGATTGAGATGGATGGATCTCTGGAGTCTGCTCCCTGGCCCTACGCAGACGCGCTATCACTGCACAACACACGTATGCAACAGTGAGCACCGCCACATTATGACTAAAAGCTGAGATAAAACAGCCAGTTTAATTATTCCACATAAAAATAGAAACCTCTCCAAACAGAAAAGCCCATTTCTCTCATTGCTAAGGTGAGCCAATATCTGACATGTTTCAGTCATCAGACCTTCTGATTAGTATCCATAGCAGCCATGAAATATCTCTTTTTTTTTATTGATCATTTCAGTGTGTTGCATAAATACCGGTTAATTGGGTGGACTGAAGCTTCCATGAGATCAACTGCACTGACATCAAATCCTCTGCCTCTCATTAAAGAAAACAGAGTCAATTTAATTAATGCATTTTAATCCCCACTGATGCACATTTTAGTCTTCCAAATGAGGCTTCGGTTCAAAAATGTGTAATTTTCTCATCCCATACAGGTGAGTTACCAAACGTGTTAAATGATCACTGAGCTGACAACTGACATTTGTTGGTTTCAGTGAAGGACCTTCACATGCAAACTTGTAGAAAAGGGACTGATCCCATCCAGTGCTGGTACTGGAGTCCGACACTGACATAACCGATTCCATCGGATATTGGAATGACAACACTGATAAAAAAAAAATAAATGAAAAATCAATTCAAATTCAGAACTTTAGGTTTTAACTGTTGAAAGAGTCCTGAGTGTTTTATCACATTCAGAATAAAGAAAAAAAACTGAATTTCAATAATTAAATCACCTGAATCATTTTTGATCCTCTATAATATGAAGAAAACTGTAAAAGGACTTGCTGAAAGAATACAAGTGTGATTTATTAGAATTGTCATTTTAATGTTTTTTATTAAAAAAATAAAATAAAAACCTTAACATAAATATACCATGGCCATGATGGCATTCATTTTGTCCATATTTCCTCTGTTGTTTCCATTTCCCCTCTTTTTTTAGCTTTCATTGCTGTTCATGCTCCTAATATAGCTATGTGAAGATCAGCCTCAGCAGATCCAGGCATCACCTGTTGATGAAGTCAGAATAATTATTTAATCTTAAGCATCCCTCGGTACATCTCCAACATTTCACAGAAAGGATCTGAGTTAATGAGATGATAAAAGAATTTCTTTTGGCTTGTGCACAAAGTTGTTTAACTGCTAAAAATGTCTCCTATCCACCCCCCAGTCTAAAGTCTAAATAAACAAGAGCTAAACATCTTCCTTTTCAGTCTCTCTGTGGCTAACTGGGCATCTCACATTGCTCCAGTCAACCTGCCTTTTTTGTCCTCCTCTGATTCTTTGTTGATGTTTCTGATTTGGTTGTGAAAATTCCATGTGATAACATGAATTAAAGTTGGAAAATGGATTTGCTTTTGACTGTCAAATATTGTCAGATTGTTTTCGTTGTGTCCACATTTTTAAGAAGTTAAATGAAAAATGTTGGGTGAACAGAATGTACTAATCTTTTTCGGCGCCGCCTAATTAACAGATTCCTTGACGCTTTTGTAATTCTTTTAAAGCTCTGTATCTACAATTTGTGTTGGAAACAGTACGGTGGCTGCTCAAGTGGGGAAACTGAAAGAGGAGATGGGAGGAGGGGGGGGGGGGGGGGAAAAGAGCAGAAAATGGCGATCCTTTCCCTTCAGATCCCATTTAGAAAGGCCCTGCACATTTTTAAAGTGTCAATTGTTTTTGGCTCTTGAAGTGTAGATAGAATATTTGAATTCCAGTATTAACTGTAGTGCCTGCTGAGTTAAATTATGGTCCCTGGGCTGTGGGGTGGGAGTAATCAATAAGAATACACGAGGTAGTGTGTAATGTGTCTGCTCCTAGCAGCAGGAACACCGTCCCCCTTACCCTGTCCCCCAGCAGGTTAGATAAATATGATACTGAAACAGGGCACACTGGATTATATGATATCAATGTAGAATCAGGGAAGTGCTATTACACTTCCCTAGCCCCCCGTGAGTACTATTGACAAGGTTGGCTTTGAACGCAGTAGTGTATTGCTCTCTCTCCCTCTCTCTGTTTCCTCTCTTTTTCTTGTTCTTTCTGCATAATGTGAAGAACACCAGGAGGAGTGGGATCTATATTACACTTAGCTTTGATTAAAATGGCTTTTTTCATGTCCGTACCTTGAAGTTTAGTTTATTGGTTTCACATGTTAATCATTGACTGGCTTGCTGTGATCATAATTTCTCAATTTCCAGATTTTCCTTTTATCTTTTTTTATTTAATTTTTTTATAGAGAGCTAAAAACATAAAATCAATATATGATTGATTCAATTTTTAACAGTCCTATCAATAGGTAGATCTGTATGTCTTTCTCATCTTGACCCCAACCAATTAAAAGATGTGCAGATGTTGTTGTTTGCCTGCTTACCATTTGTTCGTACAGTAACCTCATATCACCGGTCTACTATTGATTAACTCTCCCCCTTCAGTGGAAAAAGATCAAAACTGGCATGTCTAAAAGGCCATTATCAGTGTCCACTTCAGATAGCCTGCTCCACCCTGATGCAGGTCACAACCCTTCTGCCCTCTCCAGCCATCTCAAACCATCTGAAACTCCCCCCACGTCCTCCTGCAGGCGTCATTATCATTCTTGTGTTAAATGACATACAGGTCAAGAAAACTGCACGTGTCACATGTGAATAATCCATGTTCCTGCACGACAGCACCTGCAAAATGGCATCCTTCAGTAGGACTAAATGACTTTTTCTCTTTCCACTTGATAATTTTGTCAAACATCTCTTAAATATCACTTCTTGTATTGTTTTATGGGTGGGGAATAACATCATTTTTGAATATTGAAAGAAAAATTCAAGAGCATCATTTAGACTTCAACAAGTGGACCCGTCATTAGATTTAGCATTACACTCCTGAAGAAACATTTTACATTCAAGGATTAATTTAGGTATTAAAGCATTTTTAGGGCAGTTATTACTGGCCTTGTCTTGCTTTCACGTGAAAGATTTGGTACAAGCTCATTTGCATATAATGTCAGACTGGAGCTCCTGATGGAAGGTGTGCAACATCTCTGTCTCTTAGCAACATTCATTCTCTTGTGGTGTCTGCGTGGAATTGACTGCTGCTTGGCACTCATCTTTAAGAGAAAAGAAGAATCATAATGAAAAGCCACGTCAGGTCCTGCATCTATCGCTGAGGCTGACACTCTTAACTCCCCTCTTGGACTGCAGTACTTTTACGCTGAAATTCAGAAATCGTCACATTGCTAAAAATGACACAGCGGAGATGGGTGTTACGGCTGTGTGTTTGCTCGCTTTTTCAGTAACTTTGGTTTGAGAGGAGATATGAGCATGTTCACGAGGAATGGTACCAAGATTAGAGGCAAATTGGCAGGTAATTAGAGACACCTGCAAAACAAAGGGGAGGATGGAGAGTTGGTAGGGTGGAGAGGGACAAAGGAAGGCCTCCACCCATTTATTGGTGAGGATAGTATTTTAAAAGAGGGGAAAATGACTTTTGTCCTCTTCCATGGTGGTAGGATGTGTGCGCTGCCAAGAGATGTTAATAGAGGGTCAAATTTTGGACAATAGTATCCATCATTACTTTCACAACTGCCTCCATCCTTCAAGATGAATGCCTTGTCTAGTTAAAAGAAGAGATGTATTCCAAATTACTGTTTTTGGCAAAGGCAGCCAGCCATAAACTATGCTTTAATTACCCCTCTGATGATGATTTCTATCATCTCGGCCACTTTGGTCACACGCGGTCTTTGCCCAGCCCATTTAAACTTTCTGTGGTAGGTCAGCTCCATACATATCTTTTCGCCCAATCATTCACATCCTCCTCGACTTCTTTTTTTTTTTTTTTTTTTTTTTTTTTCGCACGTCAACACCATCCAAGCCATGGCAGGTGCTGGGCGGACATTAAACCTGCTGTTTTCTGTATCCAAGCGCGCCGTGTTTCACGACTCATTTCCAGGCGGAATCTGGATGTCCGCCTGAGGAAACGTCTCTGCTCGCCGGGAACTATTTCAGCTCCGTGTGTCGCCCCGGACGCACGCGCACACCCTTTAACTGCCTCACACTGACAATAACATTATTATTATTATTATTATTATTATTATTATTATTATTATTATTATTATTATCATCATTATTATCAATTTATATATATATACCTATATATATATAGCTATATATATATATTGCGTTTTGTTCCTAATTAAAGTCATTTACATTTTTTTATTTTTAATTGGTTTTTTTTGTTGTTTTTTCACTTAAAAAATATTTGTTCACTTTCAAAGAATTACACCTTCTTAACAAGAAGGTAGCTGGAATAAATGGAAGAAGTGCCTCGAAGCATCCATCCATCCATCCCTCCCTCCGTGCGGCTCCAATTGCTTTCAAATATTTGAATATTTTTGGAGCAAGATTTTTTTTTTCTCTCTCTTTGAAAAAAAAAAAAAATCTTGAATGGGTCTTGTTTGAAGCTTTTACGCTGGTGGTCGGATGACACGCAGGACAACCTCTCTGCTGCTCGGCAGCAGAAAGCAGCATCCCGGTGAAAGAGGAGGGCTCTTGCTCCTCTTCACGTCCCACTCTGATGTTTTCCTGCTGCCAGAGGTCGCGCGGCTCCGTGGCTCGGCTTTAGTGACTTCGGCATAACCAAACGACTAATTGTCACCTTTTAATTGTCAGTGTGTGAGCCCTGCCTGGCCTGCTATGCATAACTTACATGCGCTGGTGTGAAATACAGCCCCGCATATCGACCGACGCATGAGCGCGTGAGAGACAGAGGGATATCACCTGCTCTATCTGTCTATCTCGGGACCGTGAACGCGCCCAGTAGGTCTAATTTCTGGGACATTCAGTCGGGATATGTCTAAATTGGGGCTGAGATCAGAGGCGGCGATTGTCTATTGGTTTAGATTGGGTTGCTCAGAGCAATTCTCAGAACTTTTATTGCAATCTACAGATTGAAATGATGGAGAGCCCTCGATGTGGCAGCGCTGATTACATCAGTCTCCATGTCCTTTCATCTCAGGTATTTATTCTTCAGTGCGAGGACCTAAATAGCTACGGCCTCCATACGTATTTGTCACCGTCCTTATAGGGGCGGATTCTGCAATCCTGACTGCAAGATTAACAATCTGACAGTCTAATTTCATCCATTTATTCTTTCACTCACTGGGGAGTTCCATTCTATCCATTTTGATCAAAAAAATTACTTTAACGCTCAGATTTAACACTTTTACTTTTTGTTGACAAGTCACTACAGACTTGTTTTCCTGGGTGGATTTTACTGAGCGTCTCTATGCAAATTCTACGCACACACACACACACACACACACATACGTGTAAAAATCGTTTTTAGCATTGTTCTATCACTTCATTTGTTGACTGAGAGGAGATGATCAACCTCTGA
>JBAMYA010000021.1:8512949-8525917 GCA_037176975.1 Arrhamphus sclerolepis | reverse complement strand
CACACACACATATATATACATATATATATATATATATATATATATATATACACTTAAATACAATACTACAGTTATTGTACAGAAGCTGCTACATTTTATTGTATTGTCTTGTTGTTCAGAAAAACATGCATTTGTTTATAGATCCATACACTTATTTTTCCGCAAAACTAGACCTCGTACTTAAGGTTTAGGCTCCAGCTATTTTCCTGTTGTTTCAGTTTCATGTCCTGTGTGGGAAACATGTCCAGTTCTAGTCAGTCCCCTGTTGCTACAACCATATCTTCAGAACCAGCAGCTCTCCCAGCTGACAGTCCAGTCCTTCTGCCCGATGGAACTGCCAGCTCACCCAATCATTGCCGTCAGCTGGTATCACTCTTTTAGGAACCAGGCAAACACGAAGGTGTCGATGGCACTGAGGGAGGGTGGGCGAAACTAGTACTCAACACCTAGCTGACATGCAGACTTACAAACACTGCTTTACACCCATAGCATTTATTCATACAGAAGTTGTCTCCTGAACATCTGCACAGCATGTCTGGTCTCTTGCACATCTGGTGGAAGGATCTCTGCATATGTTGGGTCGAACACATTGGACAGAAAAATAGACCATGACAGCTTCTCCCAGCTTTAATCATGCTGAAACATGGGGATATAGCCAGTGAGAGTTAGAAATATTTTAAAACAAAATGCACAGAATGGA
This sequence comes from Arrhamphus sclerolepis, assembly GCA_037176975.1. NCBI lineage: Eukaryota > Metazoa > Chordata > Actinopteri > Beloniformes > Hemiramphidae > Arrhamphus > Arrhamphus sclerolepis. The sequence goes on along the minus strand of JBAMYA010000021.1, from coordinate 8,525,217 downwards.
TTCTGTGGCTATTACAGCAAAGGGATATGGAATTTTAATTTCAGATCGTTTAACTCAACACAGAAATGATTGACAGCTGCTGGACTGCTGGGGTCAGCCGCAAATTCTTCATGTCATCAAACACACAGCGGACAACGAGCTCATCAAAGTGTCCAGTAACAAGCAAAACAGAGTCTTGTATCAATCGGGAGGGCACTGATGATGATTGTGAACGCAGTTAAGTGCGTACTGATGATGATTAGGAAGGACACAAAAAGGGTCAGAGGTGGCTGAGCGTCAGTCTGGAGAACTCCCATCAGCCACAGGGATGCCAGTGTGCACGTAAAGGTATTTGTGTGTGCTTGGACAGCACCTGTAATGGCTCCCAGCTGAGACATGACTACCCCCTGGGATGTGGTGAACTGTGCATGTACTTGTCTGTCTGTGTGTGTGTGTGTGCAATGAGGCACTGGCATGCGAACGGCAGAAGGCCACTTCCTCTACAGGTGAAACCTCTGACCTCTCATCTGTTCACTGTTGGAGGAGAGAAGGGGGGGGCAATCTAAAAGAAAAAAATAAAGAAAAATGGAAGGACAGTGTTGTGAGGTCCATGAACACGACTGCAAAATCCCAAGAAATTAAAACAGACGTGATAAACACAACACATTCAAAACTGTTTTAATGGCTTTCTGCTTCTGCTTGTACATGTGTGAACCTCAGGAATGGCAACAGCTACATGAAGAACATCTGTTTAGTTCGAAACATATGAGCCCTCTTCATGAGTACAAAGAAAAATAAAGAACATAAAACTACTTTTGAAGGGCTTTTTTTCATTACAACAGAAAGCCTCAACTGGATAAAGAACAGCAACAATATCAGAGGACCTCATGTCCTCAGCCAGTAAAAATATGCCAGTCAATAAATAAATACCATTAAACAATTAAATAAATAAATATGTAGCTGCTTTTATTTAAAAAATACTTCAATGTCCCTTTAGAAAGAGCTATTAGCTGAATGCAGTAGACATTTTCTCAATTCTTGTCAAATTTTTAAACATACATATCAGCTGCAGTATCACCAAGCTACAAATTAATAACAGTGTTATGTAATAAATGTCTTCAACAATCAAATGACTGTTATCATGGTTTGAAGCAGCAAGAGGTAGGACTGTTATCGTCCTCTCTTACAGCAATCACACAGGCACATTGCATTTTTTTTTTTTAATTACTGATTTCTGGTTTTTGTTAACTTCTACTCCCATCTCTTCCTCCAGCTCGCTTTTGCTCTTTGTGCCATTATGACTCTTGGCCTCGCAGCCTGGATAACCTCTGGGAGAGCTCATCCTGATGAAAGCCCAAAACACGAACAAGGTAAGTCAGTAAAAGGGAGATATGACCACAAACACAATTACAGTTAAGACCTTTGATCTCAGTTATGAAAATCTTTTACCCAAAGTCAGAATACAGACAAATAATAGCGAACTCTAAAAGAGGAAATGTGAAGCTTTGTGAGTTTACGGTATGAACATGTTTTAATAGTCCTCAGATTTTTTTTCACTGAAAGATTAGTGACTGTTAAATGGCAAAAATCACAGTGAATCCTATTAGGATTAGTAAATGTAGTAAGCCAGCTTAAGAAAAGTCTGCACTTGTCAGTATTAGAACCTATGTGATGTTCTTACAACCCTCCTTCCATAAAGCCCAGTACACTAAGATGTAAATAAAACCAGAATGGAAACACTTCCAAAGAATTTAAGTTGTGCACAGTACTTTTATTTTCATTTTTAATGAACTTATATTGTTCAAATATATATTAGATGCTTTCTCAGTTTGATTCCTGTAACATTTTTAAGGTGGTTTTACCATGAGTGTTTGAGACATGAGCAGAAAACTACTGTAGTTCTGAAAACAAAGCATTTCCCTCACAAGTTTTCAATATAGGATTCCAGTAGCTCAACATTTCAGTGCCATTCTAGCCATATTTCTCCTTTTATTCATTATTTTTAACTTGCTTGCCGTCAAATCACTACAAAGTCACCTCAAGGCACTTTGTAATGTGCCAGACTGTGTTCTTCGAGCAATATCACGTAGCGACGACAATGAATTCCCCAAATTATTTGACATTATTCCAAAGTATTGATCCATAGCCTTTTCCAGAGGGGAGAACCCTTCTGACAGACACAGCTTCTCTAAGATGTTTTTACTTCATCATGTGACTGACCTGTTCGCAGACAACCACATTCATGTGTGTCTTTTTAACATGACTCCTCTGAATCTTCTGTTGAGTACTGCCATCTTATAGAGCTTTTACATAATTTTAAAAAAGGACAGCATTTCTCAGTTTCAAACTTGCTTTAGCGTTGTTTTTCAATTCCATATGGGAGTTTGGTAGACACTAAGGACACTTAAAACAATCTACAAAACTATGCCTGGTAGCAAAATACATAAACAGAGTGCATGTGTTACCTGCTCAACTGATGCCACAGATGAAGCCAGTGAGGAAGTCTGACCTGGAGGAAGCTCCAGGTTAAGATCCAACCTTACAAAAGGTAAGGCAAGTTTATTTGTATAGCACATTCCATACACAAAGACAACTCAAAGTGCTTTACAAAGGCATTAAGATGAAATAAAAAGGGGGGAAATATGTGACAGGAAAGAAAAAAAAGGGGAATAGTAAATTTCTTCTGACCTCAGAAAAAAAATCAGTGTGTTAATCTAACAAGCTTTTGTCTTATTAAACTGACTGAACAAAAGTGAACACTTTGCCATCTTAGATTTTGTTGTCATTACAATGAAGCCATCAGTATAGTTCATCTTATGTACCTTTTTTGTCATTTGTGCTGAACGGAGATCACAGAGTGAACAGAGATCTTACCCTGCTTCATCAGCCATCTCTTGTAACAACGTATCGACGTCATTCTAGGACCACAACAATCAGATAGGAATTACGATATAGTTTCTTCAGACGAAAAAAAAAAAAAAAAAAAAAAGGAATAATTTTTTGGGCTTAAACAACAGTGCTTGTCACCTGAGGTGTTGTCAAAGTGGTGGTGCTGCTCATTGTGTCTTCCATCTGAGCTGTTTGCACATCCAGCATCTCAAACCCACCACTCAGGTGGCTGATACTTGGGTGTTTTTATTTTGTCTGTACCTTCTCCAAGTTCATACTTTTCAGTGTAGCATCCATGGACTTGATCACTCCAGACATGGATTTTGAGACCTGGGAAAAAATGTGCATCAAGTACATCTTATTGTGCTTCTTTGTGTTGTTATTTTGAGTAGAAAAACAAACAAACAAACAAACAAACAAACAAAAAAAACATATTAGAGCTCAGAAAATGAGATGACATTCTATATGAAGTTTGACATGCTGTATCCACATATGTCCACTAGGTGTCGCTTTAACTCTTTAAACTAGTTTGTTTGTTTTACCTAACTCTTACTCTAAAAGCCCCCCGACCCCACCCCAACCCCCAATAGTTTGAGGATTAAGGCTTAATCTTGTCTAAATGAACCAAGTCTGTACACACATTATTAAGTTTTATTCAATCAAATTGTGTCTTTCCTTCATAAAACTTCAGCATACTGCATACAGGAACTGTTTGCTTTGAGATGTTTTATACTTATTGTTTATTGATTATCTGCCCATCTTATTTCACTCAATTCCCATTGTTCATTTATCATTTGCTGCATGTGCACCTTATTCTGCTCTATTTTATCTTGCTGTTGCAATAATGTGAATTATCCCACTGCAGGGCAATAAAGACTTTGTTATCCTTATTTTTTTATCTCAACTAAATTTCTTACTATGAAGCGCAATGATGTGACATTGACTTCATCTCACCTCTAATCATCATGGCAAAACATTTTTCTACCATCACAACCTAAGAGGCTGAACAATGTGTAACATAGATAAGTATATTTGTAATTCATTTTATCTGTGACTGATCAATAAAAAAGCATGGTGTGTGTCATTATCTGTGTGGTGTGCACAACACAAAAAAGACATGACCTGGTTGGTAGTGACAGCAGTCTGGACCCGAGAAGCCACAGCATCCACACGAGCACTCATCTTCAAGAAGTTAAGGGACTGATGCTTCTGCCGGATGGCATTCTCTGCATGGATCCTGGCTGCCTCCATGTTACCCTTCTGGATAGACTGACAAGCAGAGAAACAAAGACAAAAACCAGCTGTCATGTGTACTCCAGCACATCTCCCATGGCCTCTAATAAGACTACAAATTCCCAAACCAACCTGCTTCACTTTTGCCTTCTCTGCCTTTTCCTCTTTGTCACATTTCTTAGAGTTGTGCTGCAGCTCCTTTGCAGCAAATTTTAGGTTGAACAAGTGTTCTAGTCAACTCACTCAAAGGGCTGGTTTATTGGTGTATTGGTGATAAGTTACCATGTGGGGAGGGGGGGAGATTTACAGTGACATTTAGGTAATTAAAATCCATGTCAGTGGACACAAAAAGGTGTTTTCCGACACATGTGAAACATTAACCAGAGTCATTAAATGTTGCAGTAGAGCCAGACAGCTGTCGTTGTTTTCTTCCATCGTCCAATGAGACAGGAGCGCGAGCTAGCAACCAAACACGGATTATATGACCTAGCAACGGCCGCTGCTGGCAAAAGAAAACTGACAAACACACAAAAGGATACTGTCCATTTTCGACATGACGGAGTGATTTTTTTTTCAGAGATAAATTTGCTTTCGTAAAAACAAAAAAGCAAATCAGTATTGATCCTTTCATTAGTTGTGCATAATTGTTTGTTTGGAATCTTTTTTCGGGATGATTTCGCTGGAGCGCTTGAATAGAAGAAAGAGGATTCAGTCATGTGTACTTCCGCGTTTGCTTAATTTCAGTTAAGGAAAGTGGAGGCTTACATTTCTCGTGGTGTCGGAGTGTCCTGTATTTGTTGTAATGCATTGTCGATTTATTCAAGTTCTTCAAAATAAAAAAATAAAAAAAAAACGGTGACAAAAGTGAAGCAAAAACATACCTGATAAAGTATTTTTAGAGCACGCATGCGCAGAATTTTGACTCAAAGAGGCCCATTCCCAAATCTTTTTCAATTCTCAGCAGGAGTTTTCGTGGAATGTATTCTTACGCTCTTACTTATTTAGGAATAAATCATAATATCTAGGAACATTCATGAGTACGACAAAACCCATGCACTACTGTGACCCACTGGGAGACGATGGGGGGAACTATCCTAATTTGTCTTCATCTTTGAATTCAGTCGCTGGTACTTCTGGCATACTTTCATCGTCGTCACACACTATCACGATTCAGCCCAGCGTGCTCGCGCTCTCTACGTCACGACTGTTCGAGAAGTGAAGAGGCGCGCGTGTCCAAAGCAGACAAGTTTCATCTCGGGCTAAAAATAGTTTGTACCCGGTATCGGTAGGCTGTAGTACATGTCTAGTGACGTCATGGGCGGTTTATTTATTTATTTAACTTATTTATTTATTTTTCTCGTGTGAGGGAGTAAATTGACCTTTTCCACAAATCCACGCGTGTATGCGTGTGTGTGTGTGTGTGTGTGTGTGTGTGTGTGTGTGTGTGTGTGTGTGTGATCTTGCATAAGCATTGATTGAGTTTGTAAAGTGTATGCATTACAATAAGCAAACCACCAAAAGCGTGCCATTCAAGGGACAACACGCAAAGCAAAGCTTCTGAACTCTACTATAAAATGGGACGAATTCAGCCTTCGTGGTGCTGTAAATGTGTAATAATTGTAATAATGATAAACAATATTTATGTTATGTATTTATTTCCTTAAGTGTGCTTATCAAACTACCGCGAGGGCAATAATGGGCTACTGTAGAGCGCCAGTTAATATGCTACAGAGGCCGGTGGCTCGCAGGTAACATTTCAAAATTTCTAAGTGTATATGTAGTTTTTTTTTCTCTCTGTCCTTTATTTTCTCCTTTAAGGCTATGGCTAATGCAGCGAAATAGCTGAGAAGTTTAGGTCATGACCCAGTCCTGGAGCGAGTCCAGGGGCGCCTCCAGTCCTGCAAGGCGCTGAGCATATTTCTGCAAATAAAAATTAAAGCTGCGCCTCCTGTCACTGCTCAGTATCACACAATCCTGCTAGACACTGACATATTTGCAATTACAGTGTGTGTATGGGTCCTGCATGCTTTTTGTCTGTTTGTATGTACGTGTATATGTGTGTGTGTGCGTGTGCGCGCGTGTGAGTATGTGTGTGTCCCCTGAATGACAAGGGAGCGTTGAAACCTGCGCTTTGCTTTTTACTGTGTGCAAATGGGACATTAGGCTTGTCTGTCTTTTTCTACACCCCTCCCCCTCGGAGTCTGACATCATTTATATCTGTCATTTCTTACAAACAAGACGTGGGGTACACACGCGTTGATAAATGGCTGAAAAAAATGTAAGCGTAAAAATGCATTTGTGAGTTATTTAATATTCTATTGTGTTCTGACTTTAGGAAACTGCAATATATATATATATATATATATATATATACATATGTAGTGTTGTCAGTTGTATTTAACTCCGCCTTTTGTGTCTAATGTATCAGACATGCTATGTTGTTGTGTTGAGTTTCATTTAAATGTATCCTCTGTGGTCATGCAAGCCACAATTGTGTTTGATATTTTATATTTTAGTCTGCAAGGGCCTTTCAAAGAAGCCAGAGACCATGAAAGCAGCATAGGTAAACATTTAAGGAAGCAACAGCCTCAAGCCAGTGCAGATGTATTAAGGTCAGCATTGATGGGGCAGATGTCAGTGTGCAGGTTGGCGACATTCACACACTCTGAACTTGGATGTGCCAGTTTGCTGTCTTACCTGTGGTGAAGAGCGCAATTGCCTTTAAGCAGCTATATTCAGCAGAGTCAACGTGCAAAGCTTTAAGCTTTTCCACTTGTTCTTGGAAGATCCTAATGTGGTCCATAAAGGCCACCACTCTGTCCGCGGACATGGGGGAGGCGTGAAGGCCAGCCGCCGCCAGGAGAGGAGCCACATGCAGGGGCATGGAGCACTGCGCAGCGTTGAGCACAAATAACTCACTCCACGTCAACCTCAGCAGAGCCACCTGGTCGGTTATCTGGAGGTCTGGAAAGAAGGGAATATTCCTGGCCCACTCCACGGCGCTGAAGAGCATCCTGGCTGCTAGTTCACAAATGTTCTCGATGCCCATGATGTTGTTGGGCTGCATGCACTGGCTGCCATAGCGGGACGTGGGGTAGGGCTCCGCTCTCAACAGAAGGGAGATATATCCGGATAGGTAGGAATGGCAGTGGAGTGGGTCTCCGTTTGTCAAGGCGAACTGGCCGTGGTGTGGCTGTGTGGGTGGCACTCGTCCCCTTTGCACGGCTGCAGTAAAAAGAGAAACTGCAGATATTGAAGCCTGAATTCTACAAATCATTCTCAATACTGAAGTTGCTTTTAATTACATCTCTGAGTGTGACATAAATAATAGCAAAACATGTTTATTATTTCAGTTCAAAACACAAACACACACTCTCACACACATACACACACACAATTGCACACTACAGTTTAAAATAAAGACTACCCCCCTTCCCCCCAAAATGAGTCTGTAATATGACAAATCATGTACTGAAAAAGAAGAGATGAGCTTTGACACCTTAAGCGCACCGTGCACATGTCTAGCTTTAAAACTGTGTTATTCAGCAACAGCAACATGAGCCGGCTGTGAAGGAACACAAAGAGGGAAAGAGGGACCTTGCATGTTTAACCCTTAACCTACTTAGCAATTCATCTGCTTTCGCCACACATGCAGGCCTGTTTTATACAAAATCTAAAAATTATTTTTTTCGCAGTTCTCCGCAGGTTTTTGTTGTTGTGGTTTGTTTGTTTTTTTTTCTTTTGTTTTTTCTTTTGCATGGCACAACTAAAGCTCGTGTACAGATGCGAACACAGTGGACTAGATAAGCGGCATTAGATGTAGCCAAAGCACGCTATCTGTTAATTCGACACTCGCCATAATAGCGCAGGAGGCTACATTGTATCATCTATTCATTTCGGATGTATCTCTACGCCCGTAGTCTTATCTAAATGTGAGCTGAATAGCCCAAGACGGCCCGGTAGGATGGGTTTTATTTCTGAAATGCGGAGCTATATTACACTGGAGCTCGATACTGTAATGCGGATCCGGCCAGCCCCGTCTGAAAAGCCACAACACAGAGCGGCTCCATTGCACGCTTCTGACGCACACCCTTGAAGGGGAGAGTCGGGAGAAAGAAACAGCCTATGGGGGCGACATCATAACGTTTCGTGTCTGGACGATCACACACGCACAAACACACACACGGATAAATAAACAAAAAAGTCCCAATACCTTCCCGTCTCATGCCGACTTTAAGGCATTTTTTGAGGCGGCAGTACTGACACTGATTGCGGTGGTGCTGGTCGATTGGACAATTCCTGTTGGCACGGCATGTGTAAGTGAGGTTCCGTCGTACGCTCCGTTTGAAGAAGCTTTTGCAACCCTCGCAGGTAAACTGGCCATAGTGTTTGCCACTCGATTTGTCCCCGCAGACCACGCATTCGATGTGCTGCGGCTGTTTCTCCGACTGCTGCGTCGTCTGGTTCGTCGGCGTGGACTGTGTGTTGTTCGGGGGTCCTTGGACCGGAGTCTGAGGGGTCGGAGGGGCGACCTGAGACGCTGTCAGGTTCAACTGGCCCGGTTGAGGGGTGGGAAGAGATAGTCCTCCTTGGGTCTGCGAGGAAAGGGTGCCTTGGGGGTCAGCCACATCGTCCTGGGAGCCTCTCCACACTACCATTGCCATATCTATCAGTCAACGTAAAGAAACTTTTTGTCTGCCGTTTTGGTGTCGCGGTGGAGAATGTCTCAAGAAAATGCGGCACACTGTGACTTAACAGTCGGACACACAAAATGTCAAATCTAACCTACGTTGAATCCACTCTGGATCTCCGGGAAACTGTCGATTTTATTGCTCTTGGAGACGTTGCGAGGCACGTTTTCAAAACTGATGCGTTGGCGAGCTGAGTCGCTGCCTTGTGCTTAAAGGCCAAGTCCAGGGGCGCTTACAGTCAGCCATCCAGTACACCCATCAGTGGGAAAGGTAGGTTAAATATTTAAAAAAAAGAATCAACCGAGGTAGCATGGAATGTTCAGTGGATGATGGAGCAGCAGGCAAGACCGCTCCCGCAGCAGCACACAACAGTCGAGAGAGCACACTGTATTAGCAACCACTATCAAGTTCCAGCACAAATTCTTGGAGAAAAATGCCAGTTGGGCTTTCTTTAAAAAAATAAATAAATAAAAAAAATCGCGTCTTCTTCCTTTTTTTCCTCCTTGTGAGGTAGCGCCAGCAAGCGCGCAGCTGAAGCCAATGTTTGGAGAGCTTGGATATATGGAGACAACTCTTCCTCAAAAAAGCCAAAGCACTAAAACAAAACAAAAAAGAAAAAACGAAGATCACAACCCACAAACCTCCTCCGTGCGCTGAAAAATAATAAGAAAGGGAGTAGAGAATCAAAGTGATCAAATATGTTAAAAAGGCGGAGGTTAGGAAGTGATTTGCGATTGGTAGGAGCCGGGCTGGCAGAATGCTTTCTCTCTGATCAGCTCACTGAGCTCTCTATATAGTGAACTTTGACACGACTGCTGCAACTTAGCACACGTTACCATGGAGATCGGCTGCCATATAAGGAAGGAGAGTGTGTTTGACTGGTCAGAGCTCAAGGACCACCCCCTGGACCCCATTGGCTAGTCGGCACTTGTGCTACTTGGTACCTTGCCAGAGCCAGCACGGAGGTCGAGAGGGCCGCTTGGTCCTAAAGGAAGACGTGTTTCGGAAACAGGATTCAGGTCTTGTCACTCAAAATCGCACAGACTGGAAAGATATATAGAGATGTAGCGGAGGAATTGCACGAATAAAAAAAAAAATAGCTTCACATCGCGCTGAAGTAATAACGTTTAACAATAGACAGACTGAAATATCACATTTGCAAATTTGGGCATGAACTGTGCATATAACGTTGATCCTTCAGGTGGGCTGTGTGGATATGTAGAACGACTACACATCTGAATAAAACCAAATTTACACATATAAGGATTTACAATCGTTTACAGACGTAAAGAATATGCAGAATGACTCAAAATCAAACAGACTAAGCATAGTATTATCAATGCATATGTACAACGAAGCTGGTAAAAGCTTGGGAGAGACCAGGTGAGCAAAAAAATAAATACAATTTATACTTAATCTGCTCTATAGTTTTCATCTTTATGAAAGTTCCAGTATGTTCTGAGGTGTTTAAGCCTTTACTATGAGCACTTCCAATCACATCAGACGCCATTCATCACATCTCTGTGAAAGTCTTATACTGAAATCACCCGCCTGCACTTCCCACCATCTACAAAATGTCCTAATCCACAGGGTCAGAAGGGGGCAAATATGCCTGTCGAAAGTCGGAGCTTTGCCTCCATGTTGTCAAAAACATGAAACAATCATGGCTATAAACACAGAAGGCATTTCAAAATGTCACTTGAGGTCAAAGGGCCTGCCCTTCCCATTAAAGATAAGATGATAGTAAAAACCAAGTTCTGAAAAACAACACACACACACACAACATGAAGCAGTTTGCGGTAATATATACTTTATAACCTGTCAGGTGTTGCCCAGGAATAAATGTATAGATAAGAGTTTACGATGATGAGAAAAGAAATGGAGGATCCATTGCTTGTAATCATGTCTGTTCAGAGTTGCTGCCTAAATGGATAATAATTTTCAGCCTTGTAAATGCAATAAACCTACTTCACTTTCACCATTGCCAGAGGCTATCAAACTTAAACCGCAGGTATAACTTCAGAGTCACAGAGATAAACTTGCAGGCTGGCCAGTGTTACAGCCCGCTGTAGCAGCTGCCTGCATTGTCTCTGGATGTATTACAGTATATGGGTGCCCCCTAGCGTATGAATTTTTCGCTTCCAACCAGATAGATTCAATTTAGAGGAGCCGTCCGACGCGGAAACAGCTTCAGTCTCTCCCATCGAGCAAACTAACGAGCACCACTTAAAACTGATGCCCGTTTGTTTAAATTCTGTTTTTCATGACTTGGACTCAAAAGCTTAAAGAGCTGCCAAAGTTGGATTTACTTTTTGCCATTTCAATCAGTCCCTGCGGTGGTATTTAGACCAATTATGTCTTTCATTCTCAAGTAAATTAGCAGATTATATTTTGTCTGTATTACTTTTGTTGTTCTTTATTTTTATTTTATTTTATTTTATTTACAGATCCCGTGAATGTGGAGAGTCTGTAAATAAACACTCTGCCAGATATCGACTTCGCGGAACCGGTATTGCTTCCAAATGTAAGTATTTTCATTCTTTATTTTTAGTTAAGCCAGCAGCAGTGATTTATTAGTCAGTCTTATGATAAATATTGCATACAAATAAAAGGAAAGCGTCTACTTTCAGACCAATGACACGTTTCCCTGTAAACAGACCTTGGTAACGCACATATACCACACCATTCCGTGCGTAATACGGATCAACCAGGCAGTTATTGTTGCGTATTAATTTATAATGATCAAAACAACCTTCAACTTATTTGCAAATACTCATTCACAAACCTATTTGATAGCGATAGTGAGGCAGGAGACTGTATTCTTAATAAACCTACCAAATGCATATGTCGCTGATTCGTCCGCAGCGGGATGCATCTTCTCTCTTATTCAAAATATATTTAGTCTTCTCGTTTTCGAAACTGTGAAACTCGACTGAAACCCGCAAAGCTTCCTCTCCAAAAGACGGAAAGCAAGCACAAAAAAAAGGCACGCTGTTTATTGGAAAACTGCAATGTCTGATGCTCGTGCAAAAACTTTGGAGAGCCGAAACAAACAACTGATTCACGTCATGTGTTGGTTGCGCGAGGAATTGGAAATATAAGTTGACGTGTCGTCCGAGCAGAGTATCATTTGACTGCCTCTGGAAATGACAAGCAGCCTGAGCTTTACGGCCGGCGGAGTTCCTGTGCGCCTTTTTTCTCTCCTACGGTAAATGTGGCCAAAGCGCGCTTGTACGCCGCTGCTTTGTGTGGGCTATTGAGGAGAGAGGGAGGGGGTGCAGTCAGAACAAACACCTGTCTTTAAGAGAGGCGAGCAAGCAGCATGGGAGTCTGCATATTCAGAATTATAGTCGAGCTTCTAAATGAGCTGAGCTGCAATTAAAAATTACCTTTAATATATATATTATCTATCTATCTATCTATCTATCTATCTATCTATCTATCTATCTATCTATCTATCTATCTATCTATCTATC
>JBAMYA010000021.1:8490214-8512849 GCA_037176975.1 Arrhamphus sclerolepis | reverse complement strand
TCTATCTATCTATCTATCTATCTATCTATCTATCTATCTATCTATCTATCTATATATATATATATATATATATATATTACAAAACTTTATTATTATTATTATTATTATTATTATTATTATTATTGTTGTAATTATTATTGTATTATTTTTATTATTATACATTTTTTCTTTCTTTTTTAAACAATATAAATACCTATAATGAACCTCATCATAACAGAATTAAATGCACGTTTTCCAAATCAACGCCAATGATTTGCTCTTGCGTCTTTCCGAAGCTGTTGTGCTGCAGCTTTTTTTTTCCTCCCTCCCAGGGCTTTAAAAGTTCCCTGCGTGTGTTGTGAACAGGTTTTCCCTTCAAGCACAGGATAAAAGCACTACATGCTCAGCAAGCCTGCGCGCACACAACAATAGGGCTGCCCAACGGGATCAGTATCGATTAAGGAGAGGCAGAGGATGTCGCCTGCACTAAATATTTACTGATCACACACAAATAGCCGGGTCTTTAACGATTTGTCGTGCTCCGGCGCGGAGAAAGGACCAAATCACTCTATTATTGTTGGTAAAACAAAGAAGGCACTGATAGACAGAAGTGGAGATGTGTTGATTTGGGATGGTTGCAGTTAAATTAATCGATATTGAGGAAGATAATAGTTGATGTTTACGGCACGCCAAAGGGGGAAAAGTGAAAGAAAAAAAAAGCTTTTACTCCTTTGAGAGTTTAAGAGGTTAAAGTTGTGCGCTCACATGTGGGAAATCAACAGTAAAAAAGAAAAAAAAGTATTTTACTGGAAAATGTTTAAATACGTTCTGAAATAGAGAAACAATTAACAAACGATTGACCTGCCGACAGCTAAAGATCCATTTCACATTTGAGTTAAAAACCAAAAGTGAGGGGAGGGAAAAAGAGAAAAAAAGTTGACTTCAATCTTATCTCTGACTTCACCAAGTCCTTCATGCAGATCTGTGGATACTGACCCGGAGGTCTCCAAGTTCCCGGCCTGATTAACCCTTCCAGACCCGCGCAGGAGCAAAGGTTAACCAGGCTAATCAACTTCAAGAGTCTGATTGAATTAGATGACTGCGGAATCAGGACGGAAACTAAATTATAGCACTTCAAAACACCCCGAGGAGAAACACTGGTCACTTTTTTTGACAGCTGACACAGTCCAAATCAACATAAACATGAAAAAATACAGCAATTAATTCCAAATAACAGAGGAGATTATTTTCTTTTTAACAGGCAACAGGTGCAAAGAAAAACATTTTTCAGCTCATGGTCACCGTTCAAAAGTCCTTTACACCAGCAGATACTTTCCCCTGGTTGACATAGACCATTTGATTGATGGTATTGGTGCCCAATATGTCAGAACATTTTTATCCATAACAAAGCATAATATCAGCCAGTATCCTCTAACTCGCCAGTAAAAGTTAAATTTCTTGTTTGTTGTCGGTAGATGTGACTTATTGATATTGTGAAGCTTATATAATAAAATTAAAAACAAAAACAAACAAACAAAAAAATTGTTTATTCAGGCAGAAAATTCCTGTTAAAAAAAAAAATCAAGTCACATAGACTAAAACTTTGAGCAAAAGAATACTTAGTTAATAGTTTAACCTTTTTTTAAAAAAAAAATAAAAAATAAAAAGACAAAAATATAGCCTAAATTGCTTCATTACTGGTCAGCCAAATAAATACTTTTCATATTTTATATATATTCCTGCATCTAGTAGTTTTGTGATTTATCCAAAATATTTTTTACACTGCATTATAAATGTACATATCCTTCCCACTAATTAATACACCTTATTAATACACTTTTATGATTATTGTGGTTTAATTGTATGCAAATGCAAGCTGTATAGCAGCAACTAGAGTGAAAGAAAAAAGAAAAGGGATATAGAATTTTTTTTTTTAAGTGTAAGCAGATACGTGTTTCATTGAGTTCATTCAGCAGATCATTTTCTGTCAGTCTGTCTGTCTGTCTGTCTGCACGCCCCAAGGGCTGCTTTCTAGAAAGGCAATAGATTCCATATAGATAATTGTGTTCAATTTGCCAATGACAGATTATACTGCCAATTTAAACAGATAGGAATCAATTTGTCTCAATGATCACTCCTCAGGCTGACTGCCAGCATTCTCTTAATGCATTTACAAATGCTCATTGTTTAAATCATTGCTGTTGGGACTGAAGTGATCAAAACTGCGGGGAGAAAGATGAGAGGTGTAAACGGTGTGTTGTTTTGGCTGCTAAAGACTACATAGATGGAGCATACACAGCGATTACTTCAGGCAGCAGTATTGTAGCGGCACTGGGTCAATGGTTTAACTCGCAGGACTCGCTGGCAAAGTCTGTATAGGGGAATTGTGTGATGAGTGCTCTCTAACCCCCAGAAACTACTGCTGAAGTACCCTTCGGCAAAGCAGCTTAAGTCCTGTTTGTCCCAGTGGAGCAGCACAGTGACCATCAGGGTAGCACTGCACTTGGACCAGGCACTTCTGTCTCTTTGAGTCCTTGCTTTTCTTTATAAAAGGGGAGAGTGGGCAGTCCACTCGCCTCACACTCCTTTTTTTTTTTTTCATGCACTTGGAGTGAACAAGTTTGGGTGAAGACGCAAGAGAGAAAGCTGTGGAAACATTCATTTCTAAACCAGACATGGCTCACATGTGGCCCCACAGGCAGCAGACAGAGTATTGGATTACTGTAACTCAAGGTGTAATGTAGTAGCAGTGGGGAATATGTAAAAAAAACTACACAAGGGTATAGACACTTACATCAGCTTTAGATTCCCTTCAGAAGTATTCAGAATTAAACTGAAGGGCTTAGTTTGTTACACATCAGTCATAACTGGTCAAAAGTATAGCCGTATGTTTTATGGTGACAGCTATCATTAGAATAATCAGCTTTTATTTCTGCTTCCTTGTCTACACATCTTCAAGTTTGATGACTGTCACGAGTTTGTTAATCTCAACCAATCATGCACAAATGCTTTTCAGAACAGTCATACTCAAATTGTGGCACTATTTCTTACAGTGTGGGAAAAACAAGATTTCCATCTGATCATGTGGTACGTATACAGTAGACAAAATGTTCATTAAGTTTGAAAATTTGATTTGTTACCGGAGTTGAATTCTTTGTTGCTACACCTGGTATTTCAATAACTAATAAAGTCTTAAGAAATTAGAAGGGATTTTATAGATTTTCTCTGTGTCTTACAATTTTATGTTCAGAGTCAATTTGCCCTCTTTACAATGATATTTAATTCTGAATTATAACATACAATGGTTTATTTCTCACTAGAAAATATTTCTGTAACTGTAAGACAACACCGATAATGAGAAGTTGTGAGCAGTGAGAGTTTTCAGATGCTTTCTGTTTCAGCCTTCACAGACTTGGGAAAATATCTCAATCAAAACCAATGGTTTATTGGGAGCAGCGTGAGCTACATGTGCTATTCATATATTCCCGAAGAAATCCCACAATGTTGTGTTTTATTGTGATTTCATCTTTTGTCAAATAAAAATGAGAACGAAATGTATATTTGCTGTTTTTGTGACATTTTACCCTTCATGTTAGGTCTGCGAGGAATTTGCCAGCTTGGAGCTTAATATGAGTCCCACCCAAACTAAACCACAGCAAAGTCGTTTGTATGAGTCTGAGAAGTCAGTCCAGCACAATGTTCTGTCACATGAATGCATTTCTCTGAACGAGTCCTGCGCACATTTTTTTTTTTTTAACTTCCAACATTCCAGATATTCTTTAATATTGACATTTTTAAATACATTTCCCCTTTCATGGGCACTGATTCGGCATTTCTGAACAAGACACGTTGAATAATAAATCTCACAACTTTTTGTTAAGTTATACTTGATCATTGCTTTTGTGGAGAACACAAAAGCAAAATACAGTCTACACAGTAAATACAGTATGAATAAGAAAGAGTTTTCTTTAGGTGAAGCTGTGTGAGGATACCCTCAAAGGTAAAAACTCTTACTGAATAAGCTTATTTACAGTGTCTTAGAAGCTTTATTTTCATATGGGCACATGCAGTACCTTCTTTTAGCTGTAATGTAGAATAGAGAAGTCAGTACTAGAGAAATATTTTACCTGCAATATTGAAAAACGATTAACAGGGAATGTGAAAGTTCTTAGAGCCCCTTTGGAAAAGTTATTTTGTTGTTTTTTGAAGTAATTTCTTGCAATTTATTTATTTGTAAAATTTATTCCTTTCACAGAACGTTCAGTGCGCTGTATTATACTACGCAAAAGAACTTTTTCTTTACAATTACATCAGCGAGCACTTTTCAAAGCCAACATTCCACCATAAATGTTTCTTAGGTTTTTCTTTAAACATTACATATCTACTGTAGAGCAGTTATAATATTTTTTTCTTACAGAAGTTTGTAAATAGATAATTTATTACAAGGACAAGAGCAAAAATGAAAATACCATAAGATGTACTGGTTTGTTATTTCAGAAATGTATTCAATCACATCTGAAAGATGCAGCAGAATTTCTTTTTAAAAAGTTGACTAATATACAAGATGAATTTCCAATGAATAATAATAATGATTCATTAAAAAAAAACAATTACTACGTGTGAATTGTTAAGATAAAAGGCTGCACTGATGGGAAACCTACATGAACATAAATACCTGTGGTTACAATACACCTAAAAGCCCGATGGTGTCACAGATTAGAGTCGTGGCTTTATTTTCCACCATCTCTGAGGGATCTGTGTTGGTGTATGTAAAACCGTAAGAACATGAGGAGGAGGTGTAACTATCAGTTCTTACTGGCATGTTGGACTGGAACAAAATAAAACACCTGACGCTGATACTCGATAGCTCCCTTTCTCAGATCCGATAATGGCTGTTACTGAAGCCAATTTAGTTATTTAAAGATTGTTAGTGAGAACTGAAAATGAAATTTTACTACAAGGTTTGTACAAAATGAACAGACACTTGAATTTAGCAGCTCTATAGGCACTTTATGAGCGCAGCATAAACTGTCTGCACAAACAAACTGTAATTGTCACAGTGAGAAATTGATTATTTGATATCCTTAGGCTAAAACAGTCCAGTATTTTATCATTTGGTTTTCATTCACACGTCATAAGATCAGCTTTACACTTCATCCACCGGCAGCTCATTCAACCATTCACAGTCAACTACAATGCGTTTTCTTGCAGGGATAGAGTAGCCATGCAATGCAGCTTCACTGCATTAGGCTATAGTGTTGTTTACACCTTGACAGACTTTAGTTTTCAACAGGTATAGCTGATATTTGAACATAAACATGAAACAAAACATACATTTAAAAATAAATGCTGTAAGCAAGACGACTTAAACGTAATGAACCTAGAGAAAACACTTGTAGCTTAATCAGCTTTGGTGAATCGCAGTCAGCCTGTTCATGGATCAGTTGATAGATGCAGTAGAGCAGTATGGCGGCTCTGGTGTCTGTCTGTGCAGTCATAGAGTTTCACTCACAGAAACGGAAGGTTTAACATCAAACAGGGGAAAACTGAACTTATGAGACATATGAATAATCCAAAAAAAAAAAAAGACCAGACCTTCTGGATAATCACCGCTGTTTCATACTGAAAACAAATGTTAGAAACTAGTGAGGTTTCCATGGAAACAGCTGGCACAAGAGTAGGTCTATGTGCCCTGGGGCAAAACCGTCCAAAAAAAAAAAAGTAAAAAAAAAAAGTGGCCACACATGGTTGTGTTGTGTGAAGTTGAGAAACCTCATCTGGCTTGCAAAGGAGAATTATCAGCAGGAAAGAAACAACACACATGTGTCTCAAAGCCAACAAAATGAACCATCAGTTGGTGCATATTAAATTACTTCTTGAGTCATAAAAGGCTCAAGGCAGAGCTGTATGGGTGCTGAGGTGGTGGAAAGATCAGAAAACAAGCATGATATTGACCTGAAGGCTTCTTTTTTCATCTATATTGTTGCCCTTTCATAACTCAAAATTGAATCTTTGATTATTTTCAAAGTTAACTAAAAGTTCGCTGTGATTTACTAGAAAATGTTGCTCTTATCTTGATTTACCTGAGTAATAAAGTAAAGACAAGTAACCTAATAATTTGTCCAGTTGTGCAATTTAGCTGAATATAGTAATGCACAGTGGTGCTTTGCAGTTTCTCTACAATTTCCAATGTTGGCTTAAATAAAGTTTTCTTGTACAACATTCAGTTTTAACAAGTATAAACTCTTTGTAATTAACATGATAATTTAAAATAACAAATGCAGCAACTGCACCTTCCTCACCTACATACTATAAAAGGTGTGCACAAAAAACACCTTTCTGGGCTTCTGTTATAACATGTCAGTGCAATCTGGAGAAGGACTGAGAAGTACTGTCACAGTACTTTTAATACGGTTAAACACACCAGGAAGGAAGTAGGAGGGGATGACTGGCAGCATTTATCAGTGGCTCACATTGCATCATCCATAGCTGAAATTATCTTTGCCAGCATAAGCAATTGGTAAAGTTTAGGAGTTACAAATACATAGTTCATTTAAAATAAATGAATAAATACAAATAAGATACATACCAGTGTTAAGTACAGAAGCTACATGGTTAGCATTAGCAATTTAATGAAGACTGTCTTTTGCAAAATAATGGGAAAAATAAAATACTTCCTTCTCCCAGTTTCAGAGATTTTAATGTGATGCTGCATAGTTTGTGTGCTGCACATGAACATAGCTGTTAAATATTGGGAAGTGAGACTGTGGCTTATATTTACTTTTTTCAACCAATTATTTTATGATCTGGTGTTGCTTCAACAGTGCAGCCTCCATTGCAGCCTTTTCAGTCATCAGCCATAATTAGAGAGGATTCACAGCCTTCTACATAGGCTGTCCAAAACTGTTAACTAAAACTAAATCCTGGCACCTTTTCTAATCCAGGTTTTCCCATGTGAGTGAAACATAAGTCAGTCTTTGCCTGTCAAAAAGGGCGTGACTGATCTTGTCCAGGAAACATACATTGGGAGCAAAATCTGTACAGTCAGGTCTAGTAACCTGGTTGGCAAAAAAAAAACAAAAAAAAAAACTAAAAGACAAACAAAAAACCTACAATACAAAGATTAGATCCTATGAAGGAAAATTCTGAAGCAAGATGTATACATTGGATCAAATAGCAAATAATTTACTTATAAATATATTTAATTTTAACATACATGGCATATTTGTGTCAAATTGAAGTTGTTTTGGATGAAAAAGAATATTTTAACATAATATACTTAGTGCCTACAGTTAAGCAAATAAATTATCACACCAGCTTGAACAGAAGCACCAGTGTAGTGGCTGCTGAGATATATTTAAATAAATAATTACTAATAGAATTTCTTGTCTATACTCCATCAATGTTATTTACACTCATTTTGCAGATTCTCAGCCAGTCTCAAAACCACGGTGTGATATTTCCCACCTTCATTGCACAATATAAACACCTCTGTTTACTTCTGAACTCACTTTGCCCAAAATTCAGCTGTAGTGATAAAACAGTGCTGTACCAGACAAATGCAGTTTATTTAAACACCATATTGTTTGCAGCTCAAGGTGAAAAAAATATCATAAACTATGAGGCTACCCATAATAATATGGCTTCACACAACTGTGCTGCAGAAAAAAAGTCCGACCCATTTCATCAAGCTAATTGCCTGTTTGCGAGAGGGAGCAAACTTTTCTACCACCACCCTACAAGGAGGCTCTTTCTTAATCATAAATAGAGCCCTTGTATCCCAGAGGGACTTGCAGTTCTAATTTACAATTGAACTAAAGACCAAAGCCATCAATCTTTCACAGACACTTTATATTTGCCTCCTTTTTCCTCTTGTAATTGTGGTGACATAACCATAAACAACAGCGAAAAGGCTGCTGTGACTGATGTCTAGAAATGACAGCATTAACACATGAGCTGCACATAAGTGCTCCAGTGTGGCATGCACATGTGTGGAGCGCACACACTGTTAGTGGTGTACTGAGATAGGCCTGGCGTTATCACCACCTCTCCCCGGCACATAAGGATGATAAGCGTAATTAATTGCACTAATCAGACTGAAAGTAATGTTAAAGATGCCTATATAACTATTTTGGAGCAATCTTTTGATTCACCTAGTCAAAGATAACTATTGGCACCTTATTCTAAAAAGGGTTCAAATGTTAAAAAAAGAGCATAATTAATGTAAAATACACGAAGGGCTTACATATCAGTTAGAGCCAATTAACAAGACCTATTGGGCATCCAGGCCTTGTTGGCAGAGGCTAATATTTTACAAAAATACTAATGCATTCATGTATTTTGGAATCACCTCTAATATAACATATTAGTCACAAATGACAGCATGTCATATGATAATATTTCTATATCCTGACATCCCTCCAGCTGAAAATTCAAAATAAAGATTTTTTTTTTTTTTTTTATCCGACTGAAATTGAATGTACATGTAGTTATTTGCCCTATTAAATGCCATATTTGACTCTTACTTTAGGCCTAATGCAACCTGTTTTTTATATGATGTACTTGTTATCAAGTGTCCATAAGCTCATTTACATATTCATTATGTTGGTTTTGCTGTCTACCTGCATAGGTTTACATGCTTTGATGCTCTTCATCTATACTACAGCAACATCATTTCCCTTTTGGTAATTAATAAAGTACTGCTCAATTCAGCTTGATTCAGTTTGATTCAATTCGGTCTGGTTCAATCCGATTAGGTCCAGTTCAGTTCACTGGGCGGGCATCATGGACATGTGTTTCACAAAGATGTCAATATGGTCAGGAAGAGAAAACAAACAAAACAAAACAAAAAACAAAACAAGAGATTTTAGGAAGTTTGAAAGGAACGTACCATAAAACAGAACGGAACAAATCCTTTTAAACCCTTTTAAAGCAGATTTTGCATAGGAATCTTGTAGCACTGCAGGAGAGAGATCAGTGCAGTTATGCTGATGGTGTACTTTGTTTGAATTGCTCTTTTGAAAGCATAGCTGCAATGGGCCTAAAATCTAAGATAACACACAACCCATATAAAAAATGGCAAAGACAAAACAAGTGATAAGCACTGAATAATTAAACAGAATAAACAGAATTGTCGGCAAGATATAACACATCAGCACATGCTACATTCTGATATAAGATAGGAAACTTAAAAAGACAGTAAAAGGAACTAATATCCATGAAAGTGCTTTTACATTAAAAGCCACAGTCACTCATTCAAATGTGCTACAGAGATATACATAGATTTATTTTTTCTGTGGTATAAAAAGCAGTGCTTTATTCTTTCATACAAAGAACACACAATGATGGCATTGGAAGCAGTGTTTAGCTCAGTGTCCTGTCCAAAGACACATCAACATGTTGACTGCAAAACCAACAACGGTACCACTGACAATCCCTCTGGCAGATGACAGCTCTACCTCCTGAGCCTCCCAAACTTGAAGGTAGGTGGTTCGAGCCCTAGTTCCTGCTGTGTCCACTGAAGGGTTCTTGGGTAAGACACTGAATGCTCCTGGTTGAATCCTGCCTGGCTGGCTCACTGTTGCTCCTGGTTGTCTGGCCAGCACCAATGTATGGCAGCTCTGCAGACAACTGGTGTATGAGTGGGTGAATATCTATAGTGTAAAGTGCTTTAGCGCTGTAGAAATACAGTTGTAAAGCTTTATATAAGTGCAAGCCATTTTACCATTTACCAAAATTATTTATGAATGGATTTTGTTCCAGATGCTCTGCCAGCATATAACACAACATGGTAACCCAAACATTGATCTAACAATCTTATGCCTTGCATTATAAATGGTTTATTAAACAAAACAGATAAAGCAGCTGGTGGGACTTTCTAAAAGATATGTCATTGAAGAATGAAGCTTACAAGTAGTATGTCATGCTAAGCGCATAATTTACATCCATCGCACTAGAAAAAGCAATGTGTCCTGTTGGGTCTTGTGTAATGTGTGTTCCTGTTATGATAACTTCACATCATCAACAAAGCACAGAGATGCTCTGATGTTGTCAGCGTGCAACTATTGAGCTCTGGAGGCATTCCTGCTCGCAGTGGTGGAGCCGCGTCACTATCACCGCACCCTGCCCTATGATGCCTCTAATGATGAGCCTTTTCATTAATGAGTTAATGCAAAAACTCTCAATGTCATCAGCAAAGATAAGGGGGAAGAAAGCGCTGCATTGTACACATAATAAGAGGCTCCCTGCTTGCCCCTGAGATGTCACGGGTCAGCCATGTTAAGAATGTGTGTGCCCAATCATCTACTGATCTTTATCTGGTGGGCCTGCAGCTAACCATGACATGGGCCCAATCAGGGGTGCTGAAGAATGGACAAAGAGGCCCTTGAATTGCTGAAGCTGCCACATGACTGCTTCTCTACTAAATCACGATGACATAAGCAATCAATACACCAATTACTGAACAAGATATTAAACATGTTCTGCAAAGCAATGATCTATGTGGACTGTATACTGTACTCTTTAAGAATTTGCTAAGTTTTGTGTAACTGCTAATGTGATTGGAAAGCATATTGCTGATTCACAGATTCACACTCTGCTGTTCAAACCCAATATGACAGATTTTTAACATATTACTATAAAGCAGAAGGAAATTCTGGATTCATACATGGTGAGACTGAACTAGGAGAATTTTAGTTACAAGAGAATTTATGCTAAAAAAACAAAAAACAAAAAAACTTATTTGTGAATGAAGTATGCTTTTTTGATTTCATTGTCTAAATGTTTTAATGCCTTTTGACAGAACTTGTGGTGAATGATATGCAAAGTGACAAATTAGAATCTTAGATGTCTTTGGTTGTCACAATGAGGTGGAGTATAAAAGGTTGAAAAGATAAATTCCAGCCGTCACTGACATCATAAAACCTGACAAATTGTAATAACGGACTGTGTAATCCACACCACTGTCATGTTCTTGCATTTAAGCTTTCACTGAAACAGTCACGGTCTCAGGTTCAAGTAGGAAAAAAAAAAAAGGCACAACAAAACAACATTGACATTTGTCGCATATTACATTATCTGAAATCAAACGCTATTCCACTCCCACCATTCCATAAAGAACAATCAGTTCAGCCCTGAAGTGGGAATGTCTGAAATCCTCACAAAAGGACGCTGACATTTATACCCAGCAGAAATGAATTAGATGAGGCCTGGATTCCTCCAGTGGCTTTGTGCTTGCTATACTAGACTGGGTGGACAGATAATGACACTTTATTATAGGGTCATTATGGCAGGTAGCTCTCAATGATGAAAAGGCAGATCTAGTCAGCCTGGACAGCTGTGAGACTGGTGACCCAGTATGTTAACAAATATGGAAAATGGGCATTATAGGACTAATGAATTCCAAAGAAACTCTAGGGAAAGACTGCCATAAAAGATGGGCCCATCTTAGGATTGCCAAGAAAGATACACATCTTTAAACCTGTTTTAAGGAAGTATTTTCTGACTACTGTGACCTTGCTTTCCCACAGCTTTGGAAGAATGTGTCATGTTACAAAGAAAATCTTAACAGAAGAGCTTCTTAGTAGCTTCTTAGTTTTGGTATATTTTCGTTTGGTATCATTCTTTATATCTGAATATCATTATAAACCCATGATGCATCTGATTTAATTACTATTTCTTTTTGTTTTTCAATCCAAAATGTTAATAATCAGTACCAGTTTAAGTATAACCCAATTTCCTAAAGACTGAGACTGGGGCATATTCACCAAACACAAGTATAAAATTCAGTTATTCAAGAAAAAACAAAACATTATTTTTCATAAGAGTTGAACTGCTCATTCTCTTTTCAAATATTTTGTTTCCGTTTGAGACAAATGTTTTCAAGAGATGATAAATCTGAAGTGTTGGCCAACTTGGCCAATGGTCAGGTGTTGCCTTGCTGAAAATAAGTCTTGATGGTCCCCCAAGGGAACTCATATATGAATGTCTCCTATGTGTATGTCACTTGTAGGAGTGCTAAAGTCAAGAACTCCTATTAGTCACTAGAAAAGGCTGGTCTAAAAACAGCACTAAGATACAATTATGGCAGCCAAAGAACAGGCTCTGATCAAAATAACAATATAGGCTGTGGTCTACCATACCCCACCAGACTGTAGCTGCAGACTGTCCAAAGATATCCCTGAGACTATCCAGCACGTAACAGCAGGGTGTATAATACACACGGGATGCCATAACAAAGAAGCTAGAATAACGTATCATAGCATGTGTGCCAAGTATAGGGTGTAAGTCCCCAAGTTAAATTGGGAGATTACCTCCACACGTCATAAAGAGTGAAAAAGCAACAATGCTGTCAAGTCCAGACTGATAAAATGATGACAGCTAACCAGCCAGAACCACCACAATTTCTGGCCATGAATGAAGCATTGGTGTTAGATGGAAGAAGAAGAAGCTGTTAAAAAAAAGAAGAAAGTCAGGAAGCTTGAAAAATACCAAGGTTTGAAAGAAAAAAAAAGTGGAAATCAAAGGCCATTTCTAGTTTTCTCTTTACCCTGCGCAAGACTCTGTTTGGTGGTTTCTGTGTCGTAAAATTACGATACAAGGGATTCCAGCCCTTTAAAGTAATCCCCAGCAATGCATCAATCTTTTACACTATAAAAAGATTTGCAAAGTATTTGCAAATCTCAAATTCAAATGTAAGATTTCAAGTTTAGCTACCAAATTAAACATTGCTAGCTAATTTATTAATTTAAGCTTGGTTTGACTACCCTACATACACTAAAACATAGCTTCTCTATCCCTGTAGCTTTTCAAGATTGCAGATCTCTGTCCAGAAATGCACAGTCCAAGGAATAAGAACCAACATGCTACTACATCGCTGGTAGATTTCTCTTTTTGTAGAATTAAGATGTTATTGCCTCCTTTGTTGTGTTTGGATTTACTTCAGTCTCATTTAATTGCTCTTATTGAAGTTCCACTCATTTTTCTTTCCCCATTATAGTTTTTTGGACAGAACTTTCCCTCATCTGAGTCAAAGCTCTCTTGATGGAGGGTGTTGTTGGCTGTAAAGACTGGAAAGCCCATAAGGCCCATCGAGACAAATTTGTGATATTGAACTACATAAATAAAATTTACTTGCCTTAAGTGCTTTTATTAATATAATGCACTAAATCAACACAATCACATTCTTTAGGCTGGTGGTATTGATCATGGCCAATGCTGTAAATGACATGGAGCCAAGATAGAAATCATCAATATGGACTCAAGCAAAGATAACACCTATCCAAACTCTACTTTAACACTGTGCTGAATGGTTTGAGAGCATTTCATCTGGTTTTCATTTTGTACGGGCGCTGTAATAGCTGATAGTTCATGAGTTCAATGTCCACACCTGTCTGGCAGCCATTCTCTTCTCCCTCCGAATACTCTCACCAATATCTAAGTTTCATCCCTGGGTAATTGTGAAATTAGTTTGAAATGATTTTTTTTTTTTTTGTTTTCATTAAAGGCCTCAAAGGTCTTCATAAAACTGATGTAAGACTTGAGAAACAAAAGAACAACAAAACACTTCAATTTTGCAACCCAAACTCCAGAGTAAAGTTAAATGTAGAAACTGCCACTTGCTGTCCTCTTCCCACCAGTCACAGGGTCAGGTTTCTGTTGGTCTATTGATACTTCTTGCTGAACTTGGATGTTCATCCTCTTCTTTTGTCACTCTGCCAAACATTTACCCAATACGATCAGTCTAGGTGGCTGCAAATCCCATAACATGAGATAAGCCCTTTTGACTTCACAGACAAGATAATGACATTAGCTAATGTATGAACAATAGAGTACCTCAGTGTGATTTCTGATATTGCACAAAAAGAGACACACAAGCACCTTGTCCTTGCTCAACCACTTGAATTCTTTGTCTCCACAAAGTTAGGTGGCCTTTTTGCTTAACATGGAACTGAAAACATGTCTGTTTTCTGTGCTCAATTATGCCTAACAGTTTATTTTTCTTGAAGTTTCTCGAAGGTGCTCATCAGAGTAATAGCATATCTATGTGTATATCTATATCTATATCTTTATCTCTATGTCATGCAGTATAGTGCCTACATCTTATCACTATGTATGCATGAATCAAGGGCTACATGCATAATGCTATGTGAAGGAGAGGGTAACTTTAACATGATATTATTGCTCTAAAATTATGAGAAAAGGGCAAAGGAAAAGTTCAAAGTAAAACAAAGAGAGAACGTCTCTTGGCCAGTGAACTTTGTGACCTTTGGGCTTTCCATGTGACCCTACCAATGAGAAATGCCTTAGGTAATTTGAATCAAGTGGAGGTGTGTCACATTCAAACAGACTTGGCTGAATAGGCCTGTTGGAGCAGTGCACAGCACCCATGACCAGATGTGTGGGTCTTCGTTTTTATTAAAGGAGAAGTAGAAGCTGATAGTTGCAGGTGCAAGGCTGACGCGAGGGCCAGCTTTGCGGGGCCTTCATAAAAGGGATATCCATTGCCTGTGTTTAATCAGAGCCAGTGGGACGGGATGGGATTCATTGGTCTTTGATGGAGAGCACTGTTATGAAGATGGACAGTCACTTTGCTCTCTAAGTGAAACCATCGTTTAGCCTCAATTCCCAGAGAAAAGGGCCATTTGTTATCCACGGGGGAGTGCAGCAGGGGTGGTTAAGCTAGGTGGAACCTGCATGCATTTTCCACACAATTACAGTGCATAGGCATACATTTATGGTCTGAGAAAAGTGACTATGCTAAAACCAAAGTGACACACAGTGTTCCTTTAAATATAACCCCCTCTAAAACCAGCTGAATAAAACAGTCTCTCTCTCTCTCTCACACACACACACACACACTTTGATGTCTGTGTACCCATGCATACCTACATGTTTTTCGAAAAGTGTTATATTCATAGTTATTCAGTGAAACTGTTGCATGTCCAGCTAGTATGATGATCATTTCGAACTATCCAACATTGCTTCTGAACTAGAATGTCAGTAATAGTCAAAAAGACAAAACTTCAGAATTAGATCACCAATAATGTTGCATCTCATTATTTCTATAATCAATACTCATGTTTTTCAGTCACTATTTCTTATGTGTTACAGTCTGCTTCCACCTGGAAATGATGTATATTTAAGGTTAGGGAATAATCATAGTAGTCATATCTGAATCAAGGGTAAAGTGAACATCAGATTTTCATGAGTGTGAATGGTTGTCAATTTGTGGCCCTGTGATGGCCTTGTTTTTGCCCAAGGAGGACTTGGATGGGCTGCAGTGCACAATAAAGATGACACAAACAAACAAAAAAACATGAATAATAGTATTTCCTTGAAAATTAGATGTCACCTTTCTGATTGGTTGAATGTCTGGAGGTTCTTAAGTGTCTCCTGATTGTCCTGTGAGGATAGGCGTGCTTCAGGGAAGGCATAAGCACAACTCCTGTTGCCTCAGATCCAGAGCATGAAGGTCACCAACCAGAAGAACCACAAAAACAAATATTATACAGCAAAGTCTCTTAATTTAACCTTATGTTGCTGATGATCCATCATGTAACCAGGCTGCACTGAATTATCCTGATTTATTGTCATGAAAAATAAACAAAACAATATATTTCTCATATTCAGCCTTTGTCTTTGTCTATCTGTGATTATTTCAGTTAATTATACCAGTTCAGTTTATTTATACAGTACTTATTCAGAACAAAAGTCATCCTTACAAGTCCAATTGAATTCCAGTGATATTTCAGTTAATTCCAATTAATTTAATCATTTTATAATCCTATTACATCCATTCAGATCCAAGAATTTAAATAGCAATAGCATAACTGTCAGTTATTAAAAAGCAGCTTAGCCGAGGAAACCAGCAGATTACATAAAGTCTTCAGTTTGATTGGATTCTCCATCCTGTGACAATGAAAAGGGAAAACTCCCTTACAATAGGAAGAGACCTCCAGCAGGAACAAACTGCCATCTGTCTTGACTGCTTGAAAAATTAAATGTGATGTTTATATAATCAACAACTGACAGAATCCTGTAGTTTATAGATTATTCACCATCCCAAATTATAGTGAAATCCTCATTATATATGTAAATGTATCCCCCTAAAAACCAACCTCATTATTTCCACTGTCTAAAGAAAAAGAACACCACTTGGCCATGAGCACTGACACTGAACGTAAATCATTAAGTGTGAAATTGTCCAGTGTGAATGTAATTCCCGGAGATACTGAGCTGAATCATCACCACTTTCTAAAATCAAATGGCAGATTAGATGCCTATAAAAAGTCCTTCCTTTTAACAGCCTGTCCACTGTTACAGAACTGACCTCCATGAGTCTGTTAAAATTACTTCCAAGACAGGTTTATCATAGTTTCTCCACTAACAGGAAAAGAATGAGCCTTGTCAAAAGGAGTGGCACGGTGAAGGAGACAAGTCTATGTGTCGCCTTAATTCCTTACTTAGTCATCCAAGATGATAGGAATTGCACCATCTATCATTCTGAGGAAGAAGCTCCACTCACCTTGTTCATGAATTTGGACTCATGTTCTAATATGCTAAGTGGGAGTGTGTCTGAGAGGTTAATACGTAGGAGAAAAGCCTTTGACCTGACATGAGTTATTGTTAATGATAATAACTAATTAAATTAAAGATAATTAATTAACTCAATTAAATATTGTGCAGCACGCTCATACCCTATACACACCCCATCACAGTTGCAAAAAACTCAAAATGCTATCAGCTCTGACATGTTCCTGATTTTCAAAGTCTGGCACATGGCCACAGTATCCAAGCCCTGGCTTTTAGTGATTTTTAATCTCCCAGTTGTATTCACTTTCAGGAATGTTCCAGATCTGTTGTTTTGTTTCTAAATAGCCAAGCTTGACAGGCTCGCCTTATACCAGTACTTTATAGTATCAGGGTATCTGTGCCTTTTCAGCCACATGTTGTATTTCACACTTGCATTGCCCTGTCTCAGCTATCACGCCTTTGTTATGTTTAATGGTATCTCCAGCCTTGGACCACTGATACCAGCTGAGCGGTCAGAGTGTTAGCACTCTTCAATATCTATTACAATTAGTTTTTGATTAAGGAACCCTGTGCGGCTGTTTGAAGCCTTTAATGTTGTGTCAACTGGATGATGATGGAGAGAGCAGCATGGATGCCTCCCAGTAACAAAGCGGCCAGTAAAATGTTCAGAGTGAACCATTTTATCTTCCTAATGGAAACCAGATGACCTTCCTTCTCTCTCTCCCCCCTCCCCTTTCTAAATGTTGAAGTTTTCTTTGAGGTGATACTGCCTCAAAGTGTTCCTTCACTTCTTTAACTTATGTCAGGGTTTTGGGCAGTTTCATTTCACCTCTCTTATTTTTACCCCAGCCAATGATTTTGACATAATGCAAGCTCTGGAACGAAGACTGCACATCAGCTCTGATGTAGGAAAGACCACCGACATTAAAGATTATGTGCAAAATCAGGATTTCCTCAAACCAGTACAAAAAAAATATATATTAATAATAAAAAGCTCAAGGTAAGTCACAGCTATATTTTATCTAAATGATTCAGCACCGTTCATGAACATATGCACACTCTTAAAATCAAAACTGGTATGATCACTAAAGAGGTGTTCAGTGTACCACACTCGGTTTTTGGAACATTTTCAGTGCACCATCTGGGTTCTTGCAGTGTACTTTCAACAAAGCAGGTATTGTCATGTGAACACACTTATTCACTCGCAGTGTTAAGTGAATGTGTGTAAGTATGCGGTTCGGAACGCAAGCCTTATGTCCACAGCTCTCCGATGGAGGCCCTGACCACTAGTCAGATTTAGGATGTGCAGCCATGCTGAGAATGTGAGAGAAACTCTGCTGGAGATGGGAGTTTAAGATCTCCTAGACTAAAGCATCTGCTAATCATTCCCAGCACACCCTTATTAGAAGCATGGGTGCACCAAGCCTGTCCGGCATCCTCCTCTGCCACCTGATCCATCTTGTCATCAGATGGTGATGAGCTGAAAGCTCAGTTCCACTCTTCACCAAGTCAAGACTCTTCAAGACGCTTCTCAAAACAAATCAGGCTGATAAATATCTAAACAGACAAAGCATTTCATAAATAAACATGTGACGGAGTTAAAAGGCCAAAACAAAACTGCTGCCTTTCTGTATTTTAAAACTCTACAAAATATTCAGGATTCACATCTAAAGCACCCTGGTGGCTTGAGTGATCACATGCTGAAATGATTCGCACACAATACGTTCTCCAAGAGCACTGTGTTTAGTTTCCAGAGGAATGTGAGAAAGAAATAAAAATAGCTCTCTGCATTTCATCAAGAAAAACAAAATGATCCTCATAAAAGCTTCAGTGACATTGTGTTGAGGCGGAGAATTAAAATGCTATTTCCTGCATGACAAAGATATGATTAAAGACTATTTTCACTGTTACTCATTCTGACACTGAATAACCAGCTAACTTAAGTTCAGCACAATCTACCTCAGTAAAAAAAAAAGAAAGAAAAAAGAAGAAGATAAATCAGCTGGCTAATCAATTACTTATTAAGTTAAAACAATTCTTAGCCTCTGACCTGATGTGCACATACACTCCAGTGCAGTTCACAAAATAAATATTTCACAAAGCTATGCTTTTTAAAAATATATATTTTAGTTTATTTTATTATTAAAATAATAATAAGAAGAATAAGAAAATAGCAGACTGAAGGTCTGTCCAATGTTTGGAGTTGCTGAGGGCTGTGAGCCCTCTATGTCACACTCACAAACATGAGGGAAGATAAAGAAGAAAAAAAAAAAACTCCTGGCATGCAAGCAGTCTGATAAGTTGCAGCTTGTGTAGTTTTGTTTAGTTTACTTAATCCCTGAGCTGGAAATGACCTTGTGAACCTATGCTGGGTTGAATGCTTTTTTTTTTTTTGTCTCCTTTCTCTTTTTCATTCGGTCATCTGCTATCCCTCTGTACAAAACCTGCATTGCGGTTTGAATCTTTCTGAAGTATTCAGATCTCAGTGGTGTACTGTAGCTGCCATCAAATGTCTGCTCCGCTGCTGATTCGTTGTACCGCATTCACACATCGCAGGTCAAAGATCGCTGTCCTCCAACAATTACATTCACTTCTTTAGCACCAGTTTGAGCCTGCTTTCATCAAACACACACATGGCCTACAACCTGGCCAACCTTGGTTTAATGATTACCATGACCTGTTTATCTGATTGTCAAGCAGGTAACCATTAATACATATTTACTTGCGATGGCCTCTGAAATGTGCATGCCACCTTTGCCCCATAAATGTCAGCTCTATCATTAAAATTGACTCTTTTTTTTTTTTTACTTTTTCTATTGTTTATTTATAGATTTTACACAAAGTGCTCCTAATTTCTTCACAAACAAAAGAAAGAAAGAAAGAAAGACAGAAAGAAAGAAAGAAAGAAAGCTGGCTGAGAATAATATTATTTTTGTGCAATCCTGCCACTTCCCATGACCAGCTGTGTTGTTCATCCTTTGTTTAGCTGATGCAGAATGATAACTCACCAGTTGTCTTCTTCAGTGAGATGTGTAATATATAGCTGAGAGGTGTCTTGACATAGTTATATCTGTTGGTGTCCTCGAAAAGACAAGGAGAGTCAATTACAATGGCAGAGCAGAACGCCTGTGCGAATGTCAACTCCCTGCACAGACGGCTGTGATAAATAACACCTGACCTCACACCAGGCGGTGGTTTCTCTGCAGGGCCAGAGACAGACCTGCACAAGGAAATGTGAAATCAAGGCAGAATGTGGGGCACTTTAGGAGAAGGGTGTAGGGCATAGCACAAGAGGACAGGGGACGTCTGAATGAGCAGCAAGATGTGTCAAGATACATAGTGCCATTGCACTACTGGTGTTTACTTTATGGCAATGCTGTGAAGATATGAAACTTCACCCGGGGGGGTGTTATGGCAAGCCCTGCTGTTATTCATACCTGTTTCTGACAAGAAAAACAAAGCTCCAACCTGTCCTGCGCATACTATATTTGTCTGCATGAGACATAAAGCAGCAGGTTGGTCCACCCGCGTCTCCCATTGCGCTCGTCTGACTGTAATCTTTGTTGACAGAAAGCAAGTGTGGGTATCAGGTCACTTTCTGCTGCTTCCAGTAATGCACCACCACAGTGCTGTGAATCTGGCAGACACAGCGTGCAGATTTCTGGTGCTCTAAGTGCAGAGACCTCTGTGTTTGGTCGTGAACAGACTGGATTATTGGGCCTCAACAAATCTGACAGCAGCAAGGTGAGAGTAGGATCATGCTGCAACAACGAATGCAGTCGAACATTCTTATCTTCTGTGTGCATGCACATGTACTTTGTGTATATTTGATGCATATGAGCATGTGTGTGAGGGGCAGAACAGGGCAAGTGGGGGAGTCCTACGTCCCGCGGGAGACACACTGGCTGAAAGAGAGTAGGAATGAGCAACAGGCAAACACAAGGGCACAGGCAGATGTGTGGAAAGATAAATGAGGAGATAAATCATGGAGTGTCTAGGCCCAAGGCATTTGCATTCCTGAAATGAAACTCCAAGGAGAAACGCTGCTGCGTATTGAGCTTCAGTGACTTTAAATAAAATGTGTACAGTGTGTCTACATGTGTCGCTTAGGAGCGAAAGAGACAGAAGATATTTCTTCTTCGTCACAGCTTCACAGCAGACTGTATCAGAGTGTTTCATCAAACAACACTCCGAGAGGACTAGAAATCCTTTGTGTGACTTCGACAAAGTTAAACAACTTACAAAGGGACAACAGCTCCTGGTGGGCTTCAATAATTATCTTTATTATCGTACATTGCTCTTAAAAGTAATTATCAACTCAAGAAAATTGGAGGTAATTTTGATAACAAGCATTCCTCTGCTCTGCATGGTAAAATAAAGGGTGGAGGGGTCACCTACACAAGGCTTATTTTAGGCAGGCCATGTTTGATCTATGGAGTCCTGGGTTGTCTCAATGCCACAAAGAAGGACATTCACCTTCCGGGATCACAGTGCCCTGCGCCTGATTTTCATGTGTTCAGGACAGGCTAAAGACAAAAGTGTATTTGATGGAGGGAATATGCATTTGAATTGACTTAAGTTGCAAATCCTGATGAGTTTTTTCCTAATATATCATGCATGCTCAGAATATTTATACATGACTGTTTTTTTCAGCATAGTAAATAATGCCTG
Organism: Arrhamphus sclerolepis; assembly: GCA_037176975.1. Classification (NCBI taxonomy): domain Eukaryota; kingdom Metazoa; phylum Chordata; class Actinopteri; order Beloniformes; family Hemiramphidae; genus Arrhamphus; species Arrhamphus sclerolepis. The sequence continues at coordinate 8,491,666 of JBAMYA010000021.1, read as the reverse complement.
CACATTTATCGATTAGAGTTAAGAAATTTGCATAATACCACTCTCTGAATTATAAGAATATGAAACACTGAAGAAAAAAGAAATGCTGTTTCTAAATAATAATTTGCCCTGGTCATAACCTTAACAGCACTGGGACTTTCCCATGAAAAGAACAGGCCGAAAAAACTCGTGGTGGGAGGCTCTGGGTGTGTGGGAGGGAACATGAAGGAGAGACTGTCATCACTAATTCCCTGCCAGGCAGCCAAAGAAGTGTTGACTAACTAATGACCGTGTTTAACAAGTGAAGTGTATCGTGTTTGAGGAAACACAGCTGGATATGGGTTCTGTGCATTGAGTGACTCAGAGAAAACAATCCATTGTCTTAAATGTTGTCCACCCACAAACAGTTTTCTTAGAGCTGCGAGAATACACTCCTGTGAAAGTGGTAAAGGGGGAGTTAAAGGGAAACAGCTGGACTTTAAAGCAATGTGGTTGGCGTTTGGGTCACAGAGGCATATCTCTGCGGTGCTGTGGTGGGAGTGGAGGATAAAACAGTAGTCCAAGAGCTCCAATTGAATGATCGAAGGAAGGATGATATGAAAAAAAAAAATGAAAAAAACAACAACAAAAAAGAAGAAAAAAAGCACATTTTATTTTATGAGTGTTGTTACAAAAAGGATGAGAGAAACATTTACGTTTCTTTTGCCAGTTGTGTGATACATTGGCTTGTAAAACAATCAACAGCAGCTGATTAAAAAGAAAGATGCAATCTCTGATAACAGGTCAGCGTTAGTTCAGGCATATTATGAGGGAGTAATATGAAAAACATAAATTAGTCTGCAGAAAATGAAATCACCTCTTTCCCCCAGAATATACCTCCAAATTACATGGGATTTAAGCATATGTTATCAACTTGTCTGACAATTATCTTAACTCAAATTTGGCACTTGGCAGCCGCTAACATGTGTTTGGATGATGCAGTGGAGCCAAGTTAATGTTTTATATTATAACTACAGTGCTCCTGGCCAGACTAAAGCTCATGCTGCTTCGTAATTCTCTCAAGAGTTTGTTCATAACTTATTTCTCATGCCAACATTCTGTTTGCCTATAATGAGGCTGAAAAAAAAAAAAAAAGACTTCCATTTTACAGCATTGCATTACTTGAACGATGAACCAGTGTTTTCCTAAAATTTCTCTCTAATGAGCATTTTGCTCGCTGTCATTTATGACCAGGCTGCCTTTGCCTTTGACGACGTGATTGAAAGGTGTTCTTACTCATACACCCCCCATTACCTGAGCACCTCCTGGACTATATGCTAAGTCAGCAGAGCAGATTTTACTGACTTCTTTGGAGGAATATGCACGACTAACTCAACCTGCTGCAAATTATGGTTTTATACTTCCAATTAAACAGTAGAAGCAGGAATCAGCCGCTCCATTGCTCTGATAAAATAATTATCAGATGGAATGTCA
>JBAMYA010000021.1:8423086-8478809 GCA_037176975.1 Arrhamphus sclerolepis | reverse complement strand
CAAAAGCGCGGAGGAGCCATCCCTTTCCCCATCGGACCAAGTGGGAAAAAACTGAAATGAATAGTGTGGCACAGAAAAAAATTTGGGGGGGTGGGGTGGGGAGGCCTTCCCCCCAACCACGCCCTACCAGTTTATCTAGGTCAGATAAGATAGACAAACAAGTTGTGATTGGGATACACACACTTTATGTTCTTGCCACCATTAATTTGGATGTTTGAAGGCCTCCGGACAATATAGAAAAAGGGCCAAATTATCAGCGCTGAGAGACTTGGTGGCTCACCCTTGCCAGTCACAGTAAACTATTTTAGCTTGGCTGACTTAGCTTATGTTAACTCAGGATGATATTACTTTACATTCAGTTTGAACGAATCTGTCCAAACCTCATGATTTTAAGTGTCGCTACTGAAAGGAAAAAGCGAGAGCTGCCAGAGCAGGAAAGAGGACTGGTGGATCTGTACTGAGACGCACTGGTTGCAACATCTCAAAGCTCAGAGGGGGCACACCATGTGAAAGAGGAGGTAGGCATGGAGGCGAGTGGGTGACTCCACCCCCCTAAAACCATTTATTATGAACACTAACCCTGACCTCAAATTTTTATGTTTGTCAAAAAAACAGCTGATCTTTGATATTTTTATTTTATTTTTTAAAACATGGAGCTTTTTTGTATTAGAACATCAGGCAACTCCATTTAAACGCCTGCTTCTATCCTCTTGTTTTCGCAACATATTCAAAAGAAGAAATGCATGTTGTAAACATGTTTTTAAGGTTGGTTTCTGTGGGTAAAAGTACAATAAAACACAATGATAGAATGTGAGGAAGGGCAAAGACAACAGCAAGTAAATCATTCTGAGCATTAGTGCAAACTTGGGTTTTGATGTTGACATGAATATTTGGGTAAACAACACCCGCTGTGCAATGCTGCTAAAAGCAAAAATACTAACACTACTAACAGCACACTTGCGGTTTGTCAGAGAGCTAAACTTGCTTTCTGCTTGGCTCACCTGGGGCTCTGCACTCTAACACACATTAACCAGATAATTGCTTTTTATCTTTTCCTTTGCTGCATACTATGTGTAGCATGTTTACATGGAGCCAGTATGCTGGTGGTCTGTAAAGACTGCTGACAGACAAATAGGCATCGAAGGATGGAAACAAAACAATCCTCCTAGATATATTTTCATACCACAGTAATGCATCACTCCTCATCTACAGAGTACACCACTGCTGAGCATTTCGAGGAGCACAACACCTCTCAAAGTACAACACAAAAGTTAGATTGATCACTTCCTTTGTGTCCACATTTATGTCTGCAGAGCCCATTATAAATGAACCTTTTAACTAATGAAAGAATCTTGGGGGCACTAAAAGCTTTTCCAGAGCTCATTTTAAGCCATACAAGTGATGGGCTTTTCAGTAAACAACGGGCCTCACCATAGCAACGTAAACTCATCATGTACAGCATGTCCGCATTGTTGTTAGAATCACAACATTAACATTGATTTCATATCATTGGAAACATGAGAAGCACAAAAATTGCCTCAGGTTATTTTTAGGGCACGGTGGCTTTCTTATCTGCTTGGATTGTTTCAGGCATGATCGAGGATGGAAAGAAAAAAAATACAGGAGGAATGTGATACAAGGTTTCTGCAGTTTTAATGTTTTGCAACTGTATTTACAACAGAACAGAGCTTTAGAAGAGTCGAATTATTGGGAGGAAAACCTGGTTACACATGACAACATTCTCACTTTGTTTAAGGCTAAGTTTGAAAATCTCTCACTTATGAGGCATTGTGATTTGTAGGATACTGTGACATCTCACATCCAGATCAGAGTAGAATTATCAAGCATCTCCATGTCTAACCAACTTCCCATCGTGTCATATTTGTTGTACCGCTGAAATCAGAAAACTTTAACACCAAATTCAAAAAGGCGGAGGTGTCATTAGTGTGTGACTCCACCACGTAGGAACAGCTGCTAAAATGGAGTAAATTCAGGTTTAGAATAGGAGCTGTTATACTTTAACCTCTGTGGGGTTTTTTTTTTTAAACAAAGCATCCCACAAATTTTCCATAAAGACGTCTGGAAACTGTGTCACTTTTTTGGGGAGGGAAAAAATGTACAACCAACTTTCAAATTTATACAGTCTACTTCAACTTCACCCACAGAAACTGGGCACTCACTGTGAAGGGCTGTGACCCATCCAGGGTGAATCCTGTCTTTCGACACCTGGGATAGGCCATAGATTGTAGGAAGAACTGGATAAACGACCCATCACTCATAGCTCGAAACGAATGCCAACCTTACTTCAATCGCCGTCAATCAAGTTAGCAAATACAGCTTGGCTTATGGTAAGATGCAGTGCTAAATATTATTTTTCATTCATTTTGGTCAAATCTTTCCAATCATCCTCATTTCAAATTACATGAGAATACCCTTTTGATAACGGTACTATCAAAAAGACATCTGAAAGAAGTATTGCCAGCAGTGAAAAACTCTACAAAGCCACCAAAACAATTCACCTCATCGTTAAAGCTCAGTTACTTAGGCTGTTCCATTAACAGACACGTAATTTGCCAAAACATACCTAGCATGATTAGACAGGTGTTTTGACAAATTACGTAAGTAAGTAAAGTTTAATTATAGAGCACTTTTCATAGATAAAATCACAAAGTGCTTTACAGCATCAATAAAACCAATAACAGCACAACCTAAATAACTACGTTAATCATAGACACTATGAACTCTCCGGATTTTTTGTTAGTTTGTTTGTATTACCCTCGATGGTAAATGAGGACAATGGCGCTCATTCTGCTTTAGTTGGTCTTAGTAGTCATGACAACCGCCACTCCAGCTCCTGGAGTAACAGGGCCTCTGTGCTTGATAAGTCAAAAGTTGCAGTCACTGTGGGACCAGTTTTTCTGGTTTAGACAGCTCTGCAGTAGTTAGCACATGAAGAACTGGTCTGGCCATGAAGCAGTGTTGGAGATATGCAGACCAAAAAGAAAAAAGGAGTAGGTCATTCTAATCCCAGAATAGTTGCTGTCATCCTTTCTTTGCAATGACATCACAGTAAAATCTAAGTTTTGTTTGCTCCCACCCACACTTACCCACAAACTTTTTGTAGCAACCTTCTAACAGGCACTAAAAATCACTGAGTTGAGCAATACCTTCACCCAAAATGGCTGCATGCAGCTATAAATTAACCAGCACTGAGCATTTGGCTTTAATGGGAAACTGGCCAGCAGAGAGCACCAGGAAGTACGGGAATCAAATACATTTTCCACCATTGCAAATGAAACTGAAATCTATTCATGATGAGCCCCCAACAATGCACAGTTTTTAAAAGTTGGGTTGATAGTGATCAAGGTTGTGATGTGAGTGGGCCACGCCCTGAAACTGAGCACATGCTTGTTTGTAAAGGGAGAGGCAGTGAGATGGGGGAGCCAACAAAGCCTGCACTTTACACACTTTACATGAGCAGAAAGAGGTGAAAACAGAGATGGAAACAGAAAAAAAAGGTACTAAAACAAGGATAAACTCCCCCCAAACAAAAGGAAAATCACAGTAAAATACAACTTATTAGACATTTGCAAAAAAAAAAAAGACAAGTACCAGATACAATCAGAAACCTCAATTCTTATACTAATCTTCATAAAATGTAGCTCATCAGTCAAACCATCAAATCATGGAGCATTACACAAAGTTTTGCTTCCCAGACTCACCCAGAAAAGAAGGTTGAAGAAGAAGAGAAGGTATTTGACACACTTATTCACAGCCATGGTTTTCTGTTCCTTGAAGTTGTCCGTCCTCTGCAGACACCGGCTCCTTGCAGAGAGTAAGAAGAGCTGGTAAAAAGAGCAGCCCTCCTCACCTGTTTCCTCTCCCAGAAGGCACCTCCCTTTTCCCCTCCTCCCTCTCTCAGCAGAGCCCTACCTCTCTGTCCTCGTTCCTCATTTTCCTCCTGTAAGCATATCCAGTTGATCCCCATGATTGTAAAGGCTTGAGATGTGTAAAGGGTGGATGAACGGATGAAAAGGGTTTTTGTTTTTCAGAAAGTCAGAAAGTATATATGTGTTTGATTTAATCTCAGTTGTGAATCTGTGTTCACCCATAAATACTTCCACCTTCACAGCAACCTGCATCCAAGTTTATTATCCCACCCAGGACATAAATGCAGTTAATTCCTTTAGGGGGGAAAAAAGGTGTAATTACTCAGTGGATGTGTCTAATGTAACTATAGTTTGTTGCAAAGCTACATGTCTTAGCTCTTGTTCTGAATGTGCAAAAATCTTTGTCATTAAATCAGCACAAAAACCCTTTTATTTCCCCTCTTTGATGTTAAAATATCAGTTTCATTTGAAGGAATATTTTCTTGCTTTTAGGATGCGTCATTAAGCTCCTTGTGGTTTCCCGTCCCTGCAATCGGCAAAAAACAGCCAAAGCAACTTTGTATTCCCATCCCAGTAGTATCTAAGAAGAAAACAGATACATATTTTTCAGTCCTGTTACCAAAACTCTGTCCACTGTAAAAAAAAAAAGGAAAAAAAAAAAAGAGCTTTTAGCAAATTCATACAATACAGTGAGATAGCTTTCATGCTAATAACTTCAGAGTACCGAGGACAGTCTACTAATTTAAAAAAATCAAAAGTGTATTTCTTAAATAGACAACATGTGGAAAATGATTTAGTAGTTTCAAAGTCATGAAATATACAAACAATAAAAAGGGAGAAGTTACTTTTGGCCTTCCCATGACCTTCAGAAGATCTAAATGATGCGTTATTCCTCCTTTTTTTCCCCCCCAGATGCCCATTTCCAAATAACAATGTAGCAGACTTCCACATAAGCCACCAGGCAGGTATTATCAGAGCGTAAAGCAGGTTAAACTTTCTCTTCACCTTCTTTTGCCCTTCCCATGATTTGACTTGTCCACATCAGAACTGCACACTCAGCTTCAGTTCAGTGTTTGCATAAAAAACTTTAAATGCCAAACATAATTACTGAAACCTTTTTTTTTCATTTAAAATGACTGTTTTATTGATTCATGTATTGTTTAAAGCTATTTTGTAAATATGATAAAGGTGAAAGAAAAAAAGATTCAGTGGCATCAATTAGTTTCAGTCAGTAATATGACACCTTTACACCATCTAGTGGTCACTCTATGAAACTACAAGACGACCAGCACTACAGTTCCCTCCTTTCTTTTTCTTTTTTTTATATATATATATATATTGACAATAGAACTGCGCAATAAGTCCAGAGGTCACTTTTGAGGATATGAACTCTGCTTAAAGTCACACTAGACTGGTAAGTCTACACATTTTGATTACTGTGTCTTACAGCTGTCTCCAAGGAATGATTACAGATGTTCTAACATTAAAACCCAGCTTGTTAAGATCTATCTTTGAGGCAACTGTTAGTCTGTGGTCAGGTGATTACCAGTGTGACATCAGCTTTTTTGTTTCTGTAAATGCACAGCAAACAGAAATGTGCTTGTAATAACTAGTTCCACAAGTGAGCTGTGGCGTATTGACACTGGTGCAAAATAGTAAAGGTCTCATGAGGGTGACCTGCAGCATCTGTGAATTACATCCACAGATGCGGCAGGTCACCTGAATTAAGGATTTGGGAATTAAGGAAATGGAAACAAAACAATTTTATGTTCAATGGATTCTACAATATATATACATATATAGTTATGACAGAATATATTTTCAGCTGATACTTGACTCTGAAAGGAACATTCTGGGGGTAAACTGCTGAATTGTACAGACTAACAATTGGTGGTGAGCAGGAGACGTCTGTCCAAACTGTCCTTTTTTAAATACACTTTTACACACACTGTTTGTAGGGATCACTTCAGTGGAATAATATTTTTTTTGGTCCTTCTCGGAGGCTTTGTATAGCAATTTATTGCAACACTCCCCAATGCCACCCTCACTGAAACCTTACTTTTATTTGATACGTATCACTGGAGCTGGAATTACTGTAGATAAATATCACTAGAATGTTTTAGCCTATTAAAAGCTACTGTCTTTTAAGTATCATTCTTCAAATAAAACGAAAACGGCAGTATGACAGGGTTCAAGTTCAGTTTCATTCTATGAACAAAACTGTCTGAAACGAAACTGAACTTCATTCATTTCATTAATGTACAACATCGATCACGTGCTAAATTAACCAGGAGATCAAACCCTTGAATCCAAAGTTTATGTGGAGATAGCGTGAGGCTTCTCCAGCCTGAGTAACACAACTCAAGGAGGGTGTCCTCTAAAATCAGTATTCTTAATGCAATACTCAATTTAATGTTTATTAAGCTTTGCCACATGCTAACGTGACAGGTTTGACAGCTTGAGTATAAAAATGATTGCATGATTTCCGCAAACAAACCTGTATCGTGACCTTGTGCTTAGACGTAGAGATGCCTGTATAATTGAGCTTTCCCTGCCAGCACCTTTTACAGTTACCAGGGAACAGCGAGTTAGCGAGTTCCCCTATTTTGAATGTGTTTGCTGGTGTATGCAAACGTCAAGCTAAGTTCCGTGTTGTCCTTTCGTCTCACCTGCTCTGCATTCATCATCAGTGTTCTGTTCTTTTAACTGGTAAGTAATTTAATAAATGGTCGATGCTGTAAGGAATGTCAATCAAATGTGACTTTTTTTTCAGTTGCTGAAAGTCTGAGGCCTGGACTACTGTCACTTTAATGTGTCAGCAAGAAGAAGGAAGAGGAATAATGTGGCCGTACCCTTCTTTGGATTAACTGATCAAGTAAGATATCTTTTAGGAAACATCTTGAAAGTGTAGTCCCTTTCACACACAGCTCTTGTATTTAGGATCAAAATAATTCAACCAAAGGGTCTGGTATTAATATTAACAACCTAAGGCACATGTGGCAAACTGCCACTTCATTGCATCTGGCTCTGTCAGAGCCCAGTATGTAACAACAACCTGAAATGTTGTATTAAAAAAGGATTAAAACCCAAAATGTAATAACTGGTCAATAATGTAACAAGATGCTGAGCCCAAAACAAAATAACTTTTTGCCCAGAATGTAACAACTTGTTAAATTGGACTTATTGCCCTTCTTTAGTGTAGTTTTGTACACAGATGCCCCACCGTATATACACCATATACTGTATATGGGGGGTTAGCATTGACATCCCCCCATCTATGTGTGTGTGTGTGTGTGCATATATATGTATGTATGTATGTATGTATATATATGTGTGTGTATATATATATATATGCATACACATACATAGTGCATGCATAGAGAATATACATACACACAAATTTCTTTTGAATATCTGGAAACCTTGAAGTACAGACAATAAGCTGCCAAAGAGTTTCCAGCTGAGCACATATAGAAAGGTGACAGTCATTACAAGGCCCTTGTGCTTTAGTCCAAGTGTTCTTTTAAAATATGAATGCCGGTTAATATTTTCCAGAGGTCCTTCTGCACACTTTTAATGCCCACGTTTTGTCTTCTCCCTATCCAAGGAACAAAGACTGGTTTCTGTTTCTGCTCTCAGCCTGCTGTGCAACTAAGGGCCTGGCCAGCCCATTAACACCCACCTCAACATGTTCCATTCCAGCATTGGGAGCTAATTACAAACACTGGCTAGGCTTAAAAACCTCTTATAGACAGCAAAGAAAGGCAAAGAGTGAGGCGTTTGAGGGCGTTCGAGAGACAGAAAGAATGAGAGACATAGGGGGAGGGTGGGGGGTGGGGGGGGGGGGCACAGAGGCTAATGAATCCATGGGCAACGCCAGGGCTCTGCAACAGCGTAAATAGTTGTTCACTGCTAATGTCGCTCATCAAATTCCTCAAGAGCACAGGCGTTGAAAGGTGTGGCTATGTTTTATTCTCATTGTGCTTCTCTTTCTTTGCATCCTTTCAGCATGAACGCCTGTGCAGTGTGAAGTGTCAACTGGGGCTTGGTGTGGGGGAGAAGCAATGGCCATCTCTCCAAATAAAGTTACTCAAATCTGGGTTTATATATTTCTGTGTTTATATGTAAAGCTATCTATAGCTATGCACAAGTGTCCCCAAACAGTTAAGTTGAGGAAATAAACCAAACACAGCTATTAAGTTTAATCAGTCCCATATTTTTTCCCCATTTAAATTCAAGAATTCATTCTTCCAAAGGCATTTTCCAATAAAATTAAATGTTTTCCCTTTCTTTATCCCAGTCATTTTTGCCAGAACGTCATAATTTATGACAAACTAGCAAATGAATGAAGTAATAAAAAAATACATAAAAACATAAAATGTAAAAGATAAATATATGCACTTTCATAGTGGTGTTTGCAAAAACAAAAGAAATTTAAAACTACTGAATCTTTTGTTTCTAGCATAACACTTATCTCAAAATATATATGGTATCTAAATCCATGAGAGACAAGGCCAAAGGAGCATTTTTTTCTTCTTTTTTTTCGCTTGAAACTACAAAGATAGTGCAATTTTCCGCTGCAGCTTTCAACTCAATATTTCTTCGCAGAAGACTTGACATGCATGCGACTGACATTAGCTCAGAGTTGCGGTTTGTGCAGTAGTTCCCACATGTAACTGTCTCTAATCAAGTCCTGTGTTTCGAAGCCTGAGGCGCAGAGATCAGACAGATCTCAAAGTGTGCCATCAACCACAAATTACAACCCTTGATTTGAGGTTAACTGAGAGGCACTCCTCCAAGAATAACAGAGACAGTTGTAATACCTAGATTGGCAGGAACCTATGACAGAGCTTAGGTGAGCAACACTTGGTATCAAATTTGGAATCAGGTTTTGTTACAGAGAGGCAGAGGTAGGGATCAGGAGCTCTCATCCCCTTGGATATTGAGCATTTCTTTGTGTGGTGGATTTTATCAAAATTCCAGCACTTCTTCTTCAAATGCCTTTTTTTTTTAGGCAAAGAAAAGTTCTTGTACTTTGGCCTAATGCTTTTTTTTCTGATCATCTGGTGTATTATCACATACATATGCAATTCAAATTCCACTTTATGGAAAACTAAAGCACTCCTTAAATTATATCTCCAGCCAAATGTCTTCAAAACTAACTTGTAAAACTAAAGTGTGCTCGACTTCACCTTGCAGGGAGGTTTTTTCATGTGTATTTTCTGGCACATAAACAAACAGAGCGGAGTTGAGTGGTAGCCTCATAAGGAACAGCACAATGACACTTTGGGTGCCAGAGTTTCACTGTTTTTATGTCTGGGGTTATTTTGCAGTCACCTTATTCAGTGCCTTTGGTTACCACATCATAAAGCTGAGGCAGACATTTTCCCCTATTCTGGCACCTCTTTTAGGTTAATGCTCCTAAATCTACTTTTCAAGAATGCTTGAACCCGTTTGTTAAGATGCCAGCCAAAGTAAAGCAAAACCATTTGTCATTAGCTGGCTGCAGGAGACGGGTGCCGTAGATGTGGCCCTTGTGCTGCCTTTAATGCGATGTGTGTGTGTGTGTGTGTGTTTGTGTGTGTGCATGTGTGCCAGTTCATGTGACTCACAGGCAAACAGCCAAGAAAAAGCAGCCTCCTGGTGCTTAATGACAATAAATGTTCTGCCCCAACCTGTATTGCTCTTGTATTTTGTAAAAAAAAGGTTAATGTTCTTCTTTATTGAGCACCTATAGTGAAAGAATATCACCCTCTTTATTACTACACCCAAACGACCCCAGCAAGCCATAGATCAGCTGAAATAAAATAAATAAATCAACAAATAAATTATAATTCCTGAGGTCTGAAACTTGCTGTTTTATCTTTTACTGCATGCATGTCCGCATTCAATTGCATTCATTCAGCAGCATTTAAAAGCTGGAACAAATACCTTTAAGACTCAATGTAAAATGAAACAAAATTCTGTGGAGCTACAGAAACATATCTCCTTTGATTAGAAGACAAGAATAATGTATTTTGCATTTTATCTCACCAAAAGGTAGTCCTTTTTCTATAAGTTAAAACTTAAACTCCTCCATTATCACTTCAAAAGAGGGATTATGGCTAATTGAGCATTGTAGCCAAATAATTGGGTCCGAGGACCTATCCACATGGAGAGAATAACCCTCCTAGTCTGATTCTCAAAAAGAGACAAAGCCAGGGGGAGGAGTAATGTGAGTTAAGGGATTCTCACCAGCTCTTGTGAGGGCTTGTTTCACATACACAGCTCAAAGTGGAGCTAATAACTTAACGCTAGTGTGTTTTCACTCTTAAGAGGTCTTTCTCCTTGGAACCCAGAACATTCTCCCAGATCCTTTGGTAAGGACTCTTGAAGGACTTTGTTGAGCTTGTCAAATTCTTTACAAAGACTTTCCCTGTCTTTATCTGCTTCAGTCTCTTGCTCTCTCACAAACACATTAACACGCTCCGTGTGCACCACAGAAAACACGACATAATTATAAATAATTAAATAACCTCATGTTGGGGTGAGTTAGTTACATTTGTTATGATGTAAGCTATATTTCGGTGTCTTGTTGGTGCACTCTTCAAAGAAAAGCAAAACTATTTGTGGATTAGGTATTTTTTTCACGTTGTGTTACATGAGTTATGGTGGTGGTGGTGGAATTAAATGAATGATCAATGTACAGAATACTCAGGTGGTGTTGTTACCTATTCTGATGAGACAGATTGGGATTTGTGAGTTTCTAAAAGTACGTGGCACGAAAGCGGCAGAACAACAACAGATCACAACCACTGCTACATTTTGCAGTCCCTCTATTTGTGCAAAAATAAACATCTTACTGTATGACACTCAAAAAATAAGAAAAAAAAAACAAAACTCTCCAACTCTTCAACAACTTCCTGGTTTTAATTTGCCTCAATTTAAAAAGCTCAAGTCTGTAAGATTTTCAAGCAGAAAATTGCTCTTTAAGCCAGAAGCTAAGCTAGTGGAAGTAAGTGTAACACTGCTAATGGGGTCTCAATCCTTCTGCAATGACCCTTACCCCTTCCCCTCTTCTTTCAAAACAAATAGTCCACAACTGTCCTTGACTCCTCCTCTGGTGCTGTAGTCTGATGCCCCAGTTTTCTCTGGGAGTGACCCCTGGTTGACAGTTTCTCTCCAAGCAGCAAACTTAAGCTGCCTTTTGCTTGACTCGGTCTGGAGACAGGGGCAAAGAGTGATCGCAAGTCTCGGTACCGGAGCATGCCCTCCAGCGGTAAGCTCTTTAATTACCTCGGAAACAATGTTCTTGTGCATTGGCTGTCTAGAAATTGCCAGCTTAGTCCAGCAAATTACGCGGTGCAGGTGAGAAATGACCCATTAGTTCAAAATACAGGCCATGTCACAGTTTTCATTGCAGGCAGGTTTGCTCAAGTGGCAATTCAATTAAAAAAAATAAAAATAAAACATCTGAAATGATACGAAATAAATGCAACAAATAAATGAGGGAATTACATGCAATTTTAATCAAGCAGCAACTGGCTGTAATGAATCAAAAATTCATTGTTGACATTATTGATCAGTCTCAGCAGAACAATGACAGCGCAGTCATAAATAAAGCTGGTATACAGATTTAAGAGTCAATACTGTTTTGTTGAGACAAATATTAAATCAAAGTTTGTTTTTAAGGAACACTCTCATGAAGGGAGAATAAAATAAGAAAGTATATGATAATTTCATAATCAAGCAATAATAATAGTTTAAGATCAGGAATTGAATAACTGTACACAATAAACAAAATGACAGTCTGCATAAAACATGCTGACCATAGCAGTAACTTCCAGTCTTTATAAACCACAATTATTTGCAGTATTGCACTTTTTTGTTTTTTTCTTTTTTTTCCTTTCATATTACAACTCAAATAGTTGTGAACACACAATTGTGCCCATCACCACGACGAGGTTTCAGATGAAGTAATGGAACAGGATACGACAGCGTCCATCCTCTAACTGAGCTGCAGGAAAAGGTCACCAGAAAACATATGGACCATGAGAGCTACGGAAGATCACAAAACAGTGTGTTGCCTTCTGTTAATATCACATAGTCTTGTAATGCTGGTGAACTGCATGGCAACCCTGGGATGAGCGCCAGATAATTCTAAAAAGGTCAAGGCTTTACTTTGTCTAAATCCTCTCTAAATGTGACTCACATACAAACAGTTTACGATCGCTTTGTGTCAGTACTTCAGGAAATGAAAATGAAGAATGAAGCATTGCCTCCAGCACAATGATAGCGTTTAAGGAATTAGCAAAGGAGGCTCAGTAGCATTCATTATAGGCCAGATAATAGAAATGAATAAAACAAATTAACCAGGTGGGCTTTTGAGCCACATCATTTACAGAATGGTCACATTTGGTAGGATGCTGATTTTTCAAAGAGGGATGTGGGAACTCCATCATGACAACAGCTCTGTAGAAAGCATTGTCTTTAAATTCTCAAACAATTCTCCATCCTGAGCACCATTAAGCCACAATCCCACATGTCACTTAAAAATTTACTGTACAAAAAAGAAAAAAAAAGACAATTCTTTTGTTAACCTTGTTGGGCTCAGAGACTTCAGGGATGGACCATCAGACAGCAGAAATTGGCATTGTGTTCAGAGAAATCTGTATCCCAGACCTTTGGAGGAACCAGTGCTCCAGACTAAAAAACCAAAAAGGTCCATCCAGACTGTTATCGGCTACAAACTCAAAAGTCATGGTATGAATGTGTGTCCTTGGCAAATATCATCTTGGTATCAGTGAAGCAGAAAGGGGCATTAAGATTTTAAAGCAGCATATTCTGCCTTTGAGACAATAAATTTTTGGGACATCCATCCATCCATTTTTCAAGAAGACAATGCAAAATTAAATTTTTGCATAACTTTCAAAGGCTTGGTTGAAGAAGAGAGTGGGAATATTGGGCTGCTGCAGACTTGTTTGTTGGCAGAATGGGACAAAACTCAACCTGAAACACTTCAGAAATGAGGAGAGATAGACTTCTCTGGAGATAGTTCAGGCAAAAATCTCACTCTCAACCCTGTGCATGATTTTTTTTTCCAATTACTTTGAACCGTTCCAAAGCAGTCATCTCTCACATTTGTGATGTCTCTCACCAGTGAAGCTTGCTGTGTTCTTAACTCCACTTCCTTCTCCACTTGAAGGCTCCCTTTCTACAGATTGAGGTTGTGTTCATTACCCTACGCCTAATAACTGGGGAATTGATTACAACAGAGCCTCAACACCAAAACCCAAGTATTTTATCATTAATAAAGCATGGGAATATTTAATTGTAAGAGCTGACTGAGAAGGAAAGGTAACATCATACAATCAAACTGATTATAGACACCATAAAACTTGCTTGTCATAGGAATAACATATAGTCTTTATAAACCACAGTAATTTACAGTATTACACTTTTTCATTTCTCTAATTTCTTTCTTTAATGACACAACTCATATAGTTGCAATAATATTGCTATAGTCATCACCCTAACCAGGTTTCAGGTGGAATATGAAAAAGGACATAGTTCTATCTGTTTACTGACCTGTAGGAAAAGGGCATCTTTACTTTTTCATTTCTTTTGAAATGCGTTGCAGGCCTGAAATTGGAAAAAGAACAAATGCATATGTTGTATCGGTGTTGTATATTAACATATGAAAGAGTTGATCAGAAAAACATGAAATCGCGTAGGCTCATATTATCTTCAAAAGTGTATAAGCATAAATGCAATAAACTCACACCTTGGTTCTGCATACTAAATCAGCTGGCTGTGTCCCTGTGTTAACTAAGTGATTTTACTCAGATGAATGACCACTGATCATAAACATAAGGATTAAATTTATATAAAAATAGCCCAGGCTTTCACATCAATTAACATCAGCATCTCTTACTGACATGGTAAAAGTCCTCAGCAATGTACAGAGGGACCAGTGGTAGCAGAGAACGGTTTAACCACAGTAGCAGAAAGGTTAATACACTCAGCACATGTTGCCTCGTACAACAGGTGGTGCAGCACGATCAGCAGCTCCCAGCATTCCAGCTTTTCCATGCTGGTGGCCCCTGGTATTCTGGGATTTACGCTGCCTCCCCTCCTTTCAACCGCAGAGGCCTGACTGACAAGCTAATCGTTGGGCTGGGATCCCCTCAGCTATTGATTCCACTGCAACACAACACCTCCCAGTCAATGAAACTGCAATATAATGCTTGAGCTGCAAAGAAAAGGGGAGTATTAGCGTGTTGAGCAACTGGAAGAAATTTGCTGCTGCTGCCTTCACTGCTTTCTCCTCGTTGCAGCTGCTGGTACGTAGAAACAGAGCGGCACAAATAAAGTAGGGAAAAATGTGTCTCAGGGGGTGGAAGCTTGAAGGGGTAGGTTATTAAAAGCCACAAAGTGGAGCCCATGCTGGGCATAGAGAAATAGCCACAGCATGGCAGAGGCACAATGGAAGAGAAGGGGGTCTGCTTTCTAAATTGTTCTAATCCTTTGAGTGTTTTTTTTTTTTTCTGAGTTTTGAGTTTTGTGGTTTAAAAATGCTGCTTTGGACTGTGTTGAAGCCTTGGCTGGACTACAATACATCTCATACTGCAGTTTTCTAGATTAACTATAGATAAAACTGATTTTTTTCCCCCCTTTGAAAAAAAAATCACTCTTTGATGCAATTAATTAAAACTTGTATTTTTTTTCAGAATTAGGAATGACTACCTAAAAAGAAATAATGATAAAAAAGTTCCTATTAAAAGTTCCTAATTGCCGGTTATCGCAGAGAATTCTGAGTCATGAAACCTCCCCTTTTTACTTGATCACATCTTTTACTTTAAAGAATCAAATACCCAACTACTCTAAATATTGATCTGTGGGCACAGTGGGTGCAGCAGTAACCGCAATTAGCCATATTACTATTGGTTTCAGTCATTTAGTCAAGTATCCAATTTCCATGCTGTGTGAACACTTAATTAAAACAAATGTGTTACAAATATATATTGGGAATCAGCAGCCTTCAAAATGTCTCTTGTGGCTTGGCAAGTCAATGCAACAATGAGGATAGTAAATCAATGATGTTGGTCACTTATGCCACAGAGATTTAATCAAACGAGAATCTTGACATTAACACCCAAAGGGGGCTTGAGATTATAGCTAATAATTTATGTGCGGGCAAAGGCATTTTTTTTGTTGTTTTTTTGTCCAGAAATACTCCAAAATAACTGTCCATGATTCTTGATTGTGGACTGGTTAAGAATGCAGACCAGAAAACAGAGCTGGTAGGGATGCTAAAACCAGTGTTTGATGGCTGGTCATACTTTCCAGTAAATTTCCTGAGTGATCCTTTGAATTCCCATTTCAGCAGCAGTGGACTTACTGTACTGTCAGAGTGACCTCTTCTGATATTTGTGTCTTGTTTATACTCAGTCTAAAACATGTCCAGTGGAGCAGATCATGTTTGTATCCAGTCAGACTCATGGGATAGTGGTCTCCCAGTGTGACATCCTAATGAATTATTGGTATCACAGGCTACATCAGTGATAGCTGTAATGACATGTAAGGTCAGGAAAATACACTTAGAAAGATAATCCGGCGGACAGAACCACTTTGCGCTCTAAGGACAAACAGTCTCTACAAATGATAAGTGATGCATTCTGAAAGTAGAAATGAGTTAGTCTTACAAACCAACTAGGGTACAAGCAAATTAAACAGCACTGGTCATTTCATTCTGATGATCAGAAAAACAGGACCTGCATCTTGCTTAGACAAAACTTTCTTTCTTTTTTTTCCAGTCTCTCTGTTAAAGCTCACGTTTGACCTGTCAATGAATCTTGAAGTGAAGCCCATACATCTAATTGAGTTGGAATCATTTAAAATATTCTACGTCTTCTTTTTAATAAAAGAAGCTATGCAATACAGAGTACCATGGTCAATATACATTCATACAAAAATAATAAAATAAAACTGACAAATAATAATTGGTCAGTTACTGGTAATACAAATAAATAAAAGAACATTTTAATGATTATTATTATTTTTTTTTTTAGACTGTTCAGAAAAGATACTATTGTTTTTCTCAAGGTGTCACTATTTTGTAACCAAAAGAACAAACACACACAAAGAAATTTAAATGTGACATCCTAAACTTTGGCAGAGTAATTATTGGTGATTTTGATTCATTCTAAAAGTGTGTTCTAAAACTTTCTGTAACTGGTGCTGAATCTTTTCACATCTTCATAATCATTAACAAAAAAGAAAAAAAAAAATCAATGGCAGATGTTTGGTTCACCACTAATAGCAAAGATAATTAGAGAGCTTTTCAAAACAGAAATCTTTTTGTGCAGGTATTAAAAAAAAAAAAAAAAATCATCAATTCTGTAACTGATGGCCCATGTTTCCTCAAGGATTCTGCGCAGAATCCCTTAAAGAACACGCGGGGCTGATGATTGCAACGTCTTTAAAAGTGCAATTATTGGTTACTTGCTGTTTAAAGAATGTTTCCCAATGCCAGATGTGTTACTTGACCCAGTGCCAGATGTGCAAATGTTATCATGCAGTTTACCTACCACTCAAGAGAATCAAAGACAAATTTAAAAATAAATCTACACACAGCGTATACAAGGGAATATTCTAGGAGTTTAAGATTCATCAAAAGAAGCCTCTCATGAAAACAGTATAAGAGTCTTAAATTAGAAATTAATATGTCATAAAGATGTTTGAAATTTGATCTGAAAATGGAGATTATTACCAATACAAAACACACGTCAACCAAACACTGTGGAGCAGGAATTAAAAAAAAATAATAATAAAAAAAAATCTTTTGAAACAAGTACGTCACGCTTTGCTTACTCATGTCTCTGTGGAGCACTTCCTCTGTGAACCTGAACAGACAATGACATGGCTCTGAGGTTTTACTGAGAGACATTTTTTTATGTTGCATTACGACTAATGACCTCTTAACTCCAGTTTGTGGACATTTAAAATGGACAAGCCTTTGATCTACCACAAACTAATGCACAAACATACAACAGTAGAGTAAAAAGAGCTTACAGGGAGTCTGCTCCGTGCATGATTGCGCTCCATCCCTGCTTTAATATTGCGTACAGTAAATAAACATGAAGGCCTATGCAGTGCTGCATGATTCATCATTTAAAAATGACGGCAGCTGTTATTACTGCTGGGCTTGTTTTCTTGACTTGTTGTAATTGGACTTTAGAATCTAGGTTACTGTTTTTCAGGTCATTCACAGGAAAACATGGGCCAAAATATCTTGGAGTAAAAGAGGGCCAAACTGTCTTCAGAGTATTCCCTGTCTCCTAACAATGAGCTTGTGCTCTGCATAAACAGTAATGCTCCAACAACATTTTTCAATCTTCAGCCATTTCTAGGCCAAGCTTGAACCCCTGGGAGTTTACAGAAATACCCTCAATATTAGAGCGACTGCCTTTTTGTGATGCTTACCTTTGTTGTTTCTGTGGACCTCAAAAGTCAACTGGAGCTCCTTGACATCTGTTAACCAAAGGTTATGAAATCCCTATCAGTTGCAGAGTTTTTGGAACTGGCAGCACTTTAGCAGCACCTCCTACCTGTCTGTCTGGTGGCAAAATGAGAATGTTTTACTGAGGCTCAACATATGAGTGCACCTGCACTCAAGTCAATAAGGCATCTCTGATCTATAATGGGTTATGGAGGGTCAATATATGTATGATCAAGCGGATTATTCAAAGTTTGAAGTCCACAGTCAAATCACAATGCAGCATCCAATTCATTTAATGAATTTATTGCAGTCTGACATGAAAGCTTAAAGTGATTTTTCAAGGTTTTGGAATATATCATCATCATCATCATCATCACCTTTATTTATAAAGCACTTTAAAACAACCACTGCATTAAGACTTCAGAGATTTCATTTCAGGGTGTGAAATTCAGGAGGGATATCATGAAATGACTCATGCAGACTTTGAGATTTCACTGCGGATTGTAGAATTAGTAAGAGCTGGAAAAAAAAATCCCAAATTTTGTACTTTGAAGAATAGGCAAAAATGTTGTGTAAAACTGGAGTAAGGGAATGAAAAGATGTACCATTTATATTGAGTCTATGTAGAATGGCAGAATACATAACTGGTCCACATATGCGACACCCAAGGAACCAGAGATTTTTGTAGCTTTATATATTTTGCTCTCGAGATTTGTTTGCTTGTTTTGTTTTAATAAACTCGTTTACTTCTGTTGTTGGGATCTCTTTATCCACATACTCACCTGATGTACTGCAAGTTTTATTTCCTGGAATACTCACCGTTGATGATATCCCAGGGGCGGACAGTAGACAGCAGTGATAGCTAGCCTCCAGCTAAGTCCAAAAGGTTTCCTTTTTATTGCAGTTTGGATATGAATTAGACTTTATTGACTTCTAGACTACTAAAAGATCTTTGCCTAGTTTCTCTGCTCCTGTTAGACTGTTAGACTGCTTTGGTCAAGATTAATATTATGTTGATGTCTTAGAAAATCACCTGCAAAACTGAATATTTCCCCTGCAAACATGCACTAAATTGGATGTAGTAAATCTAGATCTTACTGAAATAATTTTTATGAATGTAGGGAAAATAAGTGGACATTTGCGCTAATGTACCATTATCAGTGTCAGTTAATTTTTTTGTACTAATCCAACTGGCAAGTGCATCTGAAAAAAGTTGTGCATATACTGTGAAGCATTTTTTTTAATTAATAAAAGCCTTCCATATATTATTTGTTAAACAAAGAAGTAGAATAAGTAGCCTCTAACTTATGGAAGACGTGATATCACAGTTTGTTTGTAACCAAACATGGCTGCCAGTATAGGATGCCAAATGGTCCACAGAACTGTGGTTTAAGCACTAGTTCATTTCTCTGTACCTGGTCAAATTATTATTAAGTTCTGAGACACAAACAGACTGAGAAATATTAGCAGCAAAATTAGGAAACCAGTACAGTCATGCAGCTTAAATGTCAGGCACAGCAAATTACAAATTTCCTGTCTGTGTATGCGGCTGCAGGAAGTTGGGGATACATCCTCCCCTCTGGCTGAAGGGAAGGAAACAGTGTGAATAGACAGGGGATGTCACTGACCTCTCTTAAGAGAGTCAAGGCTTGACCTTGAAGTCTAGCTGACTAAACAGGGGACTGAAATTACAGCGGGGTTGAAAGTGGATGCCATAACATTTTTCAGTTGATGTTTTTATTACCCATTATCTATACTTATTTACTGAAATGGACCTTGGAAAATTTGGAACATAAATCACTATTTAAGTTCCTAAAACACAAGTTGTTCCAGGATTTCTGAAGAAACTGTTTCAGAGGAAGCCATGACGATTATCTGGCACTACATTAGGCCCTCATCAAGTTGACTCCCTTTAAGCCATCCCAGTACCCATCCCACAAAACCTAACATGCTACATGACTTGAATCATAAAGGTAAGAGGCAACTTCCTGGATTTATGAGCCTACAACATGGAATGAAACCGTTTGGTTTTTATTATTCCATTTACTCTTAGCCGGACCACAAAGTGGTTGTGAGAGCTGTTTTATGTATTCAGCTGCCTTCCCCTCAACAAGCATGTGGAGCTGCTTAAATAAACCATCAACCAGAGCACAGCTGCAACAACAACCGATCGATCGGAGGCAGGTTACCGTCTGAACATTGCGCCGCCAGCACGCTGGCTTCAGCAGGTGGGGTGGGAGTTGTAATTTGCTGCTGAAGGGCTTTTGTGCCTGCCTGACTCCAGAAAAACTGTAACTTGTGCCTCCCTTGATAGATAGCCATGAAGGCTGATAGAATGTGTGTGTTTGGAAGAGATTCGCCGCTGTATAAACAATCGACTCCCTACCTTCCACAACATCTGGGAACTCTCAAGTATTGAGGCAGAAACAAATAACCAGGGACTTGTTAGTTTTTGATTAGATTTTAAACAACTCATCATGGCTCACGGAGTTCCCCTCACTGTGATGCGTGGCCAGCCACACAGGGAATACACGAGGAAAAAACATACAGTAATGGCAAGAGTAAAAACAAACGAATATAGAGGAGCAAGTATAATTCAGACATGTTTTTTTAGGAAGTACCATAAAGTACGTGATTACATGCTTTTTTTTTCCCTCCCTAAAGTTTGCAGTAAGAAAAGCCTTTTAGATGTAATAAAGCAAATGGTCCAAATCATCCTAAAATGGGGGCCTCACTAGCTTGACAAACATGGCAGTGGTATTTATCTCACTGAATCTCATTCTCCTTAATCTTATCCCTCAAACAAACAAGCAGCATCAGATGCTTCTCTCCATCAGTCAGCTCAGTCATGTTTGCCCGCTCTTCCTGAATGAGGACTATCCACATTAGTAATCCTTTTGTCTCTCTTAGTTTAAAGTCTGGATGAGCATTGTGAGCAAAGTCTGGACTTTTCTTTGGCTTGGAAAATAGCACAGTGGAGCTTTACTCCTCACACTGCTGCATGAAGTTTATTGGTTCACAGAAAAATACGTGTGCAACTGAGACAATAATTGCCAGAAGTAAGAAACGTTCTAATAAAATGCATCAAGGATAACTGACTCATAACAAAATCACTTATGGTGCTTCAGTGGATTAAACATTGATTTTGAGTTACATTTACAGTAACATAGTTATAGCATTTCAAACTTTTACAACTTTTATTGGCACAGCTGTAATGACAACGTGTCCACCTTCAAGCTAAATTAGCCTCCGATACCTTCCTGTGTTCCTGTTCTGTATCTCATGTGTGTAATGCATTTCATTATTTTTATGCATGTTCTTTCTCTTTCAGGAAAACACACACACGATCACACGATTGTGTTGGATGCAGTTGAACTTTTGCACTGCAGTGCGGTGCAGGTTTTGGCCCTGCAAATCCGGTTGCTAGACAATCTAAGCCAATTACAGTATGAGGGCAAATGGTTAACCTCTATAATATACATTTCCCAGCCTCCTTCACTGAACTTGCTTGTCATCCCAGGAGCGAAGTTATGCACCAGGGCCCAGTGTCCCCGGCGACCCAGTTTGAACTAGATCAATTCATTAAGCCGGGACCCGTGCACAGGCCCGAGTTCACACAGCAAAGACACTTGCAGCAAACAGCTGCTGCACATTCCTGATGGGAGGGCCAGGCAGATGTCCAAGAAAAATCAAAGGGAGAGACAGGGGAAAGTTTACGAGCCAGCGTTTGCCAACCTCAATGAGAAGCTCTTCATCCCCTCCTCAAAGACAGGGTGCAGCTGGCGGAACTCGCGGCCCTGTCCTGTTTGGGGCTCCCCTGGTTCTTCCTCTCCCACTCAAAACACTGCAACAACTCAGCATGCTGACAATATCAGTTGTAGCCTCAGTGCTCTCTATTTGAAGAACAACAAGCACTTTGGCATCAGCAGAGGAGGTCCAGCTGTGCAGTTGGAGTTATCGTTACACTTTATTCCTGCAACATCATATTACGCTGACCTTGACAAGGAACTGTCCTTTTGTATTTCTCCATGAGCCATAAGTAAATAAGAACATTTTTCCTATTTTCCTGTTGTGTTTACAAAGTGAAAATATATGCAAACCATTTTTGGTGGCAACTGCCTTGAAGTGCGAATTTAATGTGTTAAAATGAATTTTCAGACTGTTCAAATACAAGTATAATATATTCATATTCATCATTAGAAAAGTAGGTTGGGTTAATGCTGCTGTGGACAACTCTCAATTGTCACGATGTACCCAACACCGCACATTCCTCTTATTCATCACCTTAAAAACAAGAATAGGAAGCACAGTCATGCTCGTACATCTCTCGCTGTGATACTTTTTCTTTGTCCTGCATGCCACCTCAGCTACATCCCCCCTCCATCACCCCCGCGCATCTCCACCCCTGCTCCATTGCACACAAACACAGCATGATGCCAGTTGTAATCACCGTTGGAAACAATTTCAGGGACAATTTGAAGACTATTTATTATCCTTGGTCAATGGAAAACAGGGGACAAGCATTTTCTGGATGTTCATTTGAAACCTATTGGCATGTTTCTAATGTAGATGGAACACTTACACAGTAATTACGTTACATGTAATTTTTTTGTGTGTTTTCACGTTTTAACTAAATTTGTTCATTGTGATTTTTTTTTTCAGCCAATCACGAAACTTACAGATTTTTTTTTATTTTTTTTTTTTTTTTTATCTTACACAGATAATTCATCAAGTTAAAAATACATTACAGCCAGCATTTAATGAAGTCTGCAGTCTGGTTTCTAAATCGAATATGAAGCCAGAGAGATTTCCTTAGGGGGAAAGGAGTGATAAAACTTCCAGTAAATGGTGCTATATCCATTCGCGGCCTCTTCAGATTAGGTGGATGGGACAAACGCTCCTCCGGGGAAAAGTTCCTCAACAGGGTTCCAGGTAACACAAACCTCTTAATCACACATGACCTGCCAGCTAAGAGAGAGTTAAGCAGCAGCATGGGGCCTCCCATAGTGCTCCCTCCCTTCCGACAACATCATTAGCAGAGGCACATGGCCTGCCTGCATCCAACCCAGTGTTTACAAACACCACAGCTCCACACAAAACTGCTGCTTATTTTAGAAATATGCTTATGGTGAAATGTAGAGACTCAAAGCTGACAGAAAATATGTGATTGTCTCAACATATCCTTTAGCACATCACTGGCGCATACACTTATGTTCATTCAAATAACTGGCTAAATGTTTCTTATATTATAGTCAAATTTAGACTGATGTCCAGTTTAGCAGAGGACTCTTTTCACTTTATGAAAGCGCTCCCAGCAGGACAGAGTAAAGCTATTATTCAGATTTTTATCGACTGTCATGCAAATGTAAATTATTCTGTTGGATCATTTCAATCAGAAAAAAAAGCAAATGAAGGTTTCTAGAGCCATGAGTGTCTTTCTCGATAAACAAGAGAGCAAAATTATGAATGTTTAAAAAGGGGCTTGAGAGTTGCATTAAACCCCTGCAGCTGAGGTTTAATGGTTTCATCTTAGAGATTGTTTAATGGTTTCATACTGATGATTGTCATTATGCATATTACAACCCAATGAGGACAGAATGAAAATGTTGATTCTTGGAAGATTTGCCATTGTGAAATTAGTAAATTTCAAAGTTTGGTAAGAACTTTTGCAGGGGGCAAAGGCTACAGGAGGTCTTTAAGACCTGGGGCAGTCGGTCCATGGGCTGGAATGCAGAGGGAGGCTTGTAAATTAGGGACCTAATGAAAACTCTCTGGTGTCCAACTGAAGCAATCATCTGGATAGAATCAACCAGTTATTCCACTAATTTCCCTGCCGCTCTTTCCAAGCCCTCAATGCCTAATTTAGAAGAAAAGTGCATGTTCCATTTTACACACCTGCAGTTTGAACTCAAGACTGTGATCCCTTCTGCAAACCTTTTCCTTCACTTACTTTTAAAAGCTGGGCAAAAACAATAAACCAATAGGAAGGAAGCCCATCTTAAAAAAAAAAAAAATCTCCCTCTTCTTCCCTGCTTCTTAACTTATATATAACTGATTATTAACCACACTTTTGAATGGGGATGTTTTATATAATTTCTATAAAAGTTTGAAAGTTTGAACATGATTCATCTGAATAAGAGATTTTCACTGCACTGAAATGATGCATAGCACAAAAGCTTTTATACAAAAAAAATTAATAAATTACATTGACTGCATGAGATAAATACAACATTTTAAAGATCTCCCTTAAGACTTGGTCACTACCTTCCTTGGAGTTATTCAACCTTTCACCCAGTGAGCCCCCCAAATTTGACCTTTAGCCAGATGTCATTTACTTAAAATCTCCCTGCCACTTTCCACCCCTGGAATCTGCAACACATTATAAGAGGGGAGGGGAACAAAGGCAGCAGATTAGAGACCAGGCTGGTTATTAGTTTGCTGATACAGTTTTACAAGGGTCAAATGCAACTATAGGAAAAATGAGCTGAGGAAGAAAAGGTGTTTCAGAGTCAAGAACTGTGACCATATAAGGCATTTTTTCTATCCTAAAGACGGATCATGTGGAAGGTTAAATGAGTGTACAAAGAAAAAAAATGCTTGTAGAAGTGGTAAATGTACACCAGTTAATTTTGACGTCTGCAGCTTCGAGAATGAATGAGACAAATTCCATTGCATGCATGCCTGTGTTTTGTCTCTGTCCTTTTGAAAACACGACCACTGAATATCAAAAGATCCATTTGTCCTGTTTTCACATCTCATCTTTAGTCGCTTTAAACATCTTTGTGGACTTAGCTCCCCCTCAATCTCATACTGTCTCAGTTAGAAAGTGTGTTTTACCAGGGAGGCAGCGGTGAGTGGAGGTGCTGATGTATTGAGCAAAGTTGCTTGTCTTTGCTGAAAGCTTTTGTTTCCTGGGGCTCTCTATTCATCACAAAGCCTTTGGTGGGAAGAGACATAAAGACAGGCTCTGACCCTGGTGTGAGCCCTTTGACCTCTGTGAACCCAAGGGGACAGATTTTCAGCAACTGTGCAATCACTTTTCGTTGACCGCAGGGCCTGCTGTGGAAAATGGCTGGAGCCAAACAAAATGAATGGACGGACATGGTGGGAAAATCTGGTCATTTAGAGAAGCAGAAAGTCCATTTCAAAAGACGCAACAGTGGATCATCTGACATGTGAGGTCAGAGGTCATGTTTGGGTATGATTTCCTGTCTGTGTTACTGTAACATCTGCATGTTAAGCGACATCTGGGGATTAACTATTTTGACCAGAGGGGTCATAATCCTTATAGATGGATGGATAAATAAATAGATAGATAAATAAATAAATAAACAAATAAACAAACAAACAAACAAATAAGCTGTTAAGATTTCAAATTTTAGTGACCATGTTTGATATAATACCCTTATTATTATTATTATTATAAATAAATAAATGAGTAAATAAATAAATTCTAAAAATCTATGCCGTCTTGAACTATTGTGGTGCATTCACACATTAAGATGGTTAATGTAGCATTAAATCAGTGTAAACAATTTCTGAAATAATTTACCATCACAAGTCTCATCAGCTCCGCTCATTAAATCTACTTTTAAAGACAAAAGCCTCCTCAGTAAAATGTCTCTGTTCATGCATCTCCTGTGAGGCTGGCCATGATAAAGTGGATCATTTTGGCTCTTGCACTGTCATTTACAAGTGTCCAAGAAAAGAAATACAGAGATCCCCCATCCCTGGGGCAAGCCATTAAGTAAATTGGCCTCTCTAGACCTATAGCTGTGTCACTGTCCGTGACGAGCTGCCACCTATTTGACCCAGGGAAAGGAGTCCAGTGCTGACCAGCAGCTGTTCTGGGGGCTTGTCTTTCCAAGCCTGGGAAGTGGTTCCTAATTAGCCTCCCACACCCATAAACGTGTCCAGTAGGTCAGTCACTCCACACTCATTGATCGCTCTGATATGTTCCGTGCTGGTGTTTGATTTAAGCCCCTGCATCAAAATGAATGACACACAGTGGGTGACACGAGCAGTGTACATGTGTCAATAAGACCCTCAGAGTAAAACTTTGTGGAAACTGAATTTTATAGATTTACAGTATCCCAAACTGAGATAAAAGCTCAGTTCTTTCATTGTAGAGGTGAGGCAGGATAAAAATAACATTTTTCTTCTACAGTTTCTATTGTCACTTTTGCTCTCTTTAGATTTATCACTAATGTCCTATTACAGGCATCGGGTGTGGGTCAATACTTCAGCAGTAACAACCGCTGATGATAAATGGATGGAGCTACACTCAGTCTGAGTACAATATCATCTTTGGCATGTCAGAGGCAGGCTCTCCTTTGTCGAAGTCACAGGAAACAAGTCTTGAGGTCCTGCCCCCTACGATCATTCCCCCAGATATTTTTCTCATCCTCCATGAGGTGTTTTTCTTTCATTTAGCTGGCCTCCACCAATAAAAATGCAAGCCAATTTTCCAGCGCATTAACCCGCAAGATCTTTAATACACAAGAGTTTTGGTGCAAAGGGGACGGCAAGGCCTCATGGAAAGATGGATGGGCCTGCCGACTAAGAGTGGGCAGTTTTCCCACTGCCCTGGTCTCGGCCTGGGACAAAGGACTCATTGAGTGTGATGCTTGACATCAGCATCATAAACTAGTCATTGCTACAAAGACTCTGACACTTTAAAGTACCAGCTACTGCTGCTTTCTTTTCTCTCCTTGTTACAGCATTGCCCAGGCTAATCACGTCACTGGCAGTTGTTCTTTTTTTTTGTGCAGATGGTAACTCTAAGGGCTGAAATGTAACTTAATTTGAAGAACTTTGGCTTGAGAGAGACTCCATTTATACTGTTTTCTCTTTGCGAGGATATCATTATTCAGACTGTACAACAGACATTTTGCAAGTTTCCATATCATCTTGACTTTGGTGATATCTGTCATTTCTGCAACTTAAATCATTTACATAGAAAGTAAATCCCTTCCTGTCTGACAGGGGATGATTCCAATAAATATTCATGGTTTTTATAACTTTAAACACTGCAGCATCAGTTGAGTATATGCTGTAACATCTAATAGCAATTAGGAAGATATAAAAAATTATATCAACATACATTGCTCGAAATGAGGTGTTTTATTTACTATATTTTGATAAGTTCATGTATGTTATTGGATCATTTACATACACAAGTTTGATTATGCTCAACTTTATTTAAGCCCAGTTGTATCCTCTATGTTATATTTTTGTGTATTCATTTTGTGCTGTTCAGAACTTTTTTTTAAAATACTAGTTTAAGAGTGAAATTAAAAAAAAAAAAAGGAAAATCAAAGAAAAGAAGCTAATTCCAACAACAACTCAATGATCATGATGCCATGCCACAAGTAAAACAAAGAGGTACAAAAATGCAAGTGTCAAAGGAAGCTTGATCCTCAAACATGATGTCAGCTCAAAGCTAGTTTCAGATTCTCAATGTCACCGAAAAAAAAAGAAAAAAAAAAAAGGGAGAAGGCACTTTAATAGATTAACCACAGAGAGCCAGACAACTGTGCTGCCAGGGAGGTGCTGATGGATGCAGTCACATTTAATATAAATTCATTCCAGATTGCAACAAACTCTAAGCCCCACATTGTATCAAACATAAACCAATATTTTACCATGTTGACCACAATCAGCAATTCTGGGAAGAAAAACATAATTAGACATTTTCTATGCATCCTTTAAACACAACAGCAGTAAATATGAGTAGATCTACACTCATATTCTTGTTTGGTTGTTTAAGGTAAAAACAGTTCCCCACAATTCCCTACAATATGCTTTTATGTTTTACATTTGTCTTTAACAACCAGGCGGCAGTGATGTGTAATTTGAAAGACTCCTCTTAATGGTCGCAGCATCAAGTCATAAGGAGACAAAGGTGACTGAAAAAGATATACGAGCAAGACAGATTTTTTTTTCTTTTGAAAGAGAAGCAGAAAAATTGAGAAAAGGATGGCTAAGATCAGTCTGCTGTCGTACACAGGAAAACAGCTGCCTTGCATTACTAACCCCTGGAACAATGTGAAGATAGTGTGTTTAGACAGGTTTGGGCAAGAATGGAGGTCAACAAATTTTAAGGGGAGATGCCAGATCTAGCCGTCAGCCACTGCAAACGCAGTAAAATAACATCACTCTTCATTGGCGTCTAACGCGGTTTTACTGTGGTCAAATCCTAGAGAGTAATATTGGTAGTTGTCTGAGGAAGAAATTAAATTTTCATCCATTGACTCCTGTTTATTTCCTCAGTGAGTTTGTTAGAGATGTCCATTTCACAACACTGCTAGGCCACCTGTCATTGATGTAGTTTGGCATGGATACAGAGGGATCAGAGCAGGTCTGATCACAGGCTTTAAGGGAGAAGTGGGGTGCTGTTTTGTTTTCTTTTGTCTTTTTCTTTTCTTTTTTTTTTTTTTTGCAACTGAGAACTGTTGACAGTTGATTTGTACGGCAAAGTTGTCTCTTATGTTCTTTGTCACCTATTTACTTGGGAACGTATCTTGCATATGTGAAAGATTAAGACTTCAAGGCCTGGCGATTATCTCCCCAGCTAGTTCATGCACCTTTGGGTCTATATTTCACTGCAGAAAAATGATCTAGAATGAGTCAGCAAAAGACAATAACACAAATGTTAACATGTGTATTCTATAAATACTGTATAGACTACACCATCACATTTCATGAAATCTTTTTAGCCTTATTGCCGACTTATCTAATTTTGCTAGGAAACTGACATTCACGCAGTCTTCTGCTTTGAATGACCATGGTATTATTCTGTTAGTAGTTATCTGTCCTCAAGTCCTTGACCTCCTCAAATTGTAAACACATTTTTTACACCACTCTCAGCACTCTTTGACCAGGGGAGTTTTGTCGACAGAGGGGCCCAGAGATAAGCAAGCAGAGGCTGAACCTGTTCCGGTCTGCACTGCCCTCTGCAGCACCTCTGGTCCAGACTCAAGTCAAATTTCTCCCAGCGCTGCCAGATCACACGGGTTAATCTCTCCTGACCCTGACTCCTCAAAAGCACAAGCATGGCTCTTTTGGACTCAATCCCGGTGTGAGTGCAATGCAGTGCCATGGAAGCAGACCCCACACACATCCCCTTGTTCACTGGCACCAGTCTGCAGACTTCAGAATACTGAAGATAAGGTACAAGAATGTCAGGAAGTCTGACACCAATGAGCGGTATGGTAAACAAACAGTTGCAGACGTCTGCCCGCATCCCCTACCTCTTAACGACCTCCAATTCCACCCTTTTAAATGTCAAGCCGTGAAATATGGTTCTTTAGTTAAACAAATCATGCTGCATTACCTGAACAGAAACTGATGCCAAAATGCTTGTTATTTGTAAATCATGTTTGAAGACAAATCCTTCATTAAAATTAAAGTACATCCACTCAATGAAATGCATTTTAATGGGGGGAATATACAAGGCACAACAACATATATAGGCAATAGGCTTTACAGATGGTTCTTTAAATGCAACGAAAAGTTAATGCAGCATTTGTCGAGCAGTGTCATTTAAAGAAAGGGCAAGTATCGATTTTACATTGCAAAGCTATACTAAGGCCACACCTAGAACTCATTTATATACGTGCTGCATGCTTAGTCAAACAGTCCCACAGCAGAGCCCTGCCAAGTTAGCTAAGTACATATCACACATTATTGTGTGTGACATGTCCACAGAGGTTATAGGTAGCACTGAGAGGGAGCGCGGGCAATTATATATGCATGGAAGGTAAAATGAACTGGAGCTGGACTTCTATTGAGAGACTAACACTCTGATATCTTTCCTGGGTGCTTTTGATCCCACCGGTGTAGTGAAGCAAGAAGCCAATCATTCTTAACCACATAAAAGTTAACAGAGCATGGCCTGGTATTTAGCTTTATGTTTATCTGTGTTATTAATGTGGGCAAGAGGAGCGTGGCCTGTCACCGTGGGTCAGATTGGCAGGTGCTGAGCTGTTTTGACACTGTGATCTCACAGCCTCTGTGTTTCAGGAGAGTGAAATGATGCTTACTTAATAGGAGGCTTAAGATCGACATGTGTAGGCGTAACATAAGCCTCAAGAACAACAACAATCAGAATCCCTGCTTTATGCTTTACATTTTTACTCCTTATTTCACCCTAAAAGAATAAAGCTTTAGTGATTTGTAATTAGTGTGCTGATGGCTGAAAAAGATTTGTTGAGCTGCTAAATAGGCAGTGCTTTGAGAGGAGATAGCATCTGCAAGATGAGTGAGTGGCGGTGGGGGAAAGTTAGATAAAGAAATGTGAGCGCGTTTTCAGGCACTGTCCGAAACCAAAAGCAGTCCTGATGAAGATGATACAGGGAGTCTCTGATTAACCATCCGCTACGGAGAATGTATGTCCCTGCCAAGGCAGACAAATGGAACTATTGTAATGCTATGACAGTCTTTGATCACTT
This sequence comes from Arrhamphus sclerolepis, assembly GCA_037176975.1. NCBI lineage: Eukaryota > Metazoa > Chordata > Actinopteri > Beloniformes > Hemiramphidae > Arrhamphus > Arrhamphus sclerolepis. The sequence continues at coordinate 8,448,987 of JBAMYA010000021.1, read as the reverse complement.
TGGTGTTCAGGGAGATATCTTCATCAGAAGTGCTCCTTGTTAAAGCTGTCACATACTAGCTGGGATAAATGTTTGATCTATTAGATTCAACTGGCCGTCAACAGGCGATAATTACTGCAAACACGTGAACGTACAAAGGGAATTTTTATATTTAGGCACAGGATTTTTTTCTTCAATTTATCAATTAACGCTTAATAAAGTTCTTTTAGATGATGTGATTTATAGAACACTGCAGAAAACTTTTCCTACTATGGTCCCACCAAAGACACACAGCGTCGGTTAGCATATATTCAAATAATCATCAAAGCCAATTTATTCACTTCAATATGTATGAAAAGAAAAAAAATGCTTACAAAAAAAACCCATAAACAGCTGTTCTCTTTCCTTTTGTTGGATTTTTGTTGGAAGTTTTGAGACTTGGCTAGTGATGTGCACACGTGTATAGGCAACAACACAACCCCTGGCTATGTTGCAGAGAAGACCCTTAACTGGACATGTGGCTGTGTGTGAACGTGCATGTGGGAGCTGACCCAGCCCTATAGTGAGCAGCTATTAGAAGTGAGAAAGCGAGGGGGTGGGGAGCGGGGTGAGTAGGAAGACTGACGCAAGGTAGCATTTGCAATTGGGAGGTTTTGGTTTCAGGCTCTCCAGTCATCAATCATCCCAGGCCTATTCTGCTCTTTGACAGCTCACTACAAGGCTTGACATTTAACACTCACGACCCCGGACGGGTCTGTGCTTGAGACGAGACTTCAGAAACACAAAAATTGAATAGAATGACACTTTTCCCCCTCTTCCATAAGTGGCAGGGTTGAAGCAAAGCAGATACAAATTAATAATTCCCATCTGCATTACACTTCACTCCGGTGAAATTACTGCCCCGTGTTTCCCCCTTGTCCCTTACACTGAACACACAAAACAGCTAAATGAGAGAGCCAAAAGGCCTCTGGGCCTATTAGACTAAATGCTGGTATATTTTTTTATGTGTGTGAGCTGACTCTGTGAACCCTGTGAGAGGGAGCTTTGAAACTTGCAACTCACAAAATTGTTAGCAATGTTTTTGAAAAGGGAAACCAAAGATATTTTTACAGCTTAGTATTTCAGCTAGCAATGCATCACAATGGAAACTGGATTAATTGTACACATTTCAAATGATGAGGGAATATTTCTCCATCCTAAAGCTGCCTCTGACAGTACACGCATTGAAACATCCATGAGGAAATGAGCTTGTGTTTTGTGACCACATTTGGCTCTGCGCCTTTTTGGGTCAGTATGCCACTATAAACAGTAATAATATTGAACAAATACAGCTTGGATAATAACCATCATGACCCGGCATCAGATGAATGATGCAGCTGTATGGCCTATAAAAAAAAATAACAGATTTTGCTGTGTAGAAAATGTGATTCTTTCCAACATGCAACATCTGTCTGCATTTGTCCCAATGTGACTTTTACAAAGCTAAAAAAAAAAAAAATTAAAAAAAGTCTTTAAAAGAATTATATAACAAACACCATGCAGTTCTGTCCTCTCTTTTTCACACACACCCAAGCACACACACTACCCTGACAGATGATAACTCGATAAAGAGCGTGATTTTCATTTACACTGTTTTCTCTCAGGCCATACAAGCATGAACCTCACTATGTTGCTTCCCTCATGCATTCAGCAGATAGACACCGATAACATCACCTGAACATCAGCCGTATCCATTCACTCTTATGTCAAGGAATTGATAGCTTCTTTTGGATTGTGTGAGCCACAGAAAATCTCTTCCATCTTTGTGTGTGATACGCTCTGCTTGCTGCATACTAAACATGTTGCCAGACAACTGGTCATGTCTTAACTGTGAAACTGGGAACTATTGTTCATGCTGCTATTGAACATGCCTCTTAAGGCTCCATGGGCAACCTTTCATCTTGCAAGGTACTAGAGCTGTGAAACTATTTAAGGCATGATATAGATATAGATATAGCTATACAGTTAGTTATAAGTGTGCTCCAGGGAGGAATATTCTGATCTAGTTTTTCAGTTTAGCTCGTACTGTTGGTGTGTCTTTTGAGGATTTATTTCACTCTCCTCAATTTACTGCCTTTAATATGCACCAAGAGTCACAAACATTCATGATGCCCCAAATTTGCATTTCCCCCAAAAATATTGAACATTGCTGTCAAGGCAACTGGTTGATGCCATCACAGAAAACCTCTTTTCCGAGAAAGATTCATCAGATTATGACCAAAGTCAAGCCTTTCCTGCAACACTCCACTAGCTGCACCATATGGTTGGGTCCTAAAGCCATGGGTGGAGGGTTTAATGACAGAGCGGATGTGCAGAGCACATGCCGAGGGATGTTGGGGGATGGGCTAAAAAAACACTCATCAAGTCTTTGGCCTGGAAAGGCTGCACAAGGTCAGCTGTGCAGCAGGGGCAGGATGGGGGAGCCAGACACATGTCTACAACAAAAGGCAGGTGACCAGAGTGAAACTTTGTTTGTAGAAAGCACAAAAGTGCATAATCAAATGCTTTACTGTCCAATAACTTTAAAAACTATCGTTTCTTGTATGCCACCATCTAAATGTTTTTCCCACTGCTGACCCGTTCATCCATTCAAGGATGATGGTATGGGGATATCACCAAAATATAGTGACATGGAGATCCAATCCTCTCGGTAAATTTGCACAGCTGCCTGCGTGGGGTGTGGGGATGAGTAAACAAAGATGGACTCATAATTAATGTTTACTAAGGCTGATGCAACTGCATGACATTTCTACTGCTGCGCGACTTGTCCACTGACCACAAATAATCTCTATGAATACTTTCTCTCCATTAGAACCAAAAGAATATCTAAACATAACACATCGCTTGTGTTACACACCACCTCAGCAGGTGAAAGGACATGTTGTACCAAAAAAAAGTCCTGAAGTCAATTTGGCAACACATATGCCCTCAAAACATCATGGATTTGCACAAATTTCACAAATCTTTTGATTTTTTTTTTTTTTTTTTTTTTCCCTTGTCAGACAACTCATTTTAGTACTGACACAGCTAAGATAATCTTATCCTGACCATAGTGAGATGGGACATGGGTCAGCCTGAGGAGTAAGACCTGAGGGCCAGTGATTGATGGACTTGTGGTTGGTCTATAAAGGTCTGCAAAGACTGCTTGGAGATAATCAGAGAGAGGGTGTCTGCAGGCCTCATAACCCCACCGCACACAAACATGTACACACCCACATACGCCGACTCAAGAGACAGGGAGAGAGAGAGAGAGATGAGACGGGAGCTCCCGAATTATTAAGCAGACAGAGGTACTGATGATGAAATTCTGAAGGTCGGGCATAACAAGAGGCACCTTACAAGGGTCGCAACCTTTTCTTCGGTGTGTGTTTTGTTCTTCGTACCCTCCTCACAACCTCACCTTCCCACCTTCGTGTTCACTGGGGGGCAGGTGAGTGGGGGAGTTGTGTTACATCCCTGTTTATCTGTTCATGACCTCTAGCCGGCAATTCTGCACTTGATAAGAGGAGGGCTCGCCTCATAATGTGCACGGCAGCTGATACCAACCCTGTATCCTTGTGAAATTGATTACCGAGGCCCAGGGAGCGTGCAGAATATAATAAATAGAGATGACACATAAGGCACACATAGACTTGTAGGCTGATGGGTAACACCGCCTCAGCAATTACCTGCTACCCACTTAAAACAGGGGTCATGCAGGGCAGGCTGGCAGTGGAAGGAGTTATGGTTATTTCTTATTTTCTCTGCATGGCGAGACACTCCGTGAAACATTTTTCTCCCTCTGCCTACGTGTGCGTGTGTGCAAGCAAGTGGGTTTGTGTGCATGTATGTGTTAAGCTTTGTGTCACCTTTAAGACAGTCAGGGCATAGAGGCTCAAATTTGTGAAGTTTGGGTTTAAGGGTCCATAAAGTGCGTAGTTTACAGGCATTATTTCAATAATGTATTACTGTCTCAACTATGACTCCGAAACATAATAAAACTCATACCTTTAATACCAAGAACAACACACAAATGTCTCAGTTACAAAGGAATTAGATTTAGCTGCACACTGAAGACTTTAATAGTAATTTTGTCTGCAGCTTTGCGTGTTTCTAAATGATAGTGAAAAATGTTTTCAGCTGATATAATTATACCATATTTTTTCATCCTGAGACCGGTTCAGTTTGTTTTTCCTTCTGTCTGTTTCATTATTTTTAATGTGGTATTTCCTGTTCTGTAGATAAAGAATGAGATTAGAAGAAAATCTTGGAACAATATAGTTGAGCCTTGAAGGTACTGCAGACGTTGTGGGATTGAGTGTATGTCACAGAGGATTGGTAAATATTCCGTAAAAGGAAGCTCTGGTCTTTCTCTTTTAAGTTACTGTGCATGCTGTATTTTCCTTGACCTGGAATTAAGAAATACAAAACTATCTCTAAAGTAATCCATATTAATTCATTCCATTTACAAAAGAAGTAGGAAAAAAACAATATTTATGGAAATTACATTTTCAGAAAAAATTGAAATGTTGATAAGATAAACACATATCAGATCTGTATTATTAAGATATGTGTTAACAAAAACAAAGAACTCCAAAACCAAAGGTGAAGTTTTCTATTGACATTGTGACGATATCATTATTGTGTATCACTGAGTATATTTTGTTTGTCTGCATGTGGCTCTGCGATGGACTGGTGACCTGTCCATGTACCCCTGCCTTTCACCCAAAAAAGAGCTTGGATGGACTGCAGCAGATTTCTGTGACTCTGAACAGGAATAAGGGGGAATAGATAATGGATGGCTGGATGGATGACTGCCATAGAATCTAATTTCTTTTTCACATCACATTTCTGCCATATTGAATTGAGAAAAAAAAGACATCCTTGTAAAGCTGCAGTGTGTACTGTACTCACAGAAATTTGGGTTGTAGAAACTGACTGACTACAGTGTTGTTGGTAAGAGTGGAGATTTCCAACATGCTGGCTGACACATACCAACAGACAGCAGTTCAGCTCTGTAACTGCCTTTTCTGCTGCCTCAGAGATGTATCAGTGGCGTATGAAGTCTGAACTTTCACACGGGACATTAGGACCAAAGAAGGTCTCGTAGTACTGCTTTGAAAAGGAAGCACAACAAGGACAACAATACAAAAGTTGGTCGTCCCACCTCAAGAACTTTTAACACCTAATTCTTCTTCACAGTTTGTTCATCTATGGGCCAGATTTACTAAAGGTTTGTCTGTATTAAAATGAGTGCAAACTCACTACACACACAAAAACAAACAAACAAACAAAAAAACCATGCAAACTGGTTTACCAACAGTGGGCGCAACAGTTTGCGTGCAAAATAGTTCCAGTCAGTATGTCTGCAATAATGAATATGCAATATGGGGTGTTCACATGCAATTCAGTGAGAATATGTAAATATATTTATTTAGCACTCACAAACAGATTTATCAAACCTGAACACAATTTTTCTCATAGAAATTGTATCTAAACATTTCAAAAGGACGTGCAAACAGTCTGTATGTGTAATTGCACAAGAAAAAGACATTAAACAAAGCAAGGAGATGCAGAGAATGCATTATTCACCCTGCTGTGAACATTTTTGGGATGAACAAGGAAACAATCATTCAAACATGTCGTTGATCCAGCATTACCATTTTGGACCTGTTGGAAGAACTCAGAATGGATTTGGAGCCAGCTACAAGAAGGAGCCAGGCAATACCAACAATCACAAAACTCCTTGTTACAGCTTGGAGCTCCATTTTTCAGATGTGCTGTCTGAAGTCCCTAGCGTCATGTGGTGCTGGATGGCCAGGGTGATTAGGTTTTCACGCACTTGGCAGTCGTTGAATGACACCAAACAAGGCTTTCCGTCTATTTTCTCTATTTTTTTTATTTATTTTTTTGCAGTTACTGTACTTCTTAGAGTGATAGGAGCTTGAATGTGTAGCTCTTTTGTGATGCCAAAGGCATCATTACCAACGTTGTGGCAAAATATCCCGGATCAGTGCATGATTCTTTTATTCTGAAAAACAGTTTTCTGTTTTCCAAGTTGTGAGATTGGAGATTGTTGGCTTGTAGGTGGGTCAATTTGTGAAATACTTTGTGAAATAGTTTATGACATTAGAAACAAGACCATGTGTCATATTCATTCATGTTTTTTGAGAAAAATAAAAACATATGAGAACCACATATGCTGGAAAAATAAGATATAATGAGGCCACACAAGGAATATTGAGGAGCGCGTCGTTGGAATCCCGAAGAGCAGGTTCCGTTATTTGGATCATACTGGTGGAGCACTGGTGTGCAGGCCAGATAAAGGACACAAAACCCTCATTTAAATCTCCAACATGTTTGCACCTGCCACCATTTGCACAATTAATCTTAGGAAACCACAAACCGTGATTTCACCAAAATTCTGGATTGCGTGTGCAATTTACTACACGCAAACTGGGATGTTGATAAATCTGGCCCTATGAGTTTCATTATGACATCTAAACGTCTTGCTTAGGTATAGATAAACTTGTTATAACATTGATCTCTTATGTGCTGGAAATAAATATTGTATATCTTATTAAATAACTTTGCATAAATACACACATACACACGTATGTCTATACATACATTACTGGTCAAAAATGATGTTTTTGGGGTTTGAAAATTATGCAGTTTAATGTCTCATTATACTCTGAAATTGACATATTAAACAAATAACTAAAGTTAAAAAGACAAAAAAGGGAATCAATTTATGAGTCAATTATTGCCATATTTGGTAGCTACAGCAGCTGAATACACTCATGTGATTCCCCCAACTCTGATGCAGAAGTTCTACTAAATGTGTAGCACTTTTAAGTTGCCTTGGTTTGTTCCCTGAAAATGTCTTTTTTTTTTTTTTTGTATAATACGGAAATGTACATTCATTGGACATAAACATTTTTTTAAATGAATAAGAGACTGGAAGAATTGGGGTCTTCTAAAACTAAACAATATACACATATAACACATATACACTTTATCTGAAGTGTAACAAAATATTTCTCTCCTATCATTTATCACATACATTTGAATTCTAATAGTTTATCGTCAATATTTAAAGCATTATTTATAAAGATGCTATTCCAAGCCAACCTGTTGCACATTCAAGAATTTAGGACATTTAGTATAATCAGCAGTGCTGCTTTTGTGCAAAACAAAAGACTAACAAAGAAAAAAAAACATGAAGAAATAGATTAGCCAGTCCTCCAAACAACAGTGTGCTTTTAGCATTTTGCTGTGTTAAAAAAAAGAGGAATCATCAGCATTACAGCTTATTGTGTATTGCTCATTAAATTGGCTGAAAAGCAGATGTGTCTATTGATGCTCTTAAAGTTTCCACCTGAGATATCTAAGTGAGTGCAGTCTGTTATGCAAGGTTCATTTCAAAAACAGCCACTCCAGTTGCTTAATGTTAGCATAAAGCAGTCCGTGTAGATGTGCTGCTCCCTGTTTCAATGAAGAAATCTGAATGGCTGTAAGCTGCCAGGCAAACCTTTATATCTATTTGTTCCACTTGTCTGGCTCTCAATGAGTTTAATCAGCTGAGAAGAAGCCGTGAGGGGGGTGTTGCCCTACCCGCCCATACATTAGAGAGCCCCCCTTGCACCACACACTCACACTCTAATACACACAACCCCACAGCCCCATTCTGTGTGCATCGATGTGAGAGTTGAGGGTCTCCCTCTCCCCTGTTGCCTTACGGATTATCAAGTACACTTCAATTACTGCCGATCGATACACTTCTGGCTGCAAAAGGGAGTGTGAGGGAAATTAGACAGACTTTGGGTATGGTTGTGACTACAAAGCAATGGATTAACACTGATATGCATCTCTTCATTTACATCAGGAATGGGCCCATACTCCATCAGCATACTGCACTCTCCTCTGAACGGACACACATTCACAGAGGCTTTAAGGGGACTTTTTGAAAGATTGCTTCTTTAAGTGCTGGGCAAGGTGAGGGCAGGCCTGTCATATACTGTAGGGGGATTAAAACCTACTGTAGTCACTGTGGGAAAAGAGCCACTGTAACCAGGCTTTCAAACTAAAAAGAGAGGTCTTGGGTAGAACTATTAATGTCATCATGGTGATATGATGTCTTTGTAGGAGTGCCACTTGTATGTGTGTGTGTGTTGTGCTCCAAATTGGCCCACACTCAATAAATGATTAAATACATGCAAATCCCACAGTACTTGAACACCAAGATTTATAATCCAGACAGGTTCAAATATTTGCTGTAAAAGAGAAGAAAGGAGCATTTCCACTCTTAGAAAATGCTTGTCAGCAGATAATACAATGGCTGGCGTTGGTAGGAAACAATGCCGGAGTACTCTTCCTCCTAAACTGAGAGGAAAGGGAAATGAAAGCAGTACTGTGGAAGAGGATAAAAAAGAAGTAAAAGTGTAGGAAGAGATAAGCAGTGGCTGCATCCCCCTGAGGCGGCCCTGTGAAGGTCTCCCAAGCACGGCCCCTGCCTCTGAACCCCCTCCAGGTCATCTGCCCTCACTCTCCCATCCTTCCTCTCTACAGAGGCAGTAAAAACACTCCAACACCTGGGTTCCCCCTCTGCTCTGCACAAGCTACACCACAGTGCACCTCTCGTACATTTTTCACCCACAGACAACACACAAAGAAGGGGAGCTTTGTGATTAGGTCCTGTCATAAAAACAAAACCTTGCTTCTGATAGGCTGTTGTCATGGCCAGCCTTGTCCTGTGATGACCGCTATTACAACATCTGTAAAGAGATTATTATTGCCTGACCTTCAAACATTCCTGAAACATAATGTTATTGACGGATTAATTCTGAGACCTAAGAGGCTACAAGGTTTTTTAGAAACCATCTGCATGCTTTCAAATTAATTAGTGTTTCAAATATTTCCATGTGCCCCCAGAAGCTTATTTGTTTTGCTCACTATCATTAAGATTTGTCCGTCACCAAAGCCGGCGTTTATGAGACCCACGGAACCATATGTACTTATCATCTCAGGGTCAGAGTAACATCACACATTAACACACATAGTGGGAGTTCAGTTGTGCATCTAAAATTCTTGCCTCTCCAAATAAAGATGCCTTTCCATTGAAAGCTCCTCACTCCACCACAAATTTAGTGTCCCCCCACCCCACCCCACCCCCCAAGCCACCCACCTCCTTCCCTCCCACTGCAATCTGTCCTGCCAGCTCCCACGGTATGTCTTTGGAAGTGATCCGTCCCTGAGCGTTGAGCAGAGCCACTTCATGTTCACATCGGCCCCAGAGGCATTCCTGCCTGCCCACTACTCTTGCTTTCTTTTGTCAGCCAAATGGATACCAATTAAATCAACTGTTCTCCAATTAGAATTTGGAAGAATCTATCTTGTTCAGTGTTCTAAATCCCACTGCTTGACTTCTTTCTCTCATGTAGCTCCTTTCCTGGAATCAGTTACAGAGAAAATGAGACTGGTTATTTCCTGCAATAGGATACTCCTGGGTTTCTCCCCCCCGACTCCCCCCCGATCCCGTTTGTTCAATATCTTAATAGAGCATTTAGTCAAACTTATAGGAAGGTACATAAGGGACTCTATTATTGTGTGAAACTGGAGCAATGGTCAGTTGTGGGAGTACAATTCAATACAATTCAAGATTATTTTTAATTTTTGCACAAAATGAATAATCAACAAACAAACATGCTAGCAAATGAATAAATACTAATGAATAATAATTAAACTATTACACCTGACAGCAGCATTTTTAAACTGTAGGGAAGCAGCTGTTTTTCTTTTTGTTTTGTTTTTTCTATTCTCCTGTCCTTCAGGACCTTTAAGTATATGCTAAACTGACTTTCTGCCACTGAAAACATGTGAAGACTCCGCAGAAGCATGAACTCTCACACAGAGGCCACGATTTGATTAATACATGGACAGGATATCTTAATCTGCAAACAGCAGAGGCAAATGGCTTGGACTTTAGCCACGTCATTATTGCCTCATAGTCATGTTCGGAAAGTATGCCCCATTGTGTTTCATATGATCAGGCAACACTCCCTCCTGCCACTCGAAATCACATCCAGCTAAACAAACCAGCCAGCCTGCTTCCCGTGGAGCAGTGATTCAAATCCCAGGCGCTAGTTTAGACCTCTGAAGTCTGCAGGATGTTACCGTTCACATGTGGACTCTTCAACCACTCCAGCACCTAAAGACAAAAAGTACCATAGAAAATATCCAGTTCTGTGGTTTCCTTTAATTACTCTATATTGTATCTTGTTTTAATATATATATATATATTGTTGATGTATACATAAACAAAAAATAAACAGACTATACCTGATTTTCATGTGATTGAAATAATATTCACTTTTGCTGTCCAGCAATAAAAGCAATAAAACTGGAAATTATAATTTGGAAGCATCTCCATAATAAAATAAAGTAATGACGAAGAAAGTCAAAATTCTGGGGGAATAATATGAAATCACAAAAGGCAAATGTCAATGTCAGATGACTATTTTAATCAATACAACTTATTCAGCTGGTGCCTCTACAAGAATGGCTAATATGCAAATAGTGTTGCTCAGACACTTCTGGTTTTGGATGTTTGACAGCCCCCTACTTTTACTTTGTTATGCTTATCTGCTTTAAGAATGGAGCCTTATTGTGTTGGAACAATGAAAGCCTTCTTATGTCCATCACAGAGCAAAGACGGTAACCGACACTGTGCAACAACATAGTCAACTATTTCACAAGTGTTTGCAAACTTGACTCATTCTTCTTTCATAGATAAATGTTTCTAAATTTATATATCTACCTCTTAAAACATCCAGAACATTTTTTTTCTACAGTGAATTCTAGCACATCATCATTATTGAGCTTTTCTGTGCACTGAAGGGATGCTACTAAGGCAGTCAAACATAATATTGTTATCCCACAAAGAGAGCATTATTTTTCTAATCAGCACTTTTTTTTTTCTAAATTGGCCTTTATTTAACTAGGGAAAAAAAAAACTGTTGAGATATAAAATCTCCTTTTCAGAATTGCCCTAGCCAAGACAGACATCCGCTGACAGCAGTGATCTTTGCAGAGCACACATAATTACTATATGCACATAAAATAAACATCAACAAAGACTGCCAACAGTAAGGTTTAAAATTATATGCAAGGCAGCAAACATGGGTCCTAATGAATAAGCCAAACTATGATCAATCATAACATCTGCAGCCAGATGTTACTGCATCTATAATATTCAATATATGCTCAAATTCATGAAGTGAGACCAGATCTTTAATATTCAGATGGATTTGGAGTTGGTTTTTGCAAGAGCAAGTTTAGAAACTGGATAACAATTTAGAGCAGCACAAAACAACATTTGTAATTTTAGCTCAGCAGGTCCCGGTATTGGTGCAAAGGTTAAGTTCCTTTTATGACTGTCCAAAATATATTTTTGTTTGGTCTCTTGCTCAGTCAGTCTCTAATTTGCTCTTCTGTAAATACTTTCTTCAGACTCTCAATTGCCTCTACCAATAATGCACAGCTCTGTGAGCAAGTTTCATGGTTGCTGATGTGTGGCATTTAGCCAATATGCGATACGTAGATGTGGCAAGGGATGACTGGGATGGGAATCCCAATAATTATGGCTGGAGTTTGCCATTAGCAGGGACGGGAAGTGGCAAAACCTGGCTGATGCTTTCAAAAATATACGAATATTCCTACAAATGAAACTGAAACTGATATTTTCAAATGAAAAAAGTCCTTTGTGCTTTAAATCAAGGTGTTTTTCAATTTATAACTTTTTCATTTTGATTTTACTACATTTCAGCAGTTTATTCTCCCATCACGTTTACATGCCTCAAACTACATCAATGGTACATTTTGTTTTTGTTAAAGAGACAACAGTGATGATTTTAGAGCACATTAAAACAACTGATATAATAAAAATAAATGATATGAGTCTGATCTAAGACTGTGCAATTTATTAAAAAATAACTGAACCTAACCATTTTGCAAGAATGTAAAGCTCATAGTATCATACTGTAAGAAGATATAAGTAAGTTTTAATCTTTTACAAATTGCAGTTTTAAATAAATTAATTTGTCATAGGTCAGCTCTAAATATGTAAACTAGTTCAAACATAAGATGTACAGTATTTCATTAACAAATTATTGTTGTTTGTCACTACAAAACAATTTGTTTGAACAACACCATAACTGTAAAGCTGACAAATATATTTTCTAAAATGCAAATTAAAAACTAGATCTTAGTTTATGAATATGTTTTCTCTTTTTTTTTCAGTATTTTTGTACCTCAGTCCTGAACTCTCAAATGCCTGCTGTCGGGAAACCATCTGAGTGAGCTCCTAATGAACACCAGCATACAGCACTTGTTATTCCAGCTGTTGATACAGGCAGGTTACTGAGTGTATATACACACAGAGTGCATTATCTTCACTCTTCAAAGAAGCTTGATTTATATCATACAAAACACAATTAATATGCATAATTTGTGTCACATGGAAAACATTGCCGAACATTAGTTCTACAGTTACATCAAAATGATATTCTGTTGAGTCTCCTAAATAAGCAGTCATTACCACCCACCGTTCTTTATTCACTGTAAGGTAAATACTGTAAAGAAAAAGTCTCTTTTTTTCCCTCACTAATTCTAGAAGAAGAAAAAACGAGGGAAAGGAAAGAAAAAACAATTAAAAGTCCCTTCCCCTTTCCCATCCTGGCTATTCCCACGCATTTTTTGGCAGAGCTCGGCTGATGATCTCCAGAGGCTTTGCTTCTTGAGGAACTTGTCAGGAAAAGATCTACATTTCCCAGGGATGAGTGTGGGTGAAAGTGAGAAGGAAACTGAAAGACAGAGGAGAAGTCTGAGTACAACCCAAAAAGTAAGAATTAAAAGTGAAAAGACAAGTCTGTGTATTGACAGGGGGAAGACGTGGGGTTAAGATTTTGAGGACTGGGCTCAGGGTGCAGGGGATTTATGTGTTTCACAGAGAAAGGAAAGAAAAGGCTAAACTGAATAGAAAAATGGCACCTATCTGTCAGGGATCTCAAGCAGACTTTTGTTTGATAAGAGAAGTGATGGCATTAGGGCACCGAGAGAGAAATATAGATCCTTTAACTTTACTTTCTTGTTCAAACTGTGACCTACTGAACACAAGTGCATTGCTAATCAGTTTAACCCTGTTATACTGGTTCAGTCCTGAAGTTTCACATGATGTGTGGTTGACAGCAGTGCCAGGCCCACTCTAGAATCAGTGTGGCCTGCAGCCCAAGTCAGGGCAAAAGCCCCGACCTCAGAGGCATACTGACCTGGCAGGGGGACACCTCTTGTGGCATTTTGACATCAGGTTCTGACACAATAGAGATCTCTCCAGCAGCATCTTATAGACTACTCAACCTGCCACTATTATGACATTATCCTCATTCAAATGAGGGCTCATTGCTTTTGTTTTTTGATTTGTCTTTGGTGACATTTTCTTGATTGACTGGGTCAGTCCTGTGAGTAGTGGGTCACAAACTGACAAAAATGTCAAAACTGGTTTCCTTGTGCTTTTCAGACATTAACACACACCATGCCTGTTTGCTTTGGCTGGGAGGCAGATGAGTGACTGAAACACATATTTACATTCCACATATCCTGATTCCGAGGCTGCATTTGACATTTGTCATATAAATGTATAAAACAGTTATTGCATCAAACACCATGGAATTTCCCTGTTGAAATATCACTTAAATTTAAAACAACCTCCCTAAGTTTAATGTTGTCTCCTTTTCCCTTTGACTAATAATTTAAGCCAAGGATTACCATCTTGTTTTCTTTCAGTCAGTCTCGGACATATTCATCTCCGGGGATCTAGAAGCATCACAACAGGAAGTCATTCCGTTACACCCATTAGGTCAATAAGCTTTGTGCATAAATAGAGGGCCCCTTTAGCTGCAGATGTGTTTTATGTTATATAAGCAGTTATTACCTTCATTTCTGGAGCCTTTTATTTTATTTATTGTTTTGCTAATGTCAGTTTTCAGTGGAATTTCACAAGGATAATGGTTCATGTTTGTTAGTTTTACAGATCACAGTGCTTAAACCACATAGGCTCCGTTCACACTGGAGGACTTAACGTTCAGCTTTGATTTCTTTCAGGATCAGTTTTTTTGCATTGATGTTCACATCAGTATTTTAAATGTCACCTATGTCAGACTTAGTGTGAACTGGCTACAGCTTTGAAGCGACTCGCATGCGCATAAAGATGAAATGACGCCGAATACGGTACGTCTGGTGTACAGAAGTAATGCAGCTACAGTGAGACTGAATGATTTATTTTTGAAGTTCCTGTGCAGTGGAAGCTGAAAAATTCATAAACTGCAACAATATAACAGAGAAAGAGGAATAAATATGTGCAACTCAAATAAAGAAAGACAATTCTATTTTTCATTTTATTTAGTTTCTTTTTAAAGCACATGAACACCACTATGGCAATGCCAAATGTCGAGTCATCGGTGCATTACCACATTAGCAGCAACCTGCTAATGGTGCAGTGACGCCAGTGACATGATGACACTGTGTTCATACTATGAAACACACTCAGTGTTGCTTGTGCTGTAGCTGCAGTTCAGCAAATGTTCAACTGCACACTGTAACACAGTAAATTAATTATCTACCAACTTCAGATTGTGCAGCTTTCATTAATCTTATACAACTGTAAAAATCATATAGTAAGAACATGGCATTAGAGGCCACTGTAGCATTGTGTTTCTCAGAATGAACATGGTTATAAAGGCAAAGAGTATGTCTTCCATTGCTAACCTCTCCATAACTATATTCATAACTTTAATTTAAATAGATACCTTGGACATCAGGCTTTAGATTTCTCATCCAATTAAGTTGTTGTTTTTTTTTGTTTAACTTTGGATTTTTCAAAAGACTGCCTAACTCATTTATCCTAGTCATTTCCCAGTCCTGCAAACCAGAGACAGGAGTGAATTTAGAACATCATGTAGCTAATGTGAAAAAAAAAATTCATTTTCATGAAGATTGTGCCAGCCAGCTTCCACTCTAAACAATCAAGCTTTTAATTGTGATTTAAGATAATACATATTAAGAGAAAAATTACTGATGAAAATTAACAAAACAATTAACAAGCCTTCATTTCCTGGTCATGAAAAACACAGTCCTCTCACACACAAATAAAGTATTACCACTTAAAGTCTCTGTGTAGGGATTTACCAACAGGTGTGGATGTTTAATTAGTTATGTTTCATGTTGACAGTGCCTGAGAATCACTATCAAGCAATACAACCACATCATAGCAGTTGTCAGTTGTCAGTTGAATGGCTAAGGGCATTTGTGAAGAGACAGACATCTGGAGTTTTCAGTCACAACTGAAAGAATACCTATGAAATACAGGATGTCCTAATGGGCTGTTTGATTTGTATGTCATTCAAGGCCAATCTCTGCACGGGAATCAGGAGATTCTTCAATTTCCACTGATGTATCATGAAAAGTGAGGAACATCATCTATCAGCCAATACCAAAGTCTGATGTGAACCTTGTACATAATCCACCTTGACAGTGTTGTAAGAAAAGTCTTTAAAAAATACACACAGAATAAAAAAAATTGTCTCTTAAATCGTACAATAATTTTTGCATCACCAAGCCATCAGTAGTTGCACAAGATAGTTTTTGTTTTTTTGTTTTTTTTCTTTTTATTAACATGATAAGGGCCTTACATCTCTACTTGGTCAAAGGCTACTAAAGTCTTGTGTCACTTTGTCTTTATTAAGCAACAAGCAAGCTTAATCAATGTTGGGGAAACTGTATGCTTTCTTCTCTCTAATGTGCCATTAAGAGCCATTCAGAGTGACTGAACAGTTGTCACAGAAAGTGGAGAAACACTGAGTAATCAATGATAGTTAAGAACTGTAATTTATCACCTTGCCACCACTGAGGATTTGCAGAATGAGCCCTTCTGCTTGTAGGAGAAAATGTGTTGGGGGAAGCTCTGGCGATATGGTGGCCAAGACACGCGAGGGTCAGGGCCCAATTACTCTTCATCTACTGCTCCCCTTCACCACTGGCAGAATCACAGTTCAATTGCTGCATTATCTAAGCATATCAATAGAGCAGAATTAAAAGTCATTGATTTTTTGCCAGTTTTTTTTTTCTACTTCTTTAGTCAAAAAGAGGCAAAACTTCAAACAGTGAACTGATGTCTAAATGAGTAAATACTGAAAACTGATTGCGCAGAGCAAATCCTGTTTCTCGTCATAATGTTTACCATAAGTGAGGAGTAAGTTTATCAAAAATATAGGCATGATGCACCTGACACACAAGGAAACTTTGTCATTAACCTTTTGACTATATAGCCTACACTGTTACCCTCTTATATGTTTACCCATAAAGGAAGAATAAGTTAACTTTAAGCTGGAGTCCCTTTCATGGCCAGCAGAGCCCTTTCTGTGAAAATGATCCAATAGACATAAATAAATATGCCACCAATCACACATCAATCACACTGTGCATGAACACTCACAATGACCATAGCAGGAAAGATTTGAAAGGGCCAAAAAAAGAAGAAGAAAAAATTCAATTTCAAGAGCATTATTATTTTCATTAATCATAACCCTGCCATCAACCGATCCTTATGCCTTAGTGAGAGATCTATTATACGGTCCATTTAGTCTCAGCCATATTACCTCATATGTTTTCCTGGCCGACCAAATAAGACTTAAGAGATAAAACAATTTACTGTTCATTATGATCCATGTCACTGGAATCAATCTATTAACCTGTGTTAACTGGGAGGCTGACAAGATCTCATGAACTGTGCTGAGGTAAAGAAAATGGATATTTATGTTTAGTATGTCTGCCACCATAAAATGACTGGGCATTTAATTTGCCCCCTCCAACTCAGTGGATGGCTTTATTTTCCTGGTGGCCAAGGCGCCCTTCTTGCCTTTAAGCAGCCTCTGACCTGTGAAAGATTCTAACAAATTAGCTTCTATTGTGAAGCCAAAGGTGCCATCAATGAAGAGATGCCTCACTGCGCCTAAAGTATGATGGTAGAGGCAAGCAACGGAGCAGAGAACCTTGACATGATTGAATTAACCCTTTGTAGGAAATGTACTGATAAGGATGGTGGTGCAACGTGGGTTAAAGGGTTGTATTGTTTGCCTCATCTGAAAAGTACTTCTAATGCAAACCTAAACAATTTGGGACAGATTATGTAATTAGCTATGTCATGTTTCATCAAGAATGCCACAGTAGTTGTTAATATACGTGTACATATGTATATATATATATATATACACAGATATATATATATATATATATATATCTGTATAGAGCTACAAATATCTTCAGATCCTTTAAGTAAGTGGTAATTTTGGAAAGGCTGCAAGGAAGTTAGCCAGAACCAAGTACCTAAAAAAAAAAGTCAGGCAGATCCTGAAGAGCCAGATGAATGGGAAGAAAGAGGTCTGAGCCATCAAGACTTATGCCCTGCAAGAAATCAAATACCCTGCTGGTATACTAATCTAATCACCGGAGGTGATGGAAGCCAAATGTCAAGACGAGAAGGCTCCACACAATGGATGGAGAATTTCGTCCCGAATCCAGCACCCTGGAGTGGTGCTGGATTTGCAGAAAGAGAGAGGCTGGAGACTAGTGTGCATCAAAGCTACCATACAGAGTGAAACAACAAAGATCCAGAAAAGCATCCGGAAGACGGCCGTTGGCAATGAACTGCTAAGAGAATGTCTCAGACCAGAGGAGAAACCATCACTGCAGGAGAAAACTCTGGAAAAGAAAAAGGCTGGAAAAGGAAGATGTGAAAGACAGCGCTATTCAAAGGAGGGACTAATCAAAGCAGCACCAGAACAAACCCTGAGCAACAGATGGAGTCGACCATACTGGACAAGACCCCAGATGGAGACTATGTGAAGATGCCCTTGAGACAATCCAGCACAAAACAGCAGTGTATGATCCAGGCAGATATTAAACATATGAAACATCAAGTAGCTGGAATAGTGTACAGTGACATATGTGACGAGAATTGTTTGGAAACCCCAAAGTCAAGACAGGAAACACCTCCAAGGGTAGTTAAGGAGGAAATGATAATAATCCTTTGGTATTTCTTAATGAAGACTGAAAAAATGGTGATGGGTAACTGGTGAACATGGTGGTCGATAAACTCCAAAGGAAAGTAGCAATGATAGATGCAGATATAGAAACTGAAAGTAGAGGGATGCCACTGGTAAGTGGGGCACTTGGGGCTATGACCTCCAAGTTGGGTGTGTGGCTCCAGCAGACCAAGGACCTGTTTCAGAAAGAAGAGTCAACAAACTCCAAGTCAAAAAAAAACAAACTAACTTGGCATGAACAAACTTTGAGTTAAGAAACTCTGAGTTTTCATTTTTCAGAACAGGAGTTCAGAGTTGGTCCAGTCATATATGAGTATGTTGGCCCTGAGTGCAACCGTAGAAAGCTATCACCAATTGAGCTTTGATCCCATGATTCATTGTGGCAACGCTGATAAATGGAAATGATCTTTCTACTCTTCTTCGTTGCATTGAAGAGTTTATTGCAATCCCATAGATTTCTGCAGAAACATAAGAAGACCGCAGTGATGAAGGAAAGACAGTTGATGAGGGAGAATTTTCAGAGTGACTGTTATTTAAATATTCAGGGGCAGGTAAAATTCTGATTTCTTTTGATTTGAAACAGGATGATGTGTAAAATATATTTTTGATATATTTCAGATATTTTAGGTAATTCAGCATAGCAGCACAACAGGCTTGGTTATAACATTAGGTAGGAATGGAAAAATCAAAAGGAAAAATAATTCAAGCAGCCTAAATAGGAATATGGATGCATCAAAACATCCAGTCATATTACTGAGTTTAAATTTACTCACAGAAGTTGGAGCAGGACACTGATAAGTTATTTTAAACATTAAATAATATCAAGTTTTAAATCATGAAACTGGCAACTGGAAAGAGAAAAAGAAAACAACTGTAATTTATGAAGAGTTCATGTGCAAAAAAACAGATAACTCTGATGATGAAGAATGTGAGTAACTTCAATTTGATGTACTTTTCGATCTTTGTATTTTAAGGAACAGAAATTTGAACACAAGAGCATTCAACAAAATACAAAAAAAAAATACAGAAGAAGTACATATATATGTATATATATATATATATGTTTATATATATTGTGGCCATGAAAATATTAGATAAAAAGGATAAATCCATTTTGTCAGAAGTGGCACTTATCTGTTTTTGTAAATGAACTCTTCATATACATGTGTGTGCATATGCGTAGGTTAGGTTTGTGTGGGTGTATGTGTGTTTAAAGAAATGAAGGTGGGGTGGAAGGAGAAGAGCCCACTTATGAGTTGGGCCACTTTTCTCACATTTCTGCCATTCACTTTCTAATAGAATAGAATAGTATGTCAGGATAAGATCATGTTGACAAACTGAGATGAAAAAAAGAAGGAAAAAAAAAGACAAGAGACAAGTATGTAGATTGAAGGATGTTGAGGTAAACTTGCTCTTAATCCAGGTTTATTTCACAAAGTCAGTTACTGTGGTAACAGATTTCGACTATGAGTCACCTTGGTTTGTGAAACCAACTCAAATCCTCACTTTGTGAAAGGGAAAACTCAAAGTTTCCATGAGTTCAAGTTCAACACACTCAGAGTTTCTATAAAACCTGTTTTCTGAAATGGACCCAACAACACTTGAGAGAGCTAGGAAAATACCAAGGGTTGAAGAATAAATAGAAAAGATGCGTAGAGAGGGGGAATGGTGTATTGTCAAGATAACAAAACAGATCTAACACCTTTTTATTTAAATTCATAAAACTGCTCAGAAAGATGTCTGCTTGTGGTTGGATTCTACTTTCATTTCATTCCACTGTTTAAGGGCTTCTGAACAAGAATATTGACATTATCATATTTCTAATCAGACTTCAACACCTGTGACACTTTCCATCAAGGAGAGACAGGGTGCCACCTATGAATATATGTTTGGAGAGAAAATTAAGGTCATAGGTTGGTGGCATGATCTGCAGGCTAACACTGTGTGAAATGTGCTTATTTGTTTTTAAGTCATGGTGAATTTCATTAAGAGTTAGAATGAGCGGCTTCTGTGAAGAGATCAAACCCCACTTCACCACGAGGAAGTGCTTTGCTTAAGGATTCAGGTTTGCAGAGAAATCTGTATTACTCACAAACATTACACAATATGAAGAGGGTGAATTAAGCTGTTTACTTTTTTTTTTTTAAAATAAAAGAAGGATATTAAAGGAAGATTTTTTTTTCTTCTTTTTTTAAGTATTTGACTCAAAAATATGTTTCACAATACGGAGAAACAGCCAAAGAACTGCTCTGTCTTATTATTTAGCTGAAAGGACATGCAAACAACAAAACATTGAGTTAGCTGACTCCAGTTCCGAATGTTGATTTCCATATCTATGTTATGGTATGAGGTAGCTTACGTTATGCCTTTGGCAGCAGCCATAGAGAAGCAAAATAAATAAATAAATAAAATAAAATAAAATAAAGAGAACCATGGTATCTATACCCCAGTATTGGCTCTAGGGAACAAAGGGTGTGGAGAGGACAATGGGGTCAAAATAACTGATTTCAATGTTATGTCCTATGAGACAAGAGGATCCCAGTCAAAACCAAGTTACCTGGCCTTCGGCTACTCCTTTGCTCCTAAACAACAGGCTAAGACTCTGCTAAATGTGTACCTCTGAGAAAGGGGATGGACTGAAATAAAGCTGGTTGTTTAAGAGACAGAAGAGGCTGTTAGAGACGAATGTGTTTGTTTGTTTGTTTGTTTTTTCTGTATGTTTTCACTTTAAAAAAATCATAGTTAGAATTGGATATATTGTTTTATGAAACAGAGTATAATTCCAAAGGTTGGCCATTATAGCCTGACCAGAAATACCCATTCACTTTGTAAAAATTCTTTCTTGTGAAATAGCTGTGGATGGGAGGGATATAGGGCCATGCCCACCAGTACAGAACGTTCTGTAATCATGATGGGGTGGGGGCAGGCTCCATGCAATGATTCATACAGGGATGTCAGAGAGCCACTATTCAAAACAGCCAAGATTACTACATTATTGCTAATCACATATTGGATCAGTTTTTACTACAAAATCAGCAACTGTCATTAGCTTCCTTTTTTTTTTTCTTTTTTTTAACCTGACACCAGTCTCGATGTTGCTCAAAGCCTACATCACATGTTTTGCCTCTCTGATTGCTTGTATGCCTATTAAATGGTGTCGAATGGCAGTTTCTTCCCTATCTATTGGTACTGACTCCTGGAAGTCGAATCCAAACAAACCGAACCAAAAGGGAAATAGTAGTTGGCAAGGGCGACATAATCATTGTCTTTTGAAACATATTTATATTCAAATAATTAGTCAAATGATATACAACATATAAAAATATCAAAAAGTAATATGCACTATAATAGGTGTCAAAATGAACAAAATCAGAAAGGCTCATGATACCCAACTTGGCATCTGATGTACAGTTAGATACAAGTCATAATATATATATATATATATATATATATATATATATTGGGAGAGAGAGAAATATTTCTTTATAATATTTATATTTTATTATTAAGTTGATGTTAACTAATCCCTGAAATATTTGGTTATTTATACTGAAAGCCAAACAGCAGCCACAGAGCCTAATAGCCACGGCTTTTCATGTAGGTGGCGTTCACTTCTAGTTTTTTACTTTATTTTCTCCAAGGCACAGGAAGCCAGCACCAGGAAGCTGGGTTTGGTCACTGAGGCCACCTAAAGGCTGGCATTGACAGCCTCATCTGATCTGTGGAGCACTGCCAACAGGTTCTGTCCACCAAGATACTCACCATTCTATATGAACTATGAACAAGAGCAGGAAAGAGAAAAAAAAAAAGTTATAAAAAATAAAAACCATCCAGATGATATTCCCCATTGAACGTGTTTTGCAGACAAATGGTTGGAACACTGTCAAACTTTATACTTACTTTAGTGGCAAAAGTCACTTCTTGGAGCAAATTTTAGATGTAGCTGTTAGAAAGAAGGCCATCGAAAGAGATTACCAGTCGGTTTCCTCTGTAGGGTGCCAGTTTGATTTTCACTGAATGACCACTGCAATTTATTCAAACAAACAAAGACATAAAGAGATCTTTGTTGGTTCTTCACAGCAGATCTATAAAGCCCTAAACCTACTAATGGCAAGGATTGGGTGTTTTTTTATTTGTTTGTTTTCGATGTGTTGCAAGCATTATGCAGTTCACAAGAAATGACTAGGGTGCTCATTTAACCTCTGTGTGTCACTCTCCACACAAAGATTGTGATCTATAAAATAAAAGCTTGACACGAGAATGTGCATAGAATTACGTAAATTTTTTTTGGTGAGGTGGTGAATTAGCACAGTAATGCTTGTGCTACTGCTGCATAATGGATGTGCTGACACTCCAGGAGGATTACGCAAAAGGATCAAGATGCCGAGAGTTTTTATGGACCACTAAAATTTCTTGCCCCTTGATGATGACTGACTAATAGATCAGTGCTCTTGGACCAGTGTGCTGAACTGGGTCCAGTGTTAATCAGTGTTAAACCAGTGCACTGGAACTGCATCATCCTGGAGCATGTACACTCAGGTTTCTGACAACCATCTCTATCAAGCCAGAATTAACTACCAGGTATAAATGAATTTGTCTATATGTTCCATAAAAATGTGCATATGATCAATGTACAAGTTATTCATGAATCAAACATGGTTCTGACAAATTCAGTGGCACAGTGGCCTGGCTAAACACGACTCATTCATCCTGACACAGAGCAGTGTCGAGAACACACAAACACTTCTTGGCTAGTAATGAACAACATTGTAAAATTCCAATTCAATAAAGCCGAGGGAAGAATATAACCCTCAGTTGCATCTTTACCTCATAATCCAGTCTCAACCCATCAAATAAATAATGGACCAACTAATTCTAAGAATTTGTTTGGAAATTCACAGCAAATCTGGGCCAGGGTTTGGTAGGAGAGATGAGGCACGCAAATCCTTTGTAATATATGCCCTCATCCAAATGTACCAGTGTGCTGAACATGCAACATTGCTAATGTTGTACATTTTGGATGACTCATCAAATGAACAAAGAGTTAATAAAGTATGGAGGGATCTGGTGACATGACCGCTAGACTTAAAATTATACATCAAATGAATATCAAATTAGTATTGTTATTTAAGAAAGTCCTTCAACAGAGATAACTGAAAATGCAAGAAGTAAAGTTAGGTTGCCAAAATTTGGCTCCCATTAATCAAGGGCTGTGATCTTAGCTTTTTCTTTGGTTTTTAGTTATCGGCAATTTATTGGGGGAAATGATTGTCTTGCTGAAGAATGTTGGTATATATGTTCGTCTGAAGTTGTTTCATGAATGATGAAGTTTACATACAGCTGATGCATTCGTTTGTGAGCACTATGTGATGGCATTTTGAAATAGCCCCGAAAAGGGGAGTTCTTCAATTCCTGATCTCCAAGTTTTTTGTTTTTTTTCCTTTATTCTTTTTTATAGTACTCTGATTGCATTCTTCATAAGCTGTTGTACTTCCAAACTATGGTGCTATTGATTATAGGGATATTTACCCTTTTGTGTCTTACCAAATACATTGATGTGTTGTGGTGTTAAGACTTAGTGACGTAAGGTCTTCTGAGACCATCAATCATTTTTTTAAGACCTATATGTGGGTGCAAAAATGCATTGTAAAATAACCTTTACAAACATGTCATAAGATATAAATTAATATTACAACATTAACTCTCCGAGGGATGAACCTGAAGAAAAAACATCATCTTATTTGTAGTTTCTTTCACTATTGACGAGTATGATTGTGCCTTTAGCTCATTATTTTGGTTGGCAATTCACTACTACTACATTAATATTTTTTCTAGTAGCAATCACATGTTATTTCTAATAAAAAAAAAAAAAAAAAAAAAAAACTTGAAAAAACAAATACTGACCACTTATAACTTTCTGTCCAACAGTGTACGAATTTAGCATCTGACGGCTGCGACTCAGGTGGTGGAGTAGATGTTCACCAATCACATGGGTGACAGTTTGGTCCCCAGCACCTCTATGTGTCAATGTGTCCTTGGGCAAGACAATGAACCTCACATTGACCTTGATGTGTTTATTGATGTTTGAGTGTTTACGATTGAGGGAAAGAAAGAAAGAAAGAAAGAAAGAAAGAAAGAAAGAAAGAAAGAAAGAAAGAAAGAAAGAAAGAAAGAAAGAAAGAAGTTCTAAGTAAATTGTAACTGCTGAGTGTATGTGTGTGTGTGTGTAAATGAGTGGATGAGAAACACATTTTCAAGCACTTTGCAGAATGTTGTCAAGGTTAAAGAAGGCAATACATATGTGGGTACCAGTTATAGAGGAAAATAAGCAATGAAAA
Source organism: Arrhamphus sclerolepis (assembly GCA_037176975.1). Classification (NCBI taxonomy): domain Eukaryota; kingdom Metazoa; phylum Chordata; class Actinopteri; order Beloniformes; family Hemiramphidae; genus Arrhamphus; species Arrhamphus sclerolepis. The sequence goes on along the minus strand of JBAMYA010000021.1, from coordinate 8,424,494 downwards.
AGGTGTGATCAGGATGTTGAGAATAATAACATAAAAATATAATAATAAAACAACAGCAGTGTTGTGTTATTTATTTATTTTGTGTGCTTCCGTCTGCTATAGAGTTTGCCTGTTATTGACATTTTGACTTCCAATTAAAACATCATTAAAAGTGTGGTGGAAAATCAATCTAAGTTTGATGGAGCTGTTATTGTGGCGTGGACACAGCACCATCACTTCATACCAGTATCACCCAGACAGTGTGAGATAGACCTGGTAAAAAACAAAACAATCAAAAACAACAGTGATTTAAATAACTATGTTTAAGGCATTCATGAATATTCAGTGCATAACAAATGAAAATTACTGCTTAAATGACCGAAGTATATGCTCATTAATTTGAAATTAGTTGATGACTCTGCATTAATGACAACCAGTCACTCAACTCCTGGCAAATCAGTTTTTCCAGTGAGTTTCACTTGAATGGAAACTTACTTATTCATGTTAATTTGAATGACAACTTTTTCTTCATATTAATTTGCTTCTCTTTTTATTCACTATTATTCAAACTTCAAAACTGTAGTTTATGTAGTTACACACACACAAAGACATATTTTATTTCTGTGTAGCATTATGTTTTGCGTTTGGTCCTCTGACACTATGCTGGGACTGGTCTTGATTCTGTGAGATGTGTATGTGCTTGAGTGACGTCTGTGCACATTTTCAGGTGTGGCTGATTGAATGAGCGCATGCAAAGAGCTGTTACTCTGGTTAGCAACTTCATAAATGGAGGATTTTCAAAGAACCCTGCTGGAGGATTTGCAGTGAGTTTTTGTAGATACACGACAAAAATATGACTTTTTTGTGTGCTTTCTTTTTAATCACATATCTACTGAGTTATTGATGTAGCAACAATCACTGTAATATGATAATCATAATACTAATGATAATCTTCCAGTTTTGCTTCACTTCAAGTGGTCATCCCATGACTGACTTTCTATTTTTGCTTGGGTTTATTCAAAAGTAAATTACCAGGGCAGTAACCAGCGCTGGACTCACCTATTTGTGTGTTTAATTGGCCATGTTGTCGCTGAAGTTAATTGGTTCTGTGAGTCCAGGTAGTTACTAAATGTTTGGCAGCATTAGAACCTCAGCACTTTTTCATTAATGGTGCGTGAAATGAAATGTTTGATACTGCAAATAAAATCAGTGATATTCAAGGATGTTATGGTTGGTAATGTGTTGAAACTGCCATTTAATGGGTCCTGGAAGATTGGGGTAGTGTCAGCCGGAACCGCCTGAGCCCTCTCCTGACATTGCTAGTTGCCTCTCCATTCCCTTAACGACTGTCTACACTCACTCAGCCCAGGGACAATTCCAGCATTTGAATAAAACAAATCCACTGACCTCAATCTACACACACACACAC